>JAPKLY010000062.1:1162724-1293421 GCA_026898435.1 Prunella vulgaris
TTCATCAGGGGTTTTGGGATCTAATCAAAATACTCAGATTGTCCCAACAGTATGCCAACTTCTCCATTGGGGAATATCGCAGCTCTGCCTCATGTAACACTTGGCTGACATAGTAAATTGGCAGGTGTGTTTTGCCCTCCGCACGTACTAAGGCTGAGCTTATGGCCACTTCCGATGCTGCCAGGTACAAGTATAACTTTTCTCCTGGGACGGGCTTCGACAGGATTTGGGGGTTGCTGAGATAGCTTTTTATATCTTCGAATGCCCTTTGACATGCATCAGTCCAAACATAGTTGTTTTTCCCGGTTCTTTTGCAGATGCCTTTGCCTTTGATGGACTCGAAGAATGGCCTGTTCTTGTCTCCGGATCTGGATATGAATCTGTTCAATGCTGCGAGACATCCCATGAGTCTTTGAACAGCTCGTACGTCCTTCGGTGGTCCCATCTCTAAAATGCATTTGACTTGAGAAGGGTTGACTTCAATGCCCCGCTGGCTCACTAGATGCCCCAAGAATTTGCCGGACTGTACCCAAAACAGCTCTTCTTTGGATTAAGTTTCATGTTATATGTCCTCATGATGTCGAACGCTTACTTGAGGTGCTCCAAGTGATCTTCCTTTCTGAGGCTCTTTACCTCAATGTCATCGACATAGACCTCCATTGTGTCGCCAAGGTGTTGATCGAACATCTTGTTGTCAAGTCTTTGGTACGTGGCACCGGCGTTGATTAACCCGAAGGGCATCCTCTTTCAACAGAACAAATTTTTATTTGTGTAGAAAGCTGTATGTTTTTTATCATCCGGGTGCATGGCAATCTGATGATAACCTGCAAAGGCATCCATAAAAGTCATTATTTCATGTCCTGCCGTGTTATCCACCAGCTGGTCTATGTGAGGCAACGGGAAGTTATCCTTTGGACACGCGGCGTTGAGGTCTGTGAAGTCTATACAGAGTCTCCACGTTCCGTTCGACTTTTTGACCAGGACGGGATTTGCCACCCATTGAGGACATAGTGCCTCCTTTATAAGCTTATTGTCCAAAAGCTTCTTCACCTTGCCGGTTAATGCTTCATACTTATCAGGTCCATACTTCCTTCTCTTCTGGTGGACGGGCTTCTTTGTGGGGTCAATGTTGAGGCGGTGACAAGTATGTTCTACCGGTATACCCGTCGTGTCCTCATGTGACCATGCGAACACATCGAGATTAGCCCGAAGGAACTCCTCCATTCTGCTTCTGTAGGGTTCTTCTAACTCTGCCCCAATAAAAAGTTCTAAGTCCTTTTTATTGGGATCTACCTGTATGGACCTCAAGTCTTCGACTGGAGTGGCACGTTGTTTTTTGTCCTTCCATCTTGGATCATCGATGGGCTCTTCCAAACGCATATCCATCTCCATCGGGATTGGCTCGTAACCCAGCCGGGGCTCAACGTCATCCGACTCACTTGTTTGACCCTCCTGTGTTGGTTCCGCATCATCATCCGCTCCGGTTACCGTTGTTGGCATATCACCTCGACCCTCCGCATTATTTTTTGTCTGCCCCTCGGCCTGCTGACCTCGTAAGGGTATATCATCTATCTCCAACTCCTCCTGCGTTTGATCCACTTCCATCATCTCGGTCTCGATGGAGATAGCATCCAAGATGTTGGGTTCATCTAGGGAGTGTTGAGATGCTATGTCTTCATATACCAACACCTGGGTAACAGGCTTCTTCAGAGTCAATAAGCATTCTCGTGCTTTCTTCTGGTCTCCTTTAATTGTACATGCACCCTTAAGTGTTGGGAATTTAATGCAATAGTAGTAAGTAGAACATGCAGCTTTGAATTCTGAAATGAAAGGGCGGCCGAGGAACCCGTTATAGGTGGATGGTTGATCTACGACTAAAAAATCTAGCAACCTAGTCATTCTCCTTTCCGGGTCCTCAAGCGCTACAAGTTCTACAGACAATCTTATTACACCTAGTGGGACGATCACAGCCTCTCCAAAACCCACTATTTTATGATTACAATCCTCTATGTAAGATTCGTAATCTCCTAGCTGATCTAGTGTTTTCTTGAACAGGATGTTTGTGTAAGCTCCGGTATCCACTAGCAGTCGGTATACCCTCGTGTTCATTATATTTGCACTGATGACAAGAGAGTCATTGTGTGGTGTGAGGATTCCTTCAAGGTCCGACTGTGAAAACACCAAATCAGCAGTCGGTTTCGACGGCACCTCTGACCCGGACCCCGTTTCTTGAACTTGATTGACCGCCTGTATTTCTGCTTTCTTTTGTCTTTTCGATGTCGGGCGGCCATCCACCATACCTCCAGCCGAGCCTATCTCTTCAAGTACAAGAATCTCTCGGTTAGGCTCCTGATGTGTTGGCATTGCCGGTGGACCTCTTCGCACTTGTCTGTTCGGGGCCCTTTCTGTCTCATCACTGTCTTCCTCATCCGAAGCTCCTTGTTTTGGCTGTCATTGTCTCTTCCCCGGAGCTTTCTTCACAAATTCCGTAAGTTTCCCGTCTTCATAGAATTTCCATAACTGTTTCAGAAGATCACGACACTCGCTGGTGAAGTGTCCGATGCTTTGATAGTATGCGCAGAATTTGTTCAGGTTTAGCTTGCTTCTATCTTGTCTGATCCTCCGGGGAGAAGCTAGCATGTCTTGTTCTTTCACTGCGGTGAACACATGGTCAATGGTGGTGGTTAACACTTGGTTAAGTTTTTCTTTATACTCCACAATATCTCCAAACAACTTAAGGTTTTTTGGAGCTTTATAACCGCTGCCACTAGGCTTCTTACCAATCTTCTTGTCGTCAACCTCTGTGCCCAACTGTTTTGCCATAGCTTCTTGCATTGCAATGTGTACACTGGCTTTATGGCAGAATTCAGCGTATGTTTTTTTTTTATCGGACAATGTTAGTTGTTAGTAGTTAGAAGTTAGTTCACCAAGTCTCCTTACATCCCAAGAATATCTCCAAGTCCACCCTTGTATCTCCCTCCTAATTCGTTCCCAAAGGGAATCGAACCTAGGTCACTCACTCAAGTGAGGAGCCCGGTGGCCAGGTGAGCTAGCTCCCCTGGTAGGAATTCGGCGTATGTACTTAGGCAGGATAGATGCATTTCTTTCCATAGGTCCGTTCCTTTACGCAGACCCGCCATGACTGCAATAACCTTTGTGTCATCACTAACCGACTCACCTTCTAAAAGGATCTTGTCGAAGCGTTCAAGGTATTGCTGATCCGTCTCCTCGGCTCCTTGCAAAATGTTGGCCAGTCGATGCTTCTGTGTCAGGTACTTTCCAAATCCCGAGAAGTGGGACAAGAATTCTCGGGTCAACTGGCCAAACGACTAAATAGATCCGGGTGTCAACACAGAGAACCATCTGTGAGCACGGTCCCCTAAGGTCAAGGGGAAATTCCTGCATTGAGTTACATCTGATGCCCCCATTGAGATCATATAGTCGGCATATTTTGAGATGTGGACCTTGGGGTCAGACTCCCCTTCGTACATCACCAGTGATGGAAATTGTATCTTCTTCTGGATTGGTGCTGTAAGGATGGTTGTTGATAATGGTGAAATGGGGAGGGATGTGTATGTTTCGACTTTGTCCTTGGCGGCCACTTGTTGCTGCAAGTCCTCCACCGCCTTCTTCAACTTTTCTATCTTAAGAACCGATCACCCCCGAGATGATCCCCCTCCTCGAGGCTGTTCTGGGTGCACCTCATACTGACGTACTGCCCCCGGCAGTCCCTCACTTCGGGCGACCTCCCGGTGTGGTCGTTGGAGGTTACTTGCAGCATTTGGGCCCAACCTCTCGGATGCTCGTCTCCTTAAATGTTCTTGAACAGGCCTACGTTGATGTCTTGTGTCTGACTCGCAAAGCTCCTGATACTGGGAATACCCGAACCTTCCACTCCCGAAATGATGACTTGGCTCAACATGCATATCACCTTGTGACCCTTGATGTCTGGGTTGTTCTTTTGTTCGCCCAGATGCTCGAACATCTGGTCGCTAGTCTGATCGTCTATGTTGGGGTCCTAGACGATCACTCATATTTTGTTTGCCCTTTGAATTCTCCGGGGCAACACGTCCACTACTAGCCTCCTCTTCATGGTAACTCGTCCGCGTCTCATGTCTTGTCTCCGTCGGGTCTACTTGGATCATTGGCTGACGAGCCACCACCAGCTGTTGCCTTTGCATTTGTTGCAACATGGACATCCCCCTTTCGATATCTTCGGGTGTCTTTACCATCGACTCCAAGGTGTCTTCAATTTGAGGTCTGACTGGTGCCGCTGGTAAAGCTTGGACTCGGATTGTTTCAGCTTGACGGCGCCCTGAAGGTTTCTTTCCCTTCCACCTACGGCTCGTCGAAGTGGTGCGGGATTCGTTGTGGGAAGCTTCGTACATTTGTCTCGTCATTGTTTCAGTAGAAATTGTGTGCGGGATATGAATCCTTAAAGAAAATCCTTTTCTAGTTTGTGTTTGTAGGAATAAAAATTCTTCCTCAAGACACTCACAATTGAAGGAGTTTCTTCTTGTTCTACACAAAACTTACGAAACTTGAGTGATTGTTCTTGATAAAATAAAGAACGAATGTGAATTCTTTAATCGACGGAGGTTCGGACCCTCCTTCTAGCTCCAAATTGTTGAGCAATTCTTGTAATTGAACGTTATGTGGCTAATTAATCTTAGGGAATTACTCAAACAATAATCAAAGATATAATTTGTAATAATCTTATGAATATAAGAGAAATTGTAGAGAGAGAAATGTTGTAAGGTGTTCTTTTTATTTAGAAATTCAGATCCTTACAAATGAGGCGTTTTCACCTATTTATACTCTCTTATTAGTGAGGTGGCATGTTTTTAGGCCACATAGCCTCTGATGGTGACAAGTGTCCTCCACTTGTCACCACCTCAATGACTTGCCCCACTCACTCTAACCTTAACGACCTATGCCTTCCTCCTAGGTTCTCTGGACATCTTGTGTCTTTATTCCTGACAGAAGGGCGATCATTCGGGCGAGCAACATAGCGAGCAGGTGGGCGAGCACCTTTGGCTTGGCCTTATGGCTTGATGCCTTGTCACTACTGAGTCTGGCGAGCATCTGGGCGAGCAGCTTGGTCTCAGCCTTATAGATTTGCTACTTCGTCACCCCAGGGCTTGGGCAAGCAAACTGGAGAGCAAGGTGACGAGCAACTTTGGTGTGGCCACGTGGGCTTGTTGCCTTGCCATCCCTGGGCCAGGCGAGCAAGCTGGTGAGCAGGGTGGCGATCAACTTGGTCACAGGCACGTGGGCTTGTTGCCTAGCCATCCCTGGGCCAGGCGAGCAAGGTGGCGAGCAAGGTGGCGAGCAACTTGGTCACGGGCACGTGGGCTTGTTGCCTTGCCATCCCTGGGCCAGGCGAGCAAGCTGGCGAGCAGGGTGGCGAGCAGCTCGGCGAGCATCGAGCACTCTAACTTGTCCTTTAATCTTCGAGCTTATATCCTTTTATCAACAGCCTTCAAGCGCCAAGACCGCCTAGGCGATGCCTAGGCGCCGCCTTGGCGCGCGGTGCCAAGGTTTTTCTATTTTATTTTTTATTTTTATTAATATTAATTTTTTTCTAAACATATATTAATAAAAATATACATTATAGATAAATTATAAATTTAAAACATAATTAATAACTATCACAAATTATAAAAAGTCAACAAAATGTTAAAAACTATCATAATACGACATAGAACGAATAAATTATGAAGTAGTTCAAGTAAACTTTCATTTTTTAGTAATTTAGTAAATTAGTTTTTATTTTTTAATTTTAGATCTAACTTTTAAATTGAAATAAAAATTAGAAAATGAAGAGTAATGGTCATCTAGGCGGTGCCTAAACGGCCTCGGCGGCTGCCTAGGCGGTCTCGGCAGTGCCAAATGTGTTGGCGGATTTTTCTCGGCGAGTTGACCTTGGCGTCGGCGGCCGAGGACCTTCAAGCGCCTAGGCGGTCTCAGCGACCGCCATTTACATCCATGATTCCAGGTATATATTCTCCCTTCTTTCTAATGTGTTTTTTTTTTAATTTTATCTATTTGATTTTTTTATTTAAGATGAAAAATTATTCTCAATTTTGTATTATTATATGAAAAAAAGTATTTTATTATAAAATAAAATATGTGTTACTATCTAAACTAAATATTATTTTACATATATTTATTTATTTTTGTAGAATTATATTTTTATCCTTATAGTAATATGCATTTGTCCATATAGTAACACATAATTGCCCACATAGTAACACAAAATGATGAGCAAATATGTGTTATAATTAGAGCAAATGTATGTTACTATCATATAAAATATTATTCTTTTTATATATATTCATTTATTTTTATAGAATAAATATTTTTATATAATATAAAGAGTAAAATGTGTGTTACTATAAGAATAAATATTAGTTTTTCACAAATATATTATTTATTTTTATAGAATATCTATTTTTTCATATGTTAACACATAAATAGTGAAAAGTGTATTATTACATGATTCAATAAACCTATAGATGATGAATAAATAAGAAACACATATTTATTTTTATAAAAACTAATTTTGTCCTTAAAGTAACATACATTTGCCCATATAGTAACACAAAATGAGGAACAAATGTGTGTTACAATTAGAGCAAATGTATGTTACTATCATATAAAATGTTATCTTTTTTACATATATTCATTTATTTTTATAGAATAAATATTTTTATATAATACAAAGAATAAATGCGTGTTACTATAAGAATAAATATTAGTTTATCACAAATATATTATTTATTTTATAGAAATAATTATTTTTTCATTTAATAATACATATAAAATAGTAAAAAATGTATTACTACATGATTCTATATACCTAGACTTTAAGGGGATGATGAATAAATAAGAAACACATATTTATTCTTATAAAAACTCATTTTGTCCTTAAAGTAACACACATTTGTCCATATAGTAATATAAATTGAGGAGCAAATTTGTGTTACAATTAGAGCAAATTTCATGCATGCAAACCCTACTCTTTAAATTGGGAGCATACGTACAAAAAAAAATATGAAGGAAGGGGAATAGCAACAATCAAGCATACCTACGCAGAATTGGTAGAGATAAAAAGGTACAATGTCATCGCGTGCGGAGTACTTTTATTTCAGTATTTTATGTTTTTATTATGCTATCTTATTTATATTTCTCAAATTCTATGATGTTGTGTGACTAGCTTATTATGATTCAAATTCAAAGATTGTTCAACCTTTTTTATATTATGTTTTAATTAATTCTTGGTGATGTACTCTCTAATTAGTTTTTCGTATTAATTAGTATTAATTTTGAGTTTTTCGTATTTATCGTCATGGAAAAATATCACAAAATGTTTTAGCTGCTTGCAATTTTGATTCAGAGTTCATGTACGTTCTAAGTGGGTGGGAGGGCTCGGCTCATGATTCCAAACTACTAAATGATGCTATAACAAGGATGAATGGACTTAAAGTGGCACAAGGTAAATAATTATTTTTATATTAATATTGTTGTTGTTGTTGTTGTGGTTATTATAATACTAATATTATATATTACATATATAACTAGATAAATATTTTTTGGTGGATTGTGGATTTCCTAACCGACGTCAGTTTTTAGCTCCATTTCGAGGCGTTAGATATCATCTACAAGATTTTGCATGTCAAGGTAATGACCCTGAAAATGAGAAAGAATGGTTCAATCTTCGCCATGCGTCTTTAAGGAATGTGATTGAGAAAATATTTGGTATTTTTAAATCAAGGTTCACAATTTTTAAGTCAGCACCTCCATTTTTATTTAAGACACAAGCTGAACTTGTACTAGCATGTGCAGCTCTACACAACTCTCTTCGCAAAGAATGTCGTTCTGATGAATTTCCAATTGAATAGGTGGACGAACCTTCATTTTCAACATTACCAGTTAATGAAGACCGTGATTTTGAGCCTATCATTCAAACTCAAGAGCAAGAACGACAAGACGCTAATACTTGGAGGACTAGTATAGCTATGAATATGTGGAGTAATGCTATTTAGGAGAACATGATATTATGATTTTTTTTATGTCTTTAACTTTTTTTTTTATTTGAAGGTATGAAATTTTTTTGAATTTTTATTGTATGTCACAAATCCATGAAATTCTGCAAAGTCTACAAAGTCCTATAGAATCCATTAAAATCCTGATTTTAAAAGTCTTACAAAATCCTGCAAAATCTTAAAAGTCACCAAAATCCTACAAAATCTTTAAAATCTGCAGGATTTTTTTCAGCTAAAAAAGTCTTTTAAAATCCAAATCCAATACACCCCCTTAGTAAATATGTTTTTCTTAACTAAATTATATTTATATTTCATTTAAAATTCTTTTAATACATATATATTTAGTCATATTACATTAATCATTTTACTTTTAAATCTAATCTAACCATAGAATTTTTTTTATATGTATTAGGTGGCCTTGCCATTCAAATGAATTGAAAAAGAAGAATTATTTTCATTAAGAATTTACAATTATTTGTACTATTGTCCAATAGTAATCATTTTAAGTAAAATCACTTATAGAAAGTAATATAAAATGTAAAATTTTATGAAAAGTTAATTAGTAAAAAGTAATATAAGTAGTATAAAATATTGAAAGTAGGTAAAAAAAAATATAAAATTGGAAAAGGAAAGATAATTACAATAGATAATTTTTATACAACTTATATTAAAATGGTAAAGAGAGGATCTTACAATATTTTATGAAAATAAAGTATTTTGATATATTATAATCTACACCCTCCGTCCCACATGAATTTGCACACTTTCCTTATTTGGACGTTCCACAGGAATTTGCACACTACTAAAAAATGAAACATTAATTTACGTGCACACTCACAAACCTATACACATATTTACCCATATACCACTACTTTATATATAAAACACATTTTCCTTAAAAAATGTAGGGTGCAAATTCCTATGGGACGGAGGGAGTATTATTTAAGAGGAACACTCACATGAAAGTTTCACACCGTGAAACGGGTAAATTTAAAAAAAAAAGCGCGGATCCCAGGCAATCCGTGGGTCAAAGACCGGGTCAATCATGAAATCCGCAATTCTTAACCCACAGATCATGAACCCTGACTTTTCCAACAAGAAATCAACTAAAAAAAAAAGGCGACGCCAGAAGAGAATTACAACGGCGAAAACGACGACATCAAATGCATGATTCCGATCAATAAAGCAACAAAATCATTTAAAGCAAGTCAAGAACAACAAATCAAGGAAAACAAGACAAAGAACACATATAATATGAACGATTATTTCCCAGATTGCCAAATAATATCAACAACAAATTCTATGGATTCTACAACAGGTAACACGAATACATAACACATTGGAAAAACATTACAAAAATATGTGTTACTCAATGTATAAATATATGTTACTAAATGAACATATCTATGTTACTATTCAAACTGTGTTACTAAATGAACATATACATGTTACTATTAAATATGTTACTTTATTAACACATGTATGTTACTATATAAAGGACTTGGTGTTACTTTTTAAAAATAGTTAATAATATGTTACATAATTTAATATATATGTATAATTAAAAGAACAACACGTTGAAAAAACCAGAAAATCGCCGATAACCGTTGCAAAACCGACAAAATAACTGCCGGAGACCGAGAAGAATGACGTGGGAATGAGAGAGAACGAAAAACTGAGAAGGAAAGTGTGAATATGAAGTCTGTTTTCTAATTCCCGAATCTTGCATAATCCACTTCAAAAATCCGACTAGATCCGAAAGTTATTATTTGACCCATTTAACAATATGATATCTTTTCACGAAGTTTTGGTAATTATTTAAATATTTATTTTTGGATGTATGATAAATTAGTACTTCTAAGGGCCTCTTTGGTAACCCTTACGAGAAAAGGCCCATAGAGCCCAATATTATTTTTCATGATTTTGTCAAGCTAAGTAATATTATCTTGTATTTGATATGGATTATAGAATAAAATTAGTTGTAATTTGGTAGCTGTGAAGAACAAGAAATTGAGTTTGACCAAGTAGAAGGAAGTTGAGAAAAAAATAGCAGAGAACAAAAAAATAGAGAAGAATCGCAGATAAGACTGCCGGAAAATAGCAGAGACTGTTTCAGAAGATCACGACACTCGCTGGTGAAGTGTCCGATGCTTTGATAGTATGCGCAGAATTTGTTCAGGTTTAGCTTGCTTCTATCTTGTCTGATCCTCCGGGGAGGCGCTAGCATGTCTTGGTCTTTCTCAGGAGAGTATGTTACCGGAAGTACCATTAAAATCAGCAATTTCAACAAGCCAAATTTGCACAAATCAAAATTCACCATTCCTATTACACCCCTAAAAGAAAGACGATGAAAATTGCAGAGAAGAAAAAGGAAGGAGTGCTAAAATCGATGACGCCTGCACAAAAAAAAAAAAAGAAAAAGAAAAAAATCCACCATTCTTATTCCACTTAAAAGAAAGACGATGAAAATTTTACAGGTGTGACCAGATCTAAACTTTGTAATCATCTCCATTGCTGCCTGAACTAAGCTCTGCCACTGAAATTCAGGCACACAACCACCACACCGAAAAATCAAAGCTCGCCGTCCATTTTTTAAACTTTTGCGCACACACCCGATTCTGTAGCGCCCACAACCACCATACGTGAAAATCAAAAGGACAAAGAAAGACGGACCATACCTGAAAATCAAAATTCCACGTACCGGAATCTGTTGCTCCCACCGTTACTGGAAGTAATCGGTTCGCAATTGAAGATTTGAAATGGATGAATATCAAATTTTGAGAATGAGGAATGTCAAAGTAAAATTTTGATTGGGTCAGAAAACATATCGGAGGGTAAGGTCAGATCCAGTTTCTAAAGAGGTACAGTGTTTTTTAAGAAAATATAAAATGGGCCGCGCTTATTTTGGGCCTCCTTCAAAATTTTTATTATCTATCAAACACCTTAATTTTTTTTTTTGGACGCGGATATTCTCCCCCCTTTTTTGAGTAGTTCACCACCCTCTTCAGTTCACCACAATTTTCGTTCAGTTCACCACCCATATTTTCCAAAATTAACCCTTCCCTCACAAACTAAGATTTATATTTGCTAATTCACCCCCTCCCATTTTCATTCAAGAATTGTGGGAACAAGATCATCCACCACCACAACCGTTCCAATCACCACCAATTACCACTATCGACGTCTCTTCCATGCCGACAAACGAATCGTATAAGATTTTGGTTTCTCTTTTTTTGTATTTAATTAGGTTTTTGTATTGAATAAATTTGAATGATTTATGAATTTGAATGAGTTTTGGATGAGCTTTTGTTGTTACTATTACAAATTTTGGGATTAAAAATGGATTGAAAATCATTTGCGAAAATTCGTCGGACAAAAACGATTGAAGATCGCAAAAAAAATGCTGGAATCATTTGTTCGGCTCTGGTTTTTCGAACAAATGCTATTTGTTCGAACAAATTAGTCGAACAAATAGCATTTGTTTGAAAAAATTTCTTCGAAATTCTGTTCGAAATTTTTTTATGAACAAAGTGCATTTGTTCGTCAAAATTTTTCGAACAAATTGCATTTGTTCATCAAAAAATTTCGAACAAAGTACATATGTTCAACAATTTTTTCCGAACATTATGTATTTGTTCTACCAACCAGTGTCTAACAAATATGTACGATTTTTTTTTTAAAAGTTTGAATTCGGTCAAATCGTGTAGATTTTTAGGCGACGGTGGTTCGGTTCCAGGATGACGGTCATGAAATTCATTATTTCAACGTTAATAGTTCAACATTTGTGTTCAAAAAAATATTGTTGAAAAATTGGAAAAAGGGCATAGATCCAAATTTTAAATTTTTAAGAGGGGGTTGAACTGATCTTTTTATAATTAAAAAAAAATATTTAAAGAGTAATTTTGTAGAAGGGAAGTAGAGTGAACTACTTAAAAATGGTGGAGAATATCCTGATTTTTTTTTTTCCTCCCTTTTCAGGCCTACTCAAACAGTCCTAATTAAACAAATAAAACATTGCACTATTCACTGAAGTTCACGGACTCAGGCAATCGCGTACCTGTGCCGCCATCTCCGGCGCACTTCTTAACGTTGGGTGTTCGTCGCCGCCCTCTTCTTCGTGTGATTTCCGCCTCTGCTCCACGCCATTATTCTTTTTTATTTGTAAGATTTTTTGAATTATTGTCTGATTATAGATTTTCAGATGAAGCATTTCTTCTGTTTTCAATAGCACAATTGATTTTCAGAATTCAGGGATTAGGGTTCTTGAGTTAATTTTGATTTAGTTTCAATTGGGAGTTTCTTATACATTTCTGAAGTTGAAGCCGATGCTTCTCCTCTGTTTAACATGCATCATTTCTGCACATTCATCTCTGTTTTCAATAGCCTTCAATTGCTTCATTTCGATTCAAATTGTTCAATCTCATAGATAAAATTTCGTGATGCTTCATTTCTGCAATTTCTGCTATCTCGTTTACGTTTTTGCTAATTTTGTTTGCAAGTCTGCTAATTTTTTTTTTGTTTGCAAGCATGTGCAAGAAAAATAACTAGATAATTTTCTGTAATATTTTCTTTACATTTCTGCAATTTTTAACTTGCTTCATATCTGTTGAAATTTCTTTCTAATCATTTTTTTTAATGATTGACCTAAATTATTGTTAAAATTAGTCTTTTGAAATATTTAATTCTTGAAAATTTGAGGAAAATGGATTAGAATTTTCAGGTTATGTTTTGCATAGGTTGGACAGGTTTCAACGTTTTCTTACGCCTTATCAAACAAATTCGTTGACAGTTATATGATTTTAACTACTACATCCAAATAATCATACTTTTTTCACCTTTTTCATCTCATGTACCAAACTCGTGCCCTAAGATGCAAATATTGTTTCAGTTCTACAGTATCTTATTATATAAATTTTAATTTTAATCAATATAGACCGAATTCAACTATCCAGGCAGGCACAACACACACTAACTGCAGAGTTCTAGGAGCCTCCTCTCTTCTTTTCGGCTTTTGGAGACTAAGAATCAACATTTTTTCAGGAGCTCGCCCACCGTTCATAAGGCCAAGTAGGTGGCAGGTTTTGGAGGTTTAACCGGTCCAGTGCTTATGAAGTCAGCCGTAGGCTGGGATAATTAACCGAAGGATACATCACAGTGGTCTTCAGACTCAAAGCGTGGCTTACCACTGTTAGACTTTGAGCTTATCGAATGATCATATTCAAATGCTTTCGAGTTTTGCAGCCATGGAGATACTCAGCAGAGCATCACCGAGTCATCATCGTTTCTTCCATCTTACAGTATCGCCTCTCATCATTGGCTGCTCAACTGTGCCGGCATCAGCCCACGAGCAGCGAACCATTGCCATCATCAACTATGGAGTTCGATTCCCATGTATACGCAAGAATGCTCCAGCATTGCATAAAAAATGACCACACAAAAGGGAGAGTCATACATTGTCATTCTTTGAAGAGAGGTAACTGTTTGGACCTATTTGCTCGCAATATTCTGTTAAATTTATACTTGAAAACTGGGCATTTAGCTGATGGGCTTAACTTGTTCGACGAAATGTCCGACAGAAATGTTGTTTCTTTTGTTACGATGATTCAGGGCTATTCTCAATTCGAAGAATATGATAAAGCGGTTATGTTATTCATTAGGTTACGCAAGGAGGGCCATGAGCTCAACCCATTTGTTTTCAGTGCGATTTTGAAGTTGCTTGGGAGCATGAATTGTGTGGAGTTGGGATGGTGCATTCATGCTTGTATTCACAAGCTTGGTCTTGATTCCAATGCGTTTGTTGGGACAGCTCTTATTGATACTTATTCAGTTAATGGATACACAAATGTTGCTAAGCAAGTGTTCAAGGGTATTGTTGAAAAGGATATGGTTTGTTGGACTGGAATGGTTTCTTGTTATGCTGAGAATAATTGTTTTGAAGAAGCAATCAATCTTTTTAATCAAATGAGGATGGAAGGATTCATGCCTAATAATTTCACTTTTGCTAGCATGATTAAGGCTTGCCTTGGACTCAAAGCTTTTGATGTTGCAAAGAGTGTTCATGGATGTATTATAAAGACATGTTATGAGATGGATCAATATGTCGGTGTTTCCTTGCTTGATTTGTACACCACATGCGGGGGTATTGATGATGCTAGGCTCGTGTTTGAGGAGATCCCGAAAGACAACGTTGTTCCTTGGAGTTTCATGATGGCTCGATACTCACAAAATGATTGTTGTCAGGAGGCGTTCGATTTGTTTCTTCAAATGAGGAAAGCATTGGTAATTCCTAATGAGTTCAGTTTAGCTAGTGTTCTTCAAGCTTGTGCAACAACGGAGGACCTAGAATTGGGAATGCAGATTCATTCCCACATGCTCAAGGTTGGTCTTCATTTAAATGTATTTGCTTTAAATGCTCTCATGGATGTGTATGCTAAATGTGGAAAGATGGAGTCTTCCATGGATTTATTTGTGGAGTCCGAAAATACAAATGAGGTTTCATGGAACACAGTAATAGTAGGATTTGTCCAATTAGGAGATCCAGAGAAAGCCTTTCACCTATTCGTAAATATGTGTGAGAAGAAAGTGCAAGCAACTGAGGTAACATACTCCAGCCTGCTTCGTGCTTCTGCCAGTTTGGCATCTTTGGAGGCTGGCATTCAGATACACTCATTGACTATTAAAACAACATATGATAAAGACGCTGCTGTCAGCAATGCTCTTATTGATATGTATGCCAAGTGTGGACGAATTAAGGATGCTCGTTCAGTTTTTGACACTATGAGTGATCACAATCAAGATGTTGTTTCATGGAACTCAATAATCTCAGCATACTCGATGCACGGCCTTGGTGACGAAGCTTTGAAAATCTTTGAGACAATGCGAAAAACCAATATTACCCCTAATCATTTGACCTTTGTTGCTGTGCTTTCAGCCTGCAGCAACACGGGATTGTTGGATGAAGGGCAGTCTTATTTCACTTCCATGAAAGAGGATTATGGTATTGAGCCATGCATGGAGCATTACACATGCATGGTATCACTTCTTGCGCGATTGGGTCATTTTGACATGGCTGTGAAGATGATAGAGGAGATTCAAGATGTCCCAAGTGTTATGATATGGCGTGCATTACTTGGGGCTTGTGTTATGCGCAACAATGTTGCTCTTGGGAGATTTGCTGCTGAGCGTGTTCTTGAGATTGAACCTAAGGATGAATCAGCTTATGTTTTATTGTCTAACATTTATGCAAATGCAAAGAGATGGGATAATGTGGCTGTTGTGAGGAAAAACATGAAGAAGAAACGAGTTAAAAAGGAACCAGGGCTTAGTTGGGTTGAAAACCAGGGAATGGTTCATTATTTTGCTGTAGGAGACGATTCACACCAAGATATTAAATTAATCAGGGGAATGCTAGAATGGTTGAATTTCAAAAGCAAATCAGTGGGTTATGCTCCCAATTGTAATGCAATTTTGCTTGATGTGGAAGAGGATGAAAAATCACGTCTTTTGTGGCTACACAGTGAGAGGATAGCTTTAGCTTTTGCTCTTGTTAGGATGCCTCCTGGAAGCCCTATTCGTATAATCAAGAATCTTCGTATATGTGCCGACTGTCATGTTGCTATTAAATTTTTATCAAAGTTGGTGAAGAGAGAAATTGTAATTAGAGATATAAACCGTTTTCACCACTTCTGTGACGGTGTTTGCTCTTGCAATGATTATTGGTGATAAATTAATTCTTATGTTCTCGATTGGTTGGTGGTAAAACAACTTCATGACCTATGCAATAGAGCAAATACTGATCCACAGCCACAGGTAAAATGCATTTTGACGTTTAGTCATTTAATAAACTGTGAATGTCGCTGTTTCTAATCTCTCATTTCTAAGATTCCCACTGGCATCACAATATTTTCTTCAACTTGAAAATGAGGTTTACATTTCTTGTATAGAAAAAGTGTAACTGAATAATGATGGGAATTTAGTATATGGAGCAAGCAGTATATGCATCTCTCTCTCTCTCTCTCTATATATATATATATATATATATAATATTTAATCTTATTTTTATTACTAGAGAACCAGCACCTGCTATCCAATGATGTGCCAAGGGTAAAGTCACTCTCATGCAAACCACACAAGGTAAACTCCTCAGGAATCTAAACTGCATGAGGTTCTTTTTATCACTCCCCTTGCAGAAAACTGTTAGAAACAATTTCTACAGTCCGAAGTCAGCTGCTATGTATGGAGAAGTTGTTATAGACAGACTGGTGCATCTTTATTTAGTAATATGTTGACAACTCAATTGGTATCATTTTTCTGTTGTGCACTAGCACATTGACATTTCGTTGCTCTAGCATCCTCGTTCATTTGGCCTTTCACTAGCTGCAGCTCAGGCATTGTCGAAATGTGGATTCACTGTCATCCTCTCGATTTCAGGTTCGAGTTTTCGCTTTTGGGGCTTTTGTTTTGGTTAAATGTGGCTTTTATATTCATTGTTTCATTACCTAAACTTCATTTTTATACTGATTCCACTTTCATATTTGATGTTTCCTTCCTGAGGTCTTGTAGATCCTGCTAGTTCGGCTGCTTCTCAGGCAAACAAGGAGAATGTGGATGCACAATCTGTCTCTGTTGGCAACTTGACACCGTTATACTTGATTTTACATAAGTTAGTATTAAGTAATTTTCTGAAACTAGCAGAGTGATTTGAAATCAAGTAAATTTTTTATGCATTTCTTGGCCAGTAACATTCTAAGTTCACTTCTGAGATGTTCAATGTTGTTACTGTGCCTGGGATTAGAGTGGTAAGATATCGTGGGTTTGTGCACTGTTTTGCTCCAAAGTAAAAGTAGTTGTAACTCTAGATATTGTATGAATCTTAGTTCTGATATATGTTGATATAAAAAAAAATTAAAATTTGTAAATTTTTGAGGTATTCAAATGGGGATTCCTGTTGCATCAGTTACTGGCTTGGGATTAGCTACTCTTTCCCATCTTTTTCTCTGTATATTTTTATTACTTTGATCTGATAGCACTTTGGGGAAGCCTAGGTTGTGGAATATTGTGCAATCTATCTTGTCTGCCTGATATTGAAGGCATCTAAAGTGAAAGTAGCTTTAAGCTACTGCATCGGAAATATCTGTCCCTTTATTTACTGTCTTGGGAATATCCTTTTCTGTGTGTTTAGTGACTGCCACTGGTGCTTTTTTTTGGGTTGTGGAAATATGAAATGGAATTTCTTGCAATCACTCAAGTCTGACTTACGAATTTCAGATATCTAACACACCTCTACTACAGATTTTATTTTGTCATCACAAGTGTCAGCTCTTTATTCTATGTTTTTAATTTATATAGAGGTTACTTCAGTAGTCATTGGTTGTATAACATATTCTGCTGAGGAATAATAACTTAGGTGTCATGATCTACTCTACACTAATTGCAGGTGTACAAGCCTTAGTCCTAGGTTTGACTTATATTGTTCATTGCCTTGTCCTGTTGCTTTACGCTTGTGGCTTCTGATCTTGTTCTTGGTTGTGACTCATTCTTTAAGTTATATCTTTTTTTGGTCATTATTCTCATTAAAATCTGCTTGAAGTGCAAGTTTCGTAGTAATTATTAATTTCAATGTTTTTACAGTTTGTACTTGGAGTAGTGCATCTTTTTCTCGCACTCAGCATTGCAGATCCACATGGAATTTATTTCTGCAGTTCAAAGTAAGATGATCATTTCATTTTTTGTCTGGTTTTTAGCAGTTTATCTTAGGACTAGTTTACTATATTTGGTTGATTATTCTCAATAGTTGGTTTTGCATTTTAGGGCTGGAGTTAATGCCATCGACTTTATTTTTAGTTAAAGAAAAACATCCCAATAGTAAAGTAGAAGATCTTAATTTAAACTAAAACCACGTGTCAATAGAATTTACATGCATTACTAAAACTAATCACTTTATGTTGAGCACTTTGTGAGTTTTCCGAATCTGAGACCTAGGGAGGATAATACTCCAAGTCTACACCACTAGATCAACCCTTGGGGGTTGAGCTCCTACATCCTTTTAGATATACCAGTTCATCTTCCTGCTGTGAGAGACTTGGTGAATCCATTTTTTCAGAAGAGAAAGAAATGGAAAAGTGAGTTCTATTCCCTTAACACAAAAAATTTGGTTTATTCCTATAATATGAATCTCTACTTGGTTTCTTTCGTTAAAGTAGATCATTTTTATGGATGGGGAGAGTACAGTATTTCTAGACTGATGAATGTATGTTAAAAAGGTACAAGACAGATAGGAAATGATGATTTGTATTGAAATCATTTTTTCAGAATTATGAAAGGATGAATGGACACTTGTCAAAAGTCTATCAGTGCTTTGGTGAAGCAACATGCCCTTACGCTGCTGAGTTGTCTCCTTCATTATCAGTAACGGTTGATGTCTGTCACATTCTAAATGTTTAGAAACTGTTGATGAATTATATTTGTTGGATTTTTGTTGATAACGTTCGTCACATTCTTGCAATATTGTTTGTTTAAAGTATGCTGTTTTAAATGATTAGTACTGTGTTGTTATAGTTAGCCCAAGGCTACGAATAAATTTGTAACCATTTCCTACTATTTGTTGTACTCTCTCTGTCCCGTTATAAATCACTCACTTGTTTTTTCTGGATTTGATAAGTTTCTAGTTATCCCTTGCATCGTTCTTCATTCTCATTGCATGACCTGCTAATAATACTATTCATCTGTCTGGTTCTGATCTTACAGTTGTGACGTGCAGAGGAGACTCGTGAAGCAGCTGAAGCAAGAGTTAAGGAGCTTGAGAAACAGGTCATCCACTTATTCTATTTGCAGTAGATCTTCTCCATTGATCTCTTTTAGATAGGCTATAAATTGTATGCCTCATGAGTTCGCAAGTCTTCTTGTGGTTCTGATATGCTGCATATGCACACAGCCCACCCTGCTGCACCAAGCTTTCTAAGTTTTCAACTCATTCACATGATAAATGTTCATGACTGTTACAATCACTTGCGTAGGATAACTGAGTAAGAACATGTTGACTATTTCAGCCTTGGAACAAATGTCTCAGCATTTTGAAGCTCTTTGCTTTTAAATCTATTGTGTTATTTTATCATATTGGAACTATTATGATCCTTATGAATTGTGAGTTAGTCATACAAGATGTATACCAAATTGACATATATTGGTTCTCTATAATAGTTCACATTATGATATGATATATGTTTGCAATGCAAGTCACTTCTCTACTTCATCACCTCTTATATATAATCAAGAAAGCGTATTGTAACTTTCAGCATCATTCAGATTGCTTTCATCTTTAGATGCAAAATCTATTTGCCTCAGATAGATGACCATATACAATGTTATTCATTTTGGAGCAGACATATTTATTTAGATTCTAGATTTTGTTTTGCCATATTATTATTCCTATTGTTCTTTAGATAATTGCAAAATGCTAGGGTACACAAATTTTTCCAAAATTATCATAATGCAGTATTCGATTCGCACCCGTTCCCTAAATAGGGTGCGATTCTTGAATATGCATAACCGATTCTCCACGTGGCGAATCCAATTTATGGATATTCGAATTCGTCTCGCGAATCCTACTTGTTAATCATTAAATATATCTTTTCAATAAAATTTTATTATTTTACAATAATTTAAATTTATAGTGTGACACTTATTTTAGATTAAATTCACAATTATGATGTATGTAATAGACTAATGAAACTTGAATTAATATTTTATTATTTCATTATATTAAATCGAACATACTTAAGCTTTGGTCAGAGAAAATTTGAATTTTATATAATTAATTTACAATTTTTTTTTAAAAATATAAATTATTTAGGTGTTATATATAATAAAATATAAATAATTAGGCGTATTCTTGACAAACTGCACCCAATTTTTATGAAAATTTGTATCCCTGTAACCGTATCATGTTGCCCGCACACTCTCGCACCCACACCTGTGCAACATAGGCGAAATGTTTTAGTTGGTAACTGGAACAATGTAGAAAGGATTGTATTATACCGTTATTACAGATCCATTAATTTTGTATCTTGTATATGAAAAGTATTCTGAAGTCTCACATCATAATTTTGAATATTAAAACTCTTGGGCATTGGCTTTTCCAGGTTATGGCTGCTCATTCAAAATGTGCTCTAATATATGATATATCAAATCCGTTGTATTTTGCTTGAAACAGTCAACAAAACCCATACCATTCATCATCTCTCCATTTTACCCCCCACATCAAGTTTATATCGATTTCAAGCCACTGAATCTGGTTGCAACGTTGTGTTTCGTAGACTTGCTTATTTAGTCCGCTGACAATTTTTGATTTACTCTTCACTCTCAGGTAGCTGCTCTTGGAGAAGGAGTTTCTTTGGAAGCAAAACTTTTGAGCAGGTATATAATTGTAATAGTGACCTCCATTTTGTTCCTAATTCCTAATACATTAATATTGCTCATCAATATTTTACAGGAAGGAAGCTGCATTGCGTCAAAGAGTGGTAATTCTTGTTTTTATTTTCTTTACTGGATTTTGATTTAATTTTTCTTCTGCCAGAGTTACTTGGAGATGGATCTGATACCTTAATTGCTTTAATAATGACTTCTCCACTTTGTTTATTGGTGTGAAATTGGTATAGGCTGCACTTAAAGAGGCTAACCTCACTAAAGAAGGAGTGGATGTGGAGAAGTCATCATTGCAATTTGATATTAAGGTGAGCAAGATCAACGTAGGTATGTACCTGCCAGCATACAGCTATTGACGGTCATATTTATGAATCAGCTTGCCAAAAAAAAAAAAAAAAAGGCTGCAACTGTTGTTGAACAACTGCATGAAACTGAGTCTTAAGTTAAAGCTCTTCGCTCTATGACACAAAGAATGGTGTTGACCCAACATGAAATGGTGCGTCACAGCTGTTGAATGAAAAGTCCCATTTTGTTATTGTTCATTTATTGCTAATGTTACTTATAGTTTCTTTTCTGAAAACTTACATTTGCAGGAAGAAGTTGTTCTTAAAAGGTGCTGGCTTGCTAGATCTGGGATTTGGCTGTTCAATATGGTAATCAATATATTTAATATTTGTTTCACTTTTGTATGAACTTTTTGTTTTATTTTCGAGAGCATGCGATCAATTTGAACTTATAAAAAGATCTATTAAAGTTCCTGCATCCTTCTGTATTTAATTATGTTTATCAAGTGTTGAAACACAGTAATTAGCTTAAAGTGTTTTCTCTGTCCATGCATCATCACAAGAAATGGCTTACTTGAATTAGTAACTCTAATTATTTGGAATATAATGGATGGAATAGCCCCTGATTGTGATTTGTTATTTCATCAAGTGCACATATTACAGAGGAGCTGGAAAGTATTATTCCCTCAACAGCTAGTTATATGTAACTGCTCAAGGACCAAATATCCTTGTATTGTTTTTGGGTTGTCTACTTACCTATTTTTCCCCCATACTTTGATGAACAACTTGTTAGCTGAAACTTTGTGGGTGGAAATTTAAGTCACAATTGATAACTATAATTGTTGTCTTTTTTCCTTCATCGCAATCAGGCATCTGTGCAGATATTGCTGTGTCAAAGTATGAATACTGGTCATCTTTGGCACCTCTGGCATTGGAGGTTGTTCTATCTGCTAGACAGAAGGCTAAGGAAGAACCCCGGGAGAAAGGTAGTTATATGCTGCTGATTTCTGTTAGGAATATAAGCTAGGGAGCCCTAACTTAACCCAAAACCATGGTCAAAGGTCAATGATTGACTCCCACTTATATACCATCCACAATTTCTTGTGGATCCGATGTGGGATCGTAACATTCGACCTCCCCTTAAAGCCGGACGTCCACAGACGGCACACTCCAGGTGGCAACCCATATGTCAAGGTCCACTTCCCGGGTGGTAACCCCTGGGCCCACCTTCGGGTAGCCCCATTCCGCAACCAGCCCGAACTTTTTCCCACAGACAGTGTCAATTGTTAGGAATATAAGCTAGGGAGCCCTAACTTAACCCAAAACCTTGGTCAAAGGTCAAGGATTGACTCCCACTTATATACCCATTCACAATTTCTTGTGGATCCGATGTGGGATCGTAACAATTTCCATCTTCTGACCATTAAAACCAATTCCAACCACATATTTGTATGCTTTATAGTATATATTGAAATCTAAACAATGGTCTTCCTGTCTGATATCGTGCAGGTGGTAACAACCCACACAGGAGCAAACTTGTTGAGGACTTTAATGATCTCACTGGAGAAGGAAACATTGAGAGCACGCTAGCAGTTGAAATGGGCTTAAAAGAACTAGCTTCTGTGAAGGTTTGCCTTCAGATATGTGCCAGAACTTACATTTTTTATGCTTACTGGACACTCCTGTTGGTTCCTTGAAATGGTTTTCGGAGCTCCCAATTTACTCTTCTTAAAACCTTTTTAAGTACGTTCCAGAATAAGTCTTTAGTGAAATGAAAATTGTTGCCCCATATGTGCCCTCTCATTTACTTGAAGTAATGATCTAGAGCTCCGAATTCCTCGGAACTACTTTGAGAAAGCTATAGCAAAATATGCTGGAAATTTTCACCTTTTGAACTATTCTGTGATCTCCAACTCTCCACCTTATGTAATAGGTCATTATAGTGGACAATAGAAGTATGTTTTGATCAAGTATAATAATTTCTTAAAGAAGTATCTTCCCTTCCCTTCTCTTCTAATGTGTAAATCATGCATAATGCATAATTATCGCAATGAAGATTCTTGCAGTTTCGTGCTGTGGGTGATTAGTTGGCTAATTTGAAATGTTTTATCTCATCATTTAGGTTGAGGATTCTATTGTTCTTGCCCTATCTCAACAAAGACGTCCAAACTCCACTAGGATTTCAATTCCAGGTTTGCTCTATTAGATCATTCAGCCATAATTTTCTATATTATGAAATTTCTATATTAATTAGAAATTTTATTTGTTGATAACAGCTGAGTGACTTAGAGAATCTTAACTGGCCAGTTTGTAATGTTTAAACTGCTGAATATTATTGTCATTTTGGAATACTAAAATCAACTTTGTGGATTGAATTGTTTAGATATTTTCTCAGAAATCAAAGCGCTTGTGGTTCTCCATTGACTGCGTCATAAATCTTCAAACTCAAATGTTATTACTCAAGGCCTTTTTTGTCTTCCAGATCTACATTTGATGTGTAATTTTTCCGGATAATGACACATGCTATTCTGTTGAATGATGTGTTAAATGCCAAGGCAGGCATCCTTACTGGAAGTATTGCTTTCTTTCCCCTTCCAGAAAACTGGATTGGATGTATGAAACTTTCTATTTTATTTTTTGATGTGTTAAATTCCAAGGCAGATATGCTTAGTAGAAGTATTGCTTTTGGGTGATATTTGTGTAAAACCAGCGCATAACTTTCTATTTGCGATCATTGCTTTCTGAACTTTTTGAAGCATACAGCATGATCCTTTCAGAGTTACTGCTGTCATACATCATAGAACAAGTGCATTAATATTTTATTTTTCTAACTTTGTTCCCTGCCTGGAAACCTATAAAAATTTGGCAGATTTAAGGTCATCAATTGATCCAAAGTATATGGAAACCTAGGTTGTGGAATATTGTGCAATCTATCTTGTCTGCCTGATGTTGAAGGCATCTAAAAGTAAAAGCAGCTTAAAGCTACTGCATAGGAATTATCTATCCCTTTATTTACTGTTTTGGGAATATCCTTTTGTGTGTGTGTAGTGACTGCCACTGGTGCTTTTTTTTTTATTTTGGGTTGTGGAAATATGAAATGGATCTCTTGCAATACTCTCATGTCTGACTTACGAATCTCAGATATCTAACAAACCTCTACTACAGATTTTATTTTGTCATCACAAGTGTCATAGCTCATTATTCCATGTTGTGTTTAATTTATATAGAGGTTTCTTCAGTAGTCATTGGTTGTATAACATATTCTGCTGAGAAATAGTAACTTAGGTGTCATGATTTACTCTAAACTAATTGCAGGTGTACAAGCCTTAGTACTAGATTTGATTTATATTGTCCTGTTGCTTTACGCTTGTGGCTCCGGATCTTATTCTTGATTGTGAATCATTGTTCAAGTTATATCTTTATGATCATTAAAATCTGGTAGAAGTGCAAGTTATGTAGTAATAATTTCAATGTTTTAACAGTTTGTAATTGGAGCAAGCGCATCTTTTTCATGCACTCAGCCTTGCAGGGAATTTATTTCTGCAGCTCAAAGTCAGATGATCACTTCATTTTTTGTCTGGTTTTTAGCAGTTTATCTTAGGACTAGTTTACTATATTTGGTGGATTATTCTCAATAGTTGGTTTTGCAATTTAGGGCTGGAGTTAACATCATAGAATTTATTTTGTTTTAAAGAAAAACATCCCAATAGTAAAGTAGAAGATCTTAATTTAAACTAAACGTGTCAATAGAATTTAGTCACTTTATGTTGAGCACTTTGTGGGTTTTTCGAATCCGAGACCTAGAGAGGATCACACTCCAAGCCTACACCACTAGATCAAACCCTGGGGGTGGAGCACCTACATCCTTTTAGATATACCCGTTCATCTTCCTGCTGTGAGAGACTTGGTGATTCCATTTTATCAAGAAATGGAAAAGTGAGTTCTATTCTCTCTACACAAAAAAATAAAAAAAAAATCGGTTTATTCCTACAATACGAATCTCTACTTGCTTCCTTTCGATAATGTAGATCATTTTTTCATGGACGGGGGAGAATACGTATTTCTAATTGATGAATGTATGTTAAAAAGGTACAAAACAGACAGAAAATGATGATTTGTATTGAAATCATTTTTTCAGAATGATGAAAGGATGAAATGCATACTTGTCAAAAGTACATCAGTGCTTTGGTGAAGCAACATGTCCTTACGCTGCTGAGTTGTCTCCTTCATTATCTTTACTGTTGATGTCTGTCACATTCTAAATGTTTAGAAACTGTTGATGAATTATATTTGTTGGATTTTTGTTGTTTAATGTTGTCACATTCTTGCAATATTGTTTTTTCTAAGTATGCTGTTTTATATGATTAGTGCTGTGTGCTACAAATAAACTTGTGACCATTTCCAAGTATTTGGTTTAACGCTATGTACTCTCTTCGTCCCATTATAATTTACTCACTTGTTTTTTTTTTGCATATATTCTAAGAAATGTAAGTATTATTAAATGTGTAATGAAGTATCTAGATGTGATAAAATTGAGAGAAATGTGGGGAAATACTTTGCCAAATATTGGAATAGAAACTTACGTTGGGATGTCTGTTTTGATAACTTATTACGGGACGTGGGGAGTATTTTAGTTTGTTGTACCTTGAGTTGTTAAAATGGTTTTTTTTTTTTCTGCAATGTTATTAAATGAATAAGTCTTTTGTACATTAAATACATCATGTGATTTGTATATACTATAGTTATATTATTATTGAAGAGTTACTCTTATTTTAATTTACTAAAAACTTAAACTTGGTTACGATTTAGTGCATGTTTGCAATCTCTAGTAGAATTGAAAAAATGATATTAAGTAATTTTAGTAGCAAAAGGAAAAATAAGGAGTATTTTAAATTTAAGTGATTTTAAAAAATAAATAAGAAAAATGTGTTTGCAAATGAAGTGCTTTTAAAAAGTGTATTGAGTATAATTTTTTGGGAAATGTGTAGAAGTGCTTAAGTGGAAGCTAGAAGTTAAAAATTATTGCTTGACCAAAAGTGGTAAAAAGCACTTACAATAGTAATTGAAAACATATTTTAAGTATTTTTTTTTTAAAATAAGCACTTCTACTTTTTTCTTTAGAGTATGCAAACAAGCATTTAATACATTTAAATTGCGTAATGCAACATATATGTACAAAATTAAGCCTTAATAAGAAATTTTATGTTTGGAGGGTGTACTTGTAGTGGAGCAATAGCTAGTTCAAATGACACACACCACTAAATAATAAGAAAAAAGAAGAAAAAAAAAAGAAAAAGAAATTGGTGACTGACTGTCTGCCCACGCCCTAAAATCTCAGTCTCTTATACAAATGTATAAACTGTCTCAATAATTCGGGTCAGCGTCGGGTCAATCTTGGTTGGATCACACATTACGACGGACTGATCCATTCTGATTTAGTTTCTTACTATTATAATAATAATAATATGTTTGTGGATCCAATAATTAATAGATTTAATGTTGTAACTGTTCAGGATCTTAATAACTAATATTAGTGATGAATGATTGAAGATTAAATACGAGAAAATAATTACAAAGAGATTCGATAAGTCTCTCTTGTAGAGTTTAAACTTGAAGTGATTTACAGATACCATTTATGAGTCTTTAATGGCCGTATTTATATTTACACGATAACATTCATGTTGTTGCGCTAGTATTTCACTGAATTGAGACACTTAATGCCAAGATTGAGTAAGTACCATTCTGACCGTCAAATCTTGGTTAGTAGGTCAGATTACACCAATGGAAAGTTGACAATCCAGCCTAAGTATGAACTCTTTAGGTGAGCAGACCATATCTTTTCTGATACAGACTCTGTATCGCCGTTTATAGGGGCTGAAACATTTATTACATGTCATATATGACTTGATCTTATCTTCTGACCAGATTTGGAAACCCTTCTTCGAGGTCGATGTCCGAGGTCTTTGGCTTGATCTCGTTCGGGTCTCGCGGGATTGAAGCGGTGCGGGTTGTGACCTGTCGACGTTGGGTGATGTCGCCTGACACTTGCTCTTAATCTCGTTGGGCATCGCCCTGGCTAGGCGATGTTGATGTGGTGCCCCTTATATGTGGTGACATCCACTCGATGTCCA
The DNA here is from genome assembly GCA_026898435.1 of Prunella vulgaris. Classification (NCBI taxonomy): domain Eukaryota; kingdom Viridiplantae; phylum Streptophyta; class Magnoliopsida; order Lamiales; family Lamiaceae; genus Prunella; species Prunella vulgaris. Next base: position 1,189,611 of record JAPKLY010000062.1, read on the forward strand.
TGCTTTAGCCATTTTTAAGTCTTCTCCCAAACCTTTGAGCTTTAAGGGATTAGCTCGACATCAGTAGTATTAGGTCTTGAACCATGATCAGTTGTGCTATAACAACTATACAATATGTTAAATAAAAAAAAAAGTAAAAGTAAGATTTTTACTAAAATATAAACTTATAATATTAGAAAAACCCATATTAGAAATGCGTTTGTAAATTTATATTCACCTTTTAGGTACGTTGATATCAATATAAATTGTAATTAGAATTCTATATTATACTTCATATTATATTTTACTAATATATATTGAACTAAAAAATACATATATGATTGAATTGTTCTTATTCATACTATGCTTACTAATAAATATTAACATATGATATTTATAAATATCACATATTACAATTTTATAATATACACGACTCAAAATAAATTGAATCATGCCGAGACGGGGCAATCCAAATAGTCATCCTTATCAACAATTATAACCCAGTGCTTCATTTTCTGTAAAATAATGCACAAAAACATTTTTGTGATCCTATCCTCAACACTTTGAAAAGTAATATTTTTTTCTCCAATATATTTAATGATACGTCCCACAAAATTTTTCATTTTATCAACTTGCAAAAGTTGATCATTGCATGCATTAAATACACACAGTGTCGAAAGAGTTATTCTACTATGCATCATGTATATATATCTGTACTTGATTTTTTAAAAAAATTACTCGAATCAGTAGTGAGTAATACCCCAAGAAATAACTAATAATATCTCAAAAGATAATTAATAATACTCAAAAAGATAATTAATAATACCTCAATTGCAAAAATAATTTAACAAAATTTAATTTGATATGTACTATGTATTTAAAAAATTAAAAATCTAAATGCAGGGTATACTAGAATTTGTGAAAAACAAATATAATCACTATGTCAAATCCATTGTAAGAGAGTAAAGTAAACAATTGTTGTTACATGGTGATAATAAGGGAAGCTATACACTCCTTTAGAAAATAAATAAATACTCTCTCCATCCAGAGGTGTTTTCACCTTTGGGATGACACACTTTTTAAGAAAAGTAGAGTGTTGTGTAAAATTATATTATTAAAATAATGAGATTAGTTGGATTGTGAAGATAAAATTAAAGTAATAGTTTCTATTTATAGGGTGTGAAAACAATTGTGGGACGAACGGAAAAAAAAAGTGTGAAAACAATTATGGGACGGAGGGAGTAAATAAGTACTCCCTCCGTTTCGGTATAAGTTGTTTGTTGCTTTTGGGCACACGGATTAAGATAAAAGTGAAAAGTCGTATAAGTGATGTGATGAAAAAAGTGAAAAAGTATAAATGATGTGATGGAATAAAATGAGCAAATGACATATAGTGGGACAAATGAGCAACTAACATTTAGTGGGACATGCAAAAATGGTAAAATGAGTAACTTATAGTAGAAAAAAAGGAGTAATACAGAATGATTTTTAAACCCATAGGTTTTTAACCCTCACAACAAACCATCCTCATAAATTGTTATAAAAATAATTATTTAGCCCATTGAACGGCTGTGTCATATTCTTAAACCTAGAATAATTATTTGAAAATTAAATTTGCAATGATAAACAAATTTTCACAAAATTTCTTGCAATACGAACCCACCATCATAAAATTCAAATGCATCACACTGCACAAGTCCAGGCTGTATAAAGATGCTTAATAACATTATACGTCCAAACTATGCCACAAAGCGATGTCTTTCATCTTCTCTATCTGCAATGTGTCTGAAATAATATTTTAATGAATCAAGTGTAGTGCACAATTCAAATGTATTTTTCAAAAGTCACTCATATATAATTACTAAAAAATCACTATTGTCTTTACTGAGAAGTCACAATTTTTAATAAAAATTTTTGTTTTTACTAAAAATTATTTCAATTTATATTGAAAAATCACTCATATTAAAATGATTTTTTAGTATAAATAAGAATAATATTTATGTAATTACAAGGTTATTTTTAAAATTATATTTCAATTGCATAGTGTACTTGATGCATAATTGGTTCAGTCTCTTTCCATATGATAATACATGATAAATTTTATCATGAATAGCTGTCATAAAAATCACAAACATTAATTGGATGGAAAACTCTCATATCATCAATAAGTTTGAACTTGGAGAGAGATGAAAATAATCAAACTTAGGATGTGGATGAGCCAGATGCTCTGATATCATAAAGAATTTTATCTCATCTAATTGTAGAAAGGTATGAACTCAATTCATTTAGGTTGTATTTAGAATTTTGGATAGAGTCATTTGAAATTTAATGAATATAAGAATTGATGAATTTCAAACGACATAATTTTGCTTAAATATTTAAAATTCTCCCAATTTGAACTAGAATTAAAGCTAGCTATTTGAAATCTATGAATATGAATATTTTATCTAAATAAAATCTAGAGCCTCAAATTCCTCAATCCAAACACAACCTCATATTAATTCATTGATACTTTTGCTATAAAGTGAAAAATTATTAAAATTATTGGGGATTGTAAATATAAATATATAAGAAAACGTAGCTAGGTATAGAGGCTAGTCCATTTGATTGTATGCCTGGTGTAGTCAGTGAGAAGCAACAAGAGATTGAGGACATGGGCAAAGTGCAATTGGAAAAGGAATAAAAGGGATGTAACATAAGTATCATTTGTCAGCTTACAAATGGAAGTTAGCTGTGACAGTCACTTGACCTAAAGAATTTGCTGACAAACTTTTTTTTTTTTTTTTTGTTACATAAAACAAATATCCAAGGAAATTAAGGGGTGTGGGTTTTGGTGTTGTTTTATGTTGTGGTGTGGGTCTAATCACGCGCCTCTGCTAGCTTGTGGAGTTTTGCATGCGCAGGTTTTTGTATGTATATTTGTATGCATTCACTACCACCCTACTCTTGACACTATTTACAAATATTCAATGGAAATGGAGACACAACTAAACCAAGCATGTGACTCTCTTGTTTAAAAATAGTATTAGTGGGCACGCACTAAAAAAGGAGAGAGAGAGAGAGAGAGGGAGAGGGAGAGAGAGAGAGCTTCGTCTCGTTTGCATCAACTACACGGTATAATTGGGCACGCACACGAGTGAAACTTAACGTCAATTTTAAGCAAGGATGCAAATGGCCCCGCCAAGACCGCCTAGACCCCCGCCTAGGCGCTTGGCGGTCCCTAGCGGCCGACGCCTAGTACAAATCGACAGAGAAAAACTGTCAGGGTATTAGGCCGCGCCTAGACGGTCTTAGCGGTTATAAGGAATAGGCGGAAATTGCGGCAACAGGGAGGAGGAGTAGGCGAAAATGACGGCCACAGAGGAGGAGTAGGCGGAGGTTTATTAAAAAAAAAAATTAAGTTAGAGACAAATTTATAACTTTTTTAGATACACACGAAGAAAAAAAACAAGCTTCTAGTCAAAAAATTAAACAATCTTGTGTATGTCAATTTTTTAATGCAAAATTGATGAACAAGCGCAAGAAGTTAAAATAGAAAGATGTGGAAGTTTTATTAGCAAAAGATGATGCAAGTTATGCTCAATAATGGATTGTTGGGGGTGGATTGGTTGATGATGGTGTTGTAATAGTTTTATTTAGAAGTTGAACAATGTCATTTTGTGATAGTTTTTAGCATTTTATTGACTTGTTGTGTTTTGTGCAAAATGCATTTAGGTATTAATTATTTTTTAAATTTATAATTTATTATATGATGTACATTTTTATTAGTATATGTTTAGAAAAAAAATTTAAAAAAAAATCATGTCCCCGCCTAGGCCTCCTTGGCGCTTGGCCGCCCGACAACCGTCAAGCGCCATTTACACCCTTAATTTTAAGTGAAACGTGATACCATTATTAATTAAAATGTGCAAATTTATTTAAAACAATTATAGGTAATGAAACGTAGAATCAATTTTTACCTGAAGTATGACGCTAATTTTCAACATGAATATGTAAGTTTATATAAAAATAATCAATAGATAAATGAAATGTGATTGAAATATAACATTAATTTTAACTAAAACATACTTCCTTCATTCTAAATTAATTTACATATTTTTTATTTTATGTTGTCTCAAACCAATTTGTACATTATTTAAAAAAATATTAATTTATATACAGATTCATAAAATTTATATATATTTCTTTTAAATTACGTACATTTTCATAAGTATAAATTAATTTGTAATCTTTCCTTTATGATAGGTAGAATTGTAACAATATTTAGACTAATAATTTTAGACTATTGAATTATTTTTGTATGTTTAATGGGTACTTAGTATAAATTTAAGATGATAATTGTAATTGCTATGGGTACTATAAAATTAATTATTATCCTATTAATTAATTTATTTTTATAACTTCATTCACGTATAATAAATAATTATCCCTCCGTCCCTAATCAATTTGCACACTATTTTGGATTGTCCAAAATCAATTTGCACACTACTTAAAAGGGAAACATCGATTTGCGTGCACACTCACAAAAATTTCCACACATTTACCCATATACCACTACTTTATTTAAAAAATACATTTTTCTTATACCGTGTGTCATCTCAGGGGTGTAAATACCCCTGGGATGGAGGGAGTATCAAATACTATTAATATGGATGAATCCTCATTTATTCTCATTCTCCACCCTCATTACATTTAACCAAACTGCCCTAAGTTTGTAAATTTTCACACATATAGGCCAAATTAGTTGGAACAAGTGAAAAATGGGCTCAAAATGCGCGAACCATGTGACAAATACATATCAAATTATTTCAAATTAAGGTGTTTCAAGTAATTTGAACTTAAATGTGAAACTTAAGTATAATGGTTTAAATGTACGCACCAATTTGATAATATCCTTACAATCGTGGACGGAAGTAGTGTGGAACAAAGGGGAAAGTTTGCCAAAAATTAGATTAAACGGTTTTTGCAAAATTGGTAATTTTAAATATTTTTGGGCATAAGCGTTTTTTAGGCGGTTCTAGGCAGCACTAGACGGTCCTAAATCTATACTTTCACCCTTTAAAAAAAATTTAAAAAAATAAAAATTAGACGGTCCAGGTGCTAAGCGGTTAGAAAACACATGATTATCAATTTTCAACTTCTATGTCCTTACAATATATATAATGAAAAAAAATTGTACCCTAAATAAAATTAACTTAATGTAATATAATCTTAGTAAAACAAGAAAAATAAAATTCAAAGGTTGAATCCATCATTTGAAATTTTGTTTCCAATACATATTAACTCATTTGCTCTTAAATAAGTTAAATTTCAATTTTAAAGTCCAATTCATTGCACTTTATTTATTTTGGAACTCATAGTATTTTGTGTTTTCCGTCCTATATGAGTTTGAGATTTAAAATTTAATTTTTAAATTCTGTATTCAATCCATATATAAATACTATATATAGAACCTAATATTGATTTGATATTAAGTGAAATCTCACTCTTCTTAAATCCAAAAACTAGCACATATATTTACTATTCACACTTTATTTAAAATTCCTAAATTTTAAAATCTTCCCCACACTTAAATTTCAAAACAAATACAACCTTTTATTTTTCTTCTGTTTATACTTATTAATTACTTGAACTGAGAGTTCTCATTCGACATCAATAAGTACTAGCATAATCCCTTATTTTTAAAAAAAGAAAATGAGAATGATGCATTTCTATAAATTTGGATGATTTTGTCATTGGCCGCTAGAGAAAAATATAGACTCGAAAAACTTAGGTGCAATTGTATTATTTACAAAGTTGTCATATATAATTGGTGTACACTAATTTAACAATTGAAACTGTTTATATTAAAAAATTAAGTTTAATTAAATTAAAAAGTACAAATTAATTATATTTACATTATTATCAATTTTATAGTGTACGTTTGTTACTATTAATCAATTATACTTTCAATATAAATAATATGACATGTTAAGTGAATGTATCAAATGCACATAAAATTTATTCATATTATTGGAACCTTATTTATGTTTTCCAATTTAATTTGCATCGAGTTGTGAGACTTTAGTATTGAATAATGTTTTATTAATTGTTTTGCCATATGTCTCAACATTGAAAATCGGGATCCGCAATACAAGTTATTCTCAAATAGTGGTTGCCTTACACTTATGACTTATCTAATTTCTATTGACAAAATCTGTGTGTTAAACAATTTGTCAGATTGATCCAAACTAAAAGTATGTTACTCAATTTTTTTTTTTAATAGCTGAATTTTAATACAGAAAATTGATCAGTTAAAATAATGAAATGTGATATCCATTCTAACATGCTGAAGCACACATCATTACAATGTTGACAACATCATGGCAATTATTTAATCTTATCACCCCCCATTATATTTTATTAATATTAAGTTAATGATTAGCTAGAGTGAGTTAATTAGTAGAGGGACACAAAAAAAAAAATTTGAAATGAACTATATAAATGAAACACTTGAAAATCAAGGCTCGATTTAAGAGAGAGATTATAATTTGAATTTATTTTATTGTAATATTCCGTGTATATTTGTTAGTATAATTGTAAATATTATTTATTTTAAATTACACAAGTAAAAATTTAAATTTAAAGAGATTTGTGTATACTGAATTAAGGAACACAATTTCGAAACCACTACATGCCTGCAGCTGATAAAATCTGCCCTCTTTTCAGCACTAATCTTTCAACTTGTGGCCAAGAATGGAAGTGCGCTAGCAATGATCACAATTACAAACACTTTTTGTGAAAATTTAAATAATTATATACAAAAACATATGTGAAGCTGGGATTTATATAAAGGTTTCATCTTCTAGAAATGAAAACTTTTTAGATCATAGTATTTTGCAAGATTTGTCAAAAAGTAAAACCCCACCAAAATACCCCCCCTATTCACAAGTTTCACATCAATTTAGACAAGATTAATTAAGTTTATGGTAGTAAGAGTAGTTATGCAATAATGTCAATGGTCAAAAGTTAGTTTGAAATTAGTGTAAATTTTTTTTCTTCTTTAGATTGGTGACTAGACTTGGTCGTGGTGAGACAATTGGAGTGGTTAGTTATAATTGATGAATTGACATAATAATTATTTTGTTCCAAGGGTAGGTTTTGATCCCCTTAAACTCGGGTGATTGGTGTAGTGTGTATTACCCAAGTTTCAAATTGAAATGCTACTCTTTTTTAGTCGGTATAGGATGTATTTTATATATAATCTTTGTTTTTAACTTTTGGCATTTGCAATTTTTATTTTAGCTGGTGTAAAAAATAATTCAAAATTATCTTTCACACTTTTTATTTTCACTTTCTTAATATAAAAAATTTAGGGTCAGTTTGATTATCGAACCAAATCGAATTATGAATTGTAAATTTTAAGAAAATAAGTGTATATATATAATTGTAATCTTGATTAATCTGAACTTTTGCAACTAATATCAAGATGAATCAACTTTGAGCTACGGTTGCTTACATAAACCCTCCAACAGTCTAAAATCATGTACCATTACACAATTTATAATAGTATACATGTGTTCCAACAATAGCTTCATTCTCTACTTCCATTGAACTATTCTTTGTGATAAATTTAAACAACTTCTCACTTTGTCCTTGACCAATTTTGTGTATCTATTGTATCATGACAACAAATATCATATTGATTAATTAACACCGAAAGTGAATGACTTAATTATTGTAAAGAAATTATTGTATCATATTGAACACAATTATCGGAGTCCCATGAAATTTTATTTTTATTACCATTAAAAAATTTGAGACAAACGTCCCCTTACAATTTTATTAAGGGGGTGTCATAGAATTTGTTAAACTCGTCTAATAATTACTTTTAAATGTTAGTGCAATAAAATTTTGGAATATAACACATTATCAACAGATGTATTTTATGATTCAATATCCAATTCAACGATTGTTTAATTGAGAAGATCAATTTCAGCATATACATTAATGTTTTAAAGTACTAGTTGAAATCAGAGCAAGACTCTATAATTTAATCATGTGATAAAATTATATTCCAAATAGTTTAGGCCCAACCTTTCCTTCTAATGCTTGCAATATACTCGTTAGGAGGAGCTGCAGAAAAGCTTAAAAGGATGGGAAAATAAAATAAAAAGTAAAATATTAATTGTGTGTGTATGTGCTTGTATTTGAAGAAAGTATAGTGTAAAGTCCAAATGGAGCACTACATACAAAAAGAATTGAGTGACCAAATAATAAAATACATACAAAGTAGCATCTTTTATCTTGCAAAAAAAAGTATTCATGCTTCAGAATTTTTATATCCATTTCTCTCTACTTAATTCTTTTAAACTGAAAAAGGAATTTGTCTTTTAAGATTAGAAATTCAAAATAGGATTATGTAAAGCTGCATTTTGTTTTTAATGAAAATGGGGCTTAATAACCATATGGTGTTGCCTAGACCCGTCAAAATGGGTTGAGCCCGTTGGGCCAGTCCGCCCCGCCATAATAAAATGAGGGTTGGGCCAAACATTTCTAAGCTCGTATAAAGGCGGGCCTAGACGGGCTGTTTGGGTCGAGGGTTTGACGGGTCGGGCCGCGGGTTGGGGCGGGCCAGCCTGCCAGTGTGTATATATTATATATGTATATATATACACATTAATATATATATATATATATATATTATATGATATTTTAATTAATTTTTAAATTTAAAATTTTTATTATTCATTTTCTTAATTTCTTCCAAAGAAAATAACAAATTATTTTGCTCCTCTCACAAAAAATAAAATAAAATTGAAGAGAATATGGTTTGTGCTAAGTTTATATCTTTAACATTATTGATTTATTTTGTGAACTTTATTTTATGAGATTTGTATTATATTTGACAAATTTTACTTTATAAGATTTATGATTCCGTGGCGAGATTTTAGTTATACATTTATTATGTCACTATTTTATTTAATAAATTTAGTTGAAGTATTAGTTCATAAAATTTTTCAAAAAAAAAAAAAATTGGGATGGCCCGTTGAAGCCCGCAACCCGCCATTAAATGAGTTGGGTTGGAATTTTTGCGGTCCGCCATATTTTCAGCCCTCCTCGTTCCGCACTGCCAAAAGACGGATTTTTGCGGGTTTAGGCCCGCCCCACCCCCACCGGCCTACTCGATACATTAACTCCATCATGGAGAGAATTGCATAGGCCTAATAAATATATAATTTAAATGAGTGAAATTGATACCAACAAGATTTATATTCAGATTTTTGGTCTAATACCATAAAAAATTTTAATTTAATCTAAAAGTTCGTACTCATCCAGAAATCACATATGCGTGAAAATTAATCTATTTATTTAATTCCCCATATTTAGATTTGAGTAAGAAAATAATATATCGAATTTAAATATGAACACTCATGCACTTAATTTTTTTCAAACAAAATCACAATTTTTGACGAATATGATCGAGATGATCTCATAAAAACTGTATCAACATAGAATTGTTGTTTGAGATTTAATTGTAATAAAATGAATAAAAACTAGGGATCAATTTGAATGATTTAAAAAGAAAAAGTAAAAAGACCAAGTATGAATCCTAGGAGAGTTTTTTTTTTTTTCTTCCAAAAGAAAGAAGAAAGGAAGTTATCCAGTTGTATGAAAAGTGAAAGTAGATTTAATTTTCCAAGGCAAATTTTGTATCTTCCAAAGAAACAAAAGAATGAAAAGGTCATGCTACTATTATTCTCTGAAAACCTGCCAATAGTGAAAGCAACAAATGAAGGTTTTTCTTTCTTGGGAGAAATGATGAAAGATTTGTTTATTACATAAGCAAAAACCATGTCTTTTTTCTTGGATGAAATAATTACCCCAGCTGTCACATGCATCATTTTTTCTCAATTTTCAAAAGATCCCCCCCTTTTTTTTTTTTTTGGCTACTACAGTTGTTATTGGGACTACTGCAAAGTGTGTAAAGTCTTTGGAAAAATTATAACTTTTCAATTTCTTTCTTTTTAGTTTCAAAATGCAAACCTTTTTCACAAGACAACAAGAGAAGGAGGAGGAAGGGGGACTACTATTGCACTCTGCAAATATTTCAGAGGCCAATTTTCCATTCTCTTTCTTCGACAGTAGCTGCAGGCCCCACCATATGTATAATTAGGATAAATTCCAACAAAATTAATACTCCTTAAGTCCCTCATTAAATTTCTTATTTTTTTTTAAAGTGTATTACTCGTATTTATTATTATATGATGGGTCACATATTGATTTTTGTATAAAATAATAAAAAATTGTAAAAAAGTAATGGGAAATTATGAAAAAATAATGAGAAATTATAAAAAGTGTTATTTATTTATTAATATATGAAATAGTGTTGTTGTTTTTTATGAAATGAGAAACTTATTGTTGGACATCAAAAAAAGGAAAGTGAGAAACTTATAGTGGGACGAAGAGAGTAGGATTTATAAACTTGGTTCGATCATTTTTAGTTTGATTTGAATATTATTTTCGGAAAAATTAAAATTGTGATTCAATTTTGTCGAAATTTGAAAAAAAAAAATAGGACTGATGTCTGTACATATAAAAATGTGTCTTATTCATTGTGTAATTTAAAATATATTAATTATTTTGATATTATTATTATTATTATTAAATTAATATTTTTAATAAAATAATTATTATTCTTAAAAAAATACAAAGAAAAATGTATATTAGTTTCATGAAAAAAAATTCAGAAAATATTTCGCCCTGAGTAGGAGGATGTTTGGCAGTAAAAAGTTTATACAAGTTACTTTCAAATATTTTGTAAAACATTATAGGAGTATAAGATGTTGAATAAATTTATTATTCTAAAAAAATAAATTGAGATATTTCGATTTATTTTTCTCACCACCACCTTCGTACTACCATCTTCTTGACCATTCATCCGTCCCACTTCTATCTCAACATAAAAAAAATATTTTTTTTTTACAAAAATAAATTTAAAAAATTACAATAAGTTATCAAAGAATTTATAAATTGTATTAGTCAAACACTTTATACCCCATTTGTTAGGGTGTAAAAAATCAGTATATAGTAAGATTTCAATTATAAAATTAGAGATATGTATTAAATCTTAACGTTTGTTATCTCATAATTAAAAGTAGAATATTTTTGTATCCTCTTGTTTGGTAGGGTGTAATTGTTGTGATTTAATATTTATTTTTAATAATTTTTTTATTGGTGTTTGGTAGAAAATATATGTATTAATACTTGAACAAAAAAATGTTTACAATGACCAACATTTCTTTCCTATTTGAAAAGGTTTTTGCCTACAAAATAAAATACAGATAAGCCTACATATTTGCATAACACATTTTACTCAAGCATATCATCGAATGTCTTGTGGACATCCTACATACTTTTCAATTTTAAATAAAACTCTTACCTCATCAGCAAAATCAACATCAGATGAGCAAGGGACTAACCAGAAGACTTGCAACTGTATGCTTATATATTCAGTATCGATGAGTAAGAGGCTAACCATGTTTAATAGTTGTTGGGTCTCAAACGAGTTTAATTAGTGTATGGGGGAATACACTGATGGCGAAAGCTTTTTCTCAAGAATTCCTGAGGAAATTCAGTCAGCTTAAACTGAGAGTAATCACTGAGCTGAGTCTGAGTGATAGTCAGGCCAGGATTCAGGAACGCTAAATTTTTGTGTGTTCAGTTGGGCTTAGTAGAGATAACCCACATACTTACAGCTTCAAGAACAAGTCAGTTAGACAGCTATCTCACAAGTCCTGAGTACGGAAGTGTGAGCCCTTAAGTTCTACTCGTTTTAATATTCTGAAATATCTTTTCCTTTTACTAAAAAGTGATTAAGTGATCAATGCACAAATTCTGGTTCAAGAAAAATTGGGTCTTTCCTGAATAAAACTTTATGCAGAGTGCTATGAAATGACAGATATAAAAGCAGAAATAATACATCACACATGGATTTAATGTGTGTTGATAGATTTTGCTAATGGATGATTAATGGCTGTTTATCTTTGTAAGTCTACCAAACAATAAATAATACACAAACATTTTTTCTCTCTAAGCTCTCACTTCTCTCTCTATATTATCCACTTAAGAACACATAAATCTTAGTTTATTGTTTGGTAGATTTACAAAGATAAACAACCATTAATCATCCCATTAGCAAAATCTATCAACAATGTGGTTCAAAGGCTCTAGCTCCTACGTCCACGGAAGCCTGATTTAACAGAAGTAATCATCTCTCAGGATTAGATACTTGAATTTCATGTGCCAAGGAGCACTGCAGCCACAACTTCCTCTATTAGGAAATTGACCCATAGGAGTTAATGAGTCCTAGTGCTCTGCAGTCAGGATTTCCTTTCATAAAAAATCTGATCCCTAGGATTTAAGGAGTCCTAGTCCTCTTACAACCCACTTTACCAACACTATCTTTTAGGGTGGCTTGACTTTCTCACTACCCACCTCACTGACTCCTCTTGAGTGGTTTGACTTTCTACTTTCCAACTAATTGTGATAACCCCTACAATCAAAATAATACTAAGGATGAGTTATCACTCTAAGCTTAAGATACAACGCCTAAGCGCATTATACTGAAATGACTCTATCTTCTAATACTAGGGAAATTTGTGTTTCAGAGTGTTAGATTGCTTGTGTGCTTTGAGTACGTGAATCTTGGTAAACATTGACTTGGAAAATTCTCGATCCTTGTTTGGGTGCAAGGTCTTCTGTATTTATTGCTGAGTTTTTTGAAATCTATTCGTTGGAGAGATAGGTTCACCAACTTGCTATTTTGAGTAGGTTGGCAACATGCTAAGTGATATGACTTGTGCTTTTTCCCATGCTTGTTTGGTGAAAAGTCTTCTTCCGCCGCCTATTGTAATAACAGAACTTTCGCAGACTGTCAGTGGACGTACATACGTGTCTGTCTCTCATTGGTCGTCGTCAACGGCTAGTAAGACTTGACAAGTATTCTTCCTCGAATTTGAAGTTCCTTCGAGCTTTATGTTCTTTAAAGCGTATCTTTAGTTCTCTTCAGTGGTCTTTAATACTGACATTCATTTTGTTCTTAATCTTTAGCATAAATGCTAAGTCTCAAATGTTTAGTGGCCTGTCAGTTTTAGGATACACTTAGTTAGTCCTATCTAATACTCAAGGGCTAACTTTTTACAGAATGTCCTTATCCTTACCGAGCTTAGAAACAGTCAATGAACATTCAAACGGTCTTCTCGGGATCATTTTCTGGCTGTCTTCAGAATTCATGACCTCAAAATCAGTTCCCCCTAAACTGAACACCTGTAAATATACAAAGTTAAGTCTTATCCTAACATCTAACCTGACTATTACAGATCCTAGGTGTGTTTTCAGGCAGTTCATCTTTTCAGGGGTTATGAGATCTAATTAAAATAAGAATTGTCCCAATAATAGTCAATGCGCAGCATATATTAAACAAAATCACACACCACAAATAAAAATTACAATTAAAGCAAGTAATATATTGAGGATGAACTAGAAGTTGATATGTATAATTCATATTGACTCACTTATAAAATGGTAAAAAGGAATTCTAATATATAATCCAGATTATGTTCCTTTTAATTTTAGAGTGTTAGATAGAAGCTGAGGACAAACTAGAAGGTCGGATGGGATCGAAACGATCGAGACTCTTTTGGTTCCCCTTCTCCATTGAACTCAATTAACTCTTAAATAATTAAATTAAGATGACTCCAAAAAATTCAGATATACAAGAATTGAACCAATTGACTCATTGAATCGAGTATATCTCTTTGTAGCAAAAAAACATTGTGGGTATCAAGAACTGCAAAAAAAATTACTTCCTGAGAGGGTTTGAAATCAAATAGATGCAAAAATGTACTATGGCTGTCGATGGTAGAGACAATTGACGGCGTGGAGAGGGAGGAACAATATTGCTGAAATTTGGTCGATTTCTCAACTTTAAAGTCTCAATGGAAGGTTATTCTCAGATAGGGGTGAGAATAGGTCAGGCTACCCGACAGAGACCTATGACTTGACCTACTAAAAGTCTATCTAGACTCGGCCTATATAAAAATAAGCTGGGCCCAAATATTTTTAAAAGTCTATTTAGTTAAAAAGTCCAGGTCTGGGCTGTCTAGGAAGTCTTTTATACTCAATAGGCCGGCCTATTTAACATTATATAATATTATATATGTATATATATATATGTAAGTAATTTTTATAATAATGTATTCAATTATAAAGTCAATAATTTTTTTAATCTTTTAAAATAAATGCACATAATTTTTTTGAGTTGATGTTATTTATGATTTGGTAAAATATTTAGTATTATTATTGGTATTATTGAGACATTTTATAATTTTATAGGTGTGATTTTGAAATTTTCATAATGAATAAAAAATATTTTATAAAATAATTATTAAATAGGCCTTTAAAAGGCTTTTCAGACCTGACCTGTTACTAAAAAGACCCAGGCCGAACCTATCAAAAAAGCATGTGGTAGATAATAGGCCAGACTTGGGCCAATAAATTATAAACTAGACCTAGGTTTTTTTGTGAGAGGCCTGCCCTGGCCTATTCTCACCCATATTCTCAGGCACTGTTGTGAAATTATACCAACTCCCATGGTGAACTTATGTTTCGAAATACGGCTTGAACAGTGAAATCGTGAGAAAATGTTTTATTTGAACTCTCAATTCGGTATACAGTAATAGATTGGCGAGTTTTAATATACTTTACCAAATAAGTGTAAAACATATAAAAAACGCTCTTATTTTATTCTTCTACTACCTATCAAACGCGGACTTACCAATTTAAAAATAATATTTTATAAATTCTTATACTAACTTATAAAAAATGTAAAATATTTAAAATATATTTAACCAAACACTCTGTAAATAAATATAATTATGTACTCCCTCTGTCTCTAAAACTCTTCATACCACTTTTTTACACTTTTTAAGAAAAATGTGTATGAAGTAGAGTATTGAGAGTGGAGTGTACAATTATATTATTAAAGTAATGAAATTTGTTGGATTGAGTATAAAAGTAATAATATTTTGTATAAATATATAAATATTACGAGTATAAAATTAAAATAGTTATTACTCCCTCCGCCACACTAGATGTTGCTCATTTTGTCATTTTAGTCCATCTCATTATATGTTTTCATTTGTTTTTTTTTCTTTTTTTAAAAGTACTATTCACTTTTTATTGATATTTTTATTACTTTTTACACTGTTTCTATTATTTTTTATTTTTTTCATTACATCACTTATATATTTTTTTTTTTACTTTAATTCGTGTGCTAAAAAATAACAAATAATTTATATAGAGACGAAATGAGTATTATTTATAAGTTGTGCAAAGCATCTGAGGTACATATTAAAAAAAAAATGTGCAAAGTGGTGAGTACAAATGTAGTATATTGGATACATCAAACATGTGAATTTTGTGATGGTACATAAAACACGTTTCTTGTTCATAAGCATTACTATTATTTTAGGAATCAGGCATACTTGGAGCATGTTTGCAATTGAAAAAATATTTTATGTAATTTTAGTAGCAAAATAAAAAATAAAAAGGGTTTTAAATTTAAGTAATTTTAAAAAATAATTAAGAAAAATGTATTTGCAAAAGAAATGATTCTAAAAAAAATATTGAGTATTATTTTTTTTGGGAATGTGTAAAAGTGCTTAAGTAGAAATTAAAAAATAAAAATAATTACTTGATAAAAATAATACTCTATCTGTCCCAAGATAAACTTCACACTTTCCTTATATGGACGTCTCAACTCTTTCTTCACACCCCAAAAAAGGAAACAACTCACACTCACATAAGTCAATAAAGTACATTTTTTTATATTTTATTATTTAACTTCACACTCACATACTTTACTTTTTCTTAATATGCGTGAAACTACACCTATGAAAAAAATGTTGGGGGGAAGGAGGGAGTAATAAACATTTAAAATAATACCCTCTCCGTCCCGTAGGAATTTGCACCCTACGGGACGGCATATTTTTTAAGAAAAAATAGTTTTATATATAAAATAGTGACATATGAGTAAATATGTATAAAGGTTTGTGAGTGTGCACGTAAATTAATGTTTTCTTTTTTAGTAGTGTGCAAATTTGTGTGGGACGTCCAAATAAGAAAAGTGTGCAAATTTCTACTGGACAGAGGGAGTAGTTGTTTTAACTGATTTTTATTTAAAAAAAATACTAGTTTTACTTAGGGGGGTGTATTGGATTAAGATTTTAAAAGACTTTTTTAGCTGAAAAAAATCCTGCAGATTTTAAAGATTTTGTAGGATTTTGGTGACTTTTAAGATTTTGTAGGATTTTGTAAGATTTTTAAAATAAGGATTTTAATGGATTCTATAGGACTTTGTAGACTTTGCAGAATTTCATGGATTTGTGACATACAATAAAAATTCAAAATTTTTCATACCTTCAAATTAAAAAAAAAAAAAAAGTTAAAGACAAAAAAAATCATAATATCATGTCCTTTTAAATAGCATTACTCCACATATTCATAGCTATACTAGTCCTCAAAGCATTAGCGTCATGTCGTTCTTGCTCTTGAGTTTGAATGATAGGCTCAAAATCACGGTCTTCATTAACTGGTAATGTTGAAGATGAAGGTTCGTCCACCGATTCAATTGGAAATTCATCAGAATGACATTCTTTGCGAATAAAGTTATGTAGAACTGCACATGCTAATATTATCAATATAAAAAAGTATCGAAATTGAATAATCAAAGCAACCAAAGTAAAATATAACAAAACTCAAATACCATAAAAAAATATTATCAATATAAAAATATTACCTAATGACATATGTAATATATAATATTAGTATTATAATAATACTATATAAAAATAAAGATTTATCTTGTATATAAGTTAGGATGAACAATATCGTTTTTAATACTATTTAATGATTAATTATTAACTATTTTTATTTATTCTAGTATATATGTATATATAATATTATATTACTCTTCGTCACTGTAATTATTTTATCGTTGATGTTATAAATGTAGAGATGAAATTATAAGGTTAAAACTATTTTAGGTCTTAAAAATAAATAATTATATATAAATCAATTTGAGGATAAATAAAGTCACTAATTAAAAAAGTCCACCTAAATCCTAGAGGTTTTGATGGGATTGTTAGTATTTATAAAATACACTAAAGAATCCATCAAACCCAACAATCCTTTAAAATCCTTATATTTTTGAATACCAGTGGATTGTTTTAAGTCTTTTAAAATCCTGATTGAATACCAGTGAATTGTTTTTAAGTCTTTTAAAATCCTGATTGAATACCAATGAATTATTTTTAAATCCTTTAAAATCCTAATTGAATACCAACAGACTTTTTTATAAGAAAAAAATTCTTTAAAATCCCACGAAATTTTAAACGAATACCACCCCTTAGAGTTTGTAAACATACATTTATTATTCACCTCACTCGTAAACGCAGAAAGAGATGTTGACTTGACATATCCCGTCTAACATCATAATCTCCAAAACGACAAAAGCTAATTTCGTAATGACGACAAACCAACATCCCCCTTCTCCTTTCCTTTAAATACTGCAAACCCCCCTCATCTCTGTTACATACTCCACTACATTTGATAGAAAGCCATGGAAGCTGCCATTGTAGCTTTTGCTGCTTTAATATTAGCTCAACTCTGCCTTTCTCTCTCATCACCTGCTGCTGATAGAATCTCTCTCTTACCTGGCCAACCCCAGGTCAACTTCCACCATTATTCTGGCTATGTATCCGTGGAGGATAGAGCCCTCTTTTACTACTTTGTTGAGGCTGAAACAGACCCTGCAGCCTCTAAGCCCCTTGTTCTATGGTTGAATGGAGGTCTGCTTGCTTCTCTTGTTTAGTAAATAAATAGAATCACAAAGTTCTGATGTGGGCTTAATTTCTTGCATTGCAGGACCTGGCTGTTCATCTCTGGGAGTTGGGGCATTTTCTGAGAATGGACCATTTAGACCTAGTGCCAATGGCCTTGTCAGGAATCAATACAGCTGGAACAGGGGTACTTTCTGGAATAATTAATCTTTGGTTTCTGGCCTGGCCTCCTCTGCAGTTTTTCATTTGTTCCCTTGCAGAAGCAAATATCTTGTATTTGGAGTCACCAATTGGAGTGGGCTTTTCTTATTCTGCTAATTCTTCATCTTATGAAGGTGTGAGTGACAAGATCACAGGTACATATATATATATATGCCTTTTCCTTTTCTTTTTTGATTCTAAAATTTTCACACTTTCTTGACCATGCATGTGCATTTTCATTAAACCATAGTCTTTATATATACTTGCATTTTAAAACTACTTTACAGATATTCTCAAGTAATTCTTCATGCTTTAATCATCCTTATGTTGTAGCCCGTGACAACTTGATGTTCTTGCAAAACTGGTTCCTCAAGTTCCCACAGTATAAACACACAAGTTTGTACATAACTGGAGAGAGCTATGCTGGTAAGTTTCTTTGTAGAGTGAAAGGGATTTGTCACTTTGAGGAAATTACCTATAAACCAATTTCACCAAAACGATATTAATTGTTTTTATTATACAATACTTCCTCTGTCCCAACCCAATTTTTTTTAATGGGACAAAGGGAGTAGTTACATTCTGCCATCAATATTGAGTTAATGGTGTTTATAGGGCACTATATTCCTCAGCTGGCAGAGCTGATGATCCAATTCAACAGCAAACAAAAGATGTTCAACTTGAAAGGAATTGCAGTGAGTTGTTTTCACTCTTAATTATGTAGACAATTATTATTATTATTGTTATTGATTAAGATTTAAACAGCTTGGAAATCCAGTGCTGGAATTTGCAACCGATTTCAATTCGAGGGCGGAGTTCTTTTGGTCTCATGGACTAATATCAGACTCAGCTTACACAATGTTCACTTCTGCCTGCAACTATTCCAGATATGTTAGTGAATATTACAGAGCTTCTTTGTCCCCTATTTGCTCCAAGGTCATGAACCTTATCACCACAGAAACCAGCAAATTCGTTGACAAATACGACGTCACTCTCGATATTTGTATACCATCAGTCCTCTCCCAATCTAAAGTCATCTCTCCTCAGGTATTCCATGTGCATTCTCGTTGATTTGGACAATTTTACTAAATTTATTTTAAAAGCTTACAAGATGTTATATTTAAATACCTTACAAGTTGTTCAAGTGTTTAACTTATAAATTCTTTGATAATTTATCATAATTTTAATTTTAATAGAAAATAAATTTTTATGTTAATGTTAATGTAGGTAGGGATTGCAGAGTGGTGTTAGGGTCCGGGATAGATAGAGTGGGTGGGGTAGACGTTTTGAGAAAAATAAGTTAGAATATTCCAACTTATTTTTTTACTCTTTATAAGATATAAAGAGTTTATGTTAAGATCTTATAAGCTGTCAAGACGTTACAAAGAGTTTATAAGCTCAGTCGAACACTCTCCTAATCAACTTAATTGACCGAATTATGCATACATAAAATTTTCAACTGTCATTTTGCACAAGCCTTATTTGATCGAGTGAATATTGATTTGCAGCAAGTCAACGATAAGGTAGATGTATGCGTGGAGGACAAGACCGTAAATTACTTGAACAGGCGCGACGTACGAAAGGCTCTCCATGCTCGTCTCGTGGGGCTCAACCGATGGCTCGTTTGCAGCAAGTAAATCATCATCATCATCTTCTTCATGTTATGGATATTCTGTTGTGTAACATTATTTTCATGACACCTTTTTTTCAGCATTTTGGATTATCAACTTCTTGATATAGAGATCCCTACAATCAACGTTGTTGGTAGAATCATCAAGGCAGGGATACCAGTCCTAGTGTACAGTGGAGATCAAGATTCAGTCATACCCTTAACTGGCAGCCGAAAACTGGTTCACCGGCTAGCACGTCAATTGGGATTGCCGACAACTACGCCTTATAGAGTCTGGTTCTCCGACATGCAGGTAAACTTGAGCCCTAAATTATGGCATGACATGAAATTCTTTCATGATATAGTCAATTTTGCTTTTGGACTTCCTCTGGAAAGTCTCGTACCAATGAAGATACCAGATATGTATCTATTCGTTATGATCTCCCCGTATTTAATCAGCGTGTGAGATATTGTTCTGCTATCCCAACAGTTTCTTAGGTTAAATTTAGCTTGCAAGATATGAGAAACAATTAAATGTTGAGTTCGATTCAGAGAGAGGCGTACGACTAATACTTTTACTAGAATAACTAATAACTTTTAGTAAAACAACTAATATTTGTTTCAAAAATATGCAGGTAGGAGGATGGACTCAGGTGTACGGTAACATCCTTTCGTTTGCAACCATACGAGGGGCGTCGCACGAAGCTCCGTTTTCGCAGCCTGAGAGATCACTTGTGCTATTCAGGGCATTTTTGCAGGGCAAGCCTTTACCACAGGAACTTTAATCCATCTTCCAAAATTAATTGTAAGTAATTGTGAAGGTGTACATCACTGTTACCTCGTGATGATTAAAAAAGAAATGCATTTGTTTTTTATCTTCTGGAAATTTATCAGAAATTTTGTGAGAATTGTTCTTCCGGAATTTTGAATTTCCATTAGCATTGTGGCATTTGAGATTATTTCACCATTTTTTTTAGATGTATACATTCATAAATTCATAATGCTGAATGAATTCCATTCCTTTTTCTTCTTTTTCTTTTCCCGCTAAATTAAAAAGGGGCAATTACAAGTGGATCCAATTTTACACTTCAAATTATAAATAAATGTAAAAAAAATTTAATTACAAATAATTTATCATAGGTTGTATAGTATAATAAAATTGTATTTTGGGCCAAATGAGTGGATTAGCTTGTCAGTTTTAACAGTGATGCAGAAATAGACAGCAAAAAAGTGTCTACAATTTTCAATTTCTACAATTTTATTTGTAACTAATTCAATTAAACATAATAAATTGATTAAAAAACCATAATGGTGTCGGACTAATTGAAAAATGTAGATTTTTATGTAAAAATAACACTAAAATATAAATATATATTGAGATTAATATAAAATGTATCACTCATTAATATATATAAAAAATTATCACTTATAAGAAGTGATAAAGTTTTAACAAAAAATAATAATAATTTTGCTACATGTGTTATCGCTTTTCTTAAAAATATTGTCTCATCTTGCTATAAGTCTATCACCAGGTTTTTCTTAAAAAAATGATAATATTTTGTCTTAGTCTTGTATATATCAGGTGCACCATGCAACTCAAATTTATTTTTAAAAAGTTACACAAAATATTACTGAAAAGTCACACATATTATTACTGAAAAATGTATCTTTAATTATGTAATTTTTCAGTAATAATTTGTGTAACTTTTCAATAATAAATAATATAACTTTTTAAAAATATATACTTGAGTTGCACGGTATATGAGAGAATTAGTCTAATATTTTTATTAAAAATGATTATCACTTTTTTTTATAAATATTATCGCATTTTATTATAATTTTATCACTATTTTTTTACCGGTCTCATATTATGTGACTGTCTCACACAAATTTTTTTCACATATATTTGAATTTTATACACGTATTTATTTTTCAACATCAAATATCATGTTAAATGAAAACATATGTTTCTAACATTGTAGTATCTCTTGTGTTCTAATTTTTGTAATAACTTTTTTCCTCATAGAAGAAGAAAAGAAAGTATGGATTTTCCTATTTTTAATTTAATGTTAAATAATATAAAAAGAACAAGTGAAAAACATTTATATTGAATGTTGTAATAAAAGCTGGAGAAATTTTTTTTTTGATATGCTCAACTCTCTTTTATAGAGTAGTCTATAGGTCTTGCTTTAGAATTCTGTAAAGAGTGGGATCAGATGCTCTAAATTTATTATTTTCTGTAATATATGATAGTTGTAAATATATTAACAATATGTATGAGTCGAAATTACCAATATTTTATTATTATTTCAAAACTACCAAAATATTGTGAAAAAATTAGTACTCTTAGTTCTCCAATATACATTTTTAGGGATGACAACGGGGCGGGGCTGGGACTGGTTTGACCTGTTTCAGGACCCACCACGCCAAGATCTTTTTGTACCCAAGACCCATCCCGCTCCGCCCTGCGAACCCGACGGGTTTTACCCGCCCCAACCCGCCTACCAATCTGATTTTTTTTTATCATAAATATTAAATGCATTACACAAAATGTATTAAATTTTAAAATATAACATCAATATGCATATGAATAATTTAAACAATAATAAATATGCAAAATAATTCATTTCAAATTTCAACATATTAAATATAAATATTTAAAATCATACATATATTGTTCATTGAAATTAAAATAGTAAAAAATTAATGAACCCTAATTTGTATAACTTTTGGTCGTGACTTTATAAACATATCTAATCTAATAAATTAATGAATATGTTAATTAATAGCCTAATTTAATAATTTATATTTATATATATATATATACGAGCCGGGTTCGGCGCGGGTCCACCTAATACCAAGATCCATCCCAGACCCGGTGGGTTTTTGGTCAAATGGGTCCAAACCCGCCTCACGACCTGTTTGTTCGGGTTTTTACCCGGCCCGTACGGGGCGGGTTCGTTACGGGTTCAGGTTTGAACCCGCCCCATTGTCATCCCTAACATTTTTATCACATCAAAGGGTAATTATACATATCAATTTATACATCTATTCCTTAGGCATTCTAGGTATAATTTTTACTCTTCTCGTTCCATGATTATTTTCACATTTGCTTTTACGAACGCTTACACTCACAAAAATTAATAAAATATTTATCTATTTCAATCCACCCATTTATATTAAATCTCATTTTATTAATATTTATATCACTTTATGGCTCATTTGGTTCGTAAGATAAAAATATCTATCCTTAAAAAAATATGCATATTTTCGACGGATAGATACTTTTATCTTACGAACCAAATGAGCCCTTACAAGTACAACAAATCTTGAGATGGAGGAAGTACTATACAGTACCCCCACTATCCATATCATCTAATTCATTCAATATTTTTTAATTCATTTTATTTTCAATAAATTATATTAACTTATTCAAATAAATAAAATAGGCATTATAAATTTATATTAAATAAATTTTTGTTATAATCTTTGTTATTTTTTAGAACATCAAAATTTTGACTTTTACTTTTTGAAAAAAAATAAAAAATTTTGATTTTTTCTTGAAAAAATCCAAAATTTTTAGTAAATTTTGATTTTTTTTGTACTTTTACATATTTTTTGAATATTTTTTTCTAAGATTTATGTTATTTTTTAAATTTGTTTCTTTAAAATTTTGAATTTTAATATTTTATCTATTTTTTATTTTTAGTATTTGACAGACGATGATAATGGATATCTAGAAGATGGGGATGATATAGTGGATGAATATAATGTATATGATGATTTTGAAGGAGAAAACCAATCAAAAGATGATGATTTCGAGAAAAAAATCAAGAGTAAGAGAATGTCAAAACATGTTCAAAGATTATCATGGATTATACAAGTGTTTTAACGATGCATCAACCTTTTATCTCCCGTGAAGCTCTATTAGAATGGGTTCGTGGTGTGGGAAAAGTGAACAACATTGTTGTTGTTGTTAAGCTCTCTGACTATGGAGTTGGAAAGAAGAAGACACACATATTTTTTGGCGTGTGAGCGTAATGGTTTATATTGACCGAATTTAGGAAGGAGAGAGAGATACCAAAGTTAAGAAGTAGATAAATTTCATGGCAAAGATAATCAAGTTAGTGGGAGGACAACATGTACAAAGAAATGTGGGTGTCCATTTTTGTTAGACACAAGATTTACTATTTGAATTGACACTTGATGTCCCATGCGATATATATAATCACCCAATAGAAAAGTATTTCAAGGGTCATTCATATGTTGACCGTTTAGCTAAGGGGAGGAATTTTGATCGATATGTCAAATGTAATGCTCCTCCAAAAAATGTATTGAAGATATTGAAGGTTAAGAATACACATAATAAATTTTTTTGTTATAACCATATATAATATAAGAAGAGAGAATTACAACCAGGGCCTTTAATTATTAGCCTTTGAAACACAATGAACGCTAACCCTTTTTTATAATTACATAGAGGGTCAATTTAACTAATAAATGTCCATCAATTTCCAATAAATAACATGAATACCCCTACACTAGAAAATGTCCCATCGCCAAATTGATGTGATGCGCTGGAAATGTCCCATCGCCCAGAATAAAAAAAGTGTGACTTCTTCTTCTTCTTCTTCTTCTTCTTCTCTCTCTCTCTCTCTCTAAATCAATTTACAAATGATCTCTCTTAAATCAAAGGGACTCTCGGGGTGGATCCGGTGGTGTGAGTCTGGTGCTACTCGGCGATCGAAAGGAAGGTTTGCACCAGTGGTTAAAAGTGGTAGAAAAAAGGGGTTTCTTTGATTTTGGTGATTTTGGGATTTCTTTTATTTTGTGGTTTTGTTCACAACGGTGAATTTGAGGGTGGCGTCTTGGGGTTCTGACGGAGGAGGGAGAGGATTGCTCGAGTAAGGCTTTGTGATTTTCGGTGGTGAGTCATTGTAGCGCTCCGATGTCGGATTTCTGGTTGTGTGCTTCACGCGACTGGTAGCGAACCGAGATGGTACAAGGGTGGATTGAGATGTGTAGATTCCAGCATCGATGGCCGGCTTCGCTATGGCGACAGTGAAGGGGATTGCGAAGCTGCTTGAGTGCAGAGGAGGTGTTGTTGAAAGTGTGATTTTGGTGACGATTAGCGTGGTGCAGATTTTAGAGAAAGAAGATAGGTTGGAAGAACGATGATACACCGAAAGTGGAGTCTGCTCACTGGCCCAACTTCTCTCTTTATTGGAAAAATCGGCGCCGTTGTGGTTTCCGATCTCATCTTCGTTGAGAATGCGAGAATTTTTTTCTTAATCATTTTTTAGTTATTTTACAATAAATTACTCATTCTGTTATTTGTTTGTCCTTAATTGAGCCTCTGTTGTCATACATTTTCTATGAGGAGTAGTTGTTGTTTTGGATCGAAAGAACATAATTGTGATTAAAATAGTTAGATGGATTTATATCCCAAGAGGTGATCCTCAAGATGTAGGTTTCCTACTCCTGATGGCGTCATGTCAGTCGTTCCCTAGTAGGAAAG
This sequence comes from Prunella vulgaris, assembly GCA_026898435.1. Lineage (NCBI taxonomy): Eukaryota > Viridiplantae > Streptophyta > Magnoliopsida > Lamiales > Lamiaceae > Prunella > Prunella vulgaris. The sequence continues at coordinate 1,214,797 of JAPKLY010000062.1, forward strand.
GTGCTTCGCCATTCATTGTCGACATATCTCAGATTAGAGAAAATAACAAAAGAGAAAAGACTACGCATTGCTTTTACTTCATTAAAAGTTAAAATCATTCATCGTGGCGTGTAGTGTTCATTTGTGCTCTTCTGATATCATTGTTGTTCAAACTCAACACAACTACGAGCCATCTATTTTATGTTTGGTAAATCATAATTTTTGTTTTTCTGCAAACATACGATTTTGGCTATTTCTTCTGATCCGATCCATTCAGCTTTAATAAAAAATGGCCACCCTCTATATAACATGGAGGAGTAATTTACTCGTCTCTCCATACTTGTTCTTGATCTTTTGTGTATGTTTTACCATGGGAATTATTGTTCAGAATGAAAAGTAAAGCTCTGAATGTGAATGTTGGAGTTTTTTTTCAATGCAAATTCAATGGTGTTGCAAATTTGGGGGGTTCTATTTACAAAGGAGCTTCAATGGTGTTCCAGATTAATTCATTATGTGTTGCAGATTTGAGTGAGTTTTGCAGTGTGTGTTAATAGAAAATTATAGTTCAATTTTGAGAACTTTAATAGTACATTGATAAAAAGTTTAGCACAATAAGGAATTCTACAGTACATATTTCTTAAGTACGTAAGCAAATTCAATAGTACAATAAATAATCCAATAGTATACATGTAACTCGCTGGAAAAGAGACTGGTCGAGAAATTTGGCCATCCAGAAAATGCAAAAAAATCTTAGTTCAATGGTACATACGCATATTGTAATATCAGGAAATAGGTAATTATGAGATGTGACAGCTACAATACACGATTTGACGTGAACAATGTATGATTTAACGTGAATAGTGTATGATTTGACATAACATCACATCACATGTACACATCCATCATTCGCAGTATAAGTATATGTACTATAGTACAATACTATAGTCAACAGTACACACGTAATAGCTATCAAATATAGCTGGCACAAGTAATAGTCGGCGCTTTCCTACACTTTCCTACGCATGTGTTGTCCAATTATCAATAAATGCAGATTCTTAGATGGAAAAGGCTATATTTTGGCTCTAGTTGTAATGTATTAGATATAGGTGTCGTTAGTTGTAGTATTATTAAATATTTTGGCCTTACTAGTAAGTGACCCATATAAGAAATAAGTATAGAATGAACCAATATTGTGGTCGAACACAATTGTAGTATCTAATGCGTATGTTGGTGTAGAACAATTATTTTCAAAATACTAGAAAAAGTGAAATGAGTTTATATCACTAATGTACAACAATTTACAAGATGTGATTGCTATAGCAGCTTTGAAAAATATAAATATTTTTTCTGAAAAGTACAAATATTTTCATTTTGGCTGAAATTTCTTCCATATTTTGGCAATATTAACTGAAAATTGTACTTAACAAATTTTATCCCTTTTTTTGTTCCGAAATACTTAACAAATTTCTGAATTTTGAATCAAAATTTACATCACATTTGTCTTTTAAAATACGAACTTTTATATCATATTTTCTACCAATTTTATCAAAAAAATTCAAATATTCATTAAAACTTCAATAACATAAACGCAAAATCTAATATGCAATATTGCACCATACCCGATCCGTGCAATATACCCAAATGAAAATTTGCGGATCCTTAGCGGGTCAAATTGAATCCAATAAAATTTTCAAGAAAAATTCTCGTCAGTCCCAGAATGTATACTGCATGAACATATGTATGATACTGTAAGGAAAATTTTGTGTTACTATATCTTAAAAAGTTAATTTTTGTATTTTTAAAGTAACTATATGGATAATATGTATTTTTACAAAAATAAATATGTGTTTTTTAATTTATTTTTCATTTTATTATTAATTTTATCTTGATAATATGTTGTTAATATAATAATACCTTACATGTGTTACTATCTAGGCACTCCCAGAATGTATACTACATGAACATATGTATGATACTGTAAGGCAAAATTTGTGTTACTACATCTTAAAAAGTTATTTTTTTGTACTTTTAAAGTAACTATAAGGATAATATGTATTTTTACTAGAACAAATATGTGTTTCTTAATTTATTTTTTATTTTATTATTAATTTTATGTTGATAATATGCGTTAATGTAATAATACCTTACATGTGTTACTATCTCGACACTCCCAGAATGTATACCACATGAACATATGTGTGTTACTGTAAGAAAAAATGTGTGTTACTACATCTTAAAAAGTTAATTTTTTGTACTTTTAAAGTAACTATAAGGATAATATATATTTTTACAAGAACAAATATGTGTTTCGTAATTTGTTTTTTTATTTTTTTTATTAATTTTTATGTTGATAATATGTTGTTAATGTAATAATACCTTACATGTGTTATTATATCTCGAAATTCCAAAATGTATACTACATGAACACATGTGTGTTACTATAAGGTAAAATGTGTGTTACTACATCTTAAAAAATAATGATTTCTATAAAAATTAATAAATATTTATGAATAACTAATATTTTTTCTTATAATAATACACATATTGATCTTACATTGTATTAAAAATATTTTCTTCTGCAAAAATAAATAAATATATGTAAAAATAATATTTGTTCTTACAGTAGCACACATTTGAACTTATAGTAACATAAATTTACTCATACAATATCACCAGTTGGGAGCGAAAATCCTGAAATTTGAAAATTGTCCAAATCCGACCCGACCCAACCCGTTCAAGATCCGGGAGTTTTGTTACTATGACCCTATTGACCTGTAAGTTTTCAAAAAATTTCTTTTTTGGCATATATTGCACCTTGCAATATTGTATAGGAGACCCTCTCTAACATAAATAGTTAGCAAGTTCCATCATAACATATATATATATATATAAATATACACAAAAGTAGAAGTAAAGATAGAGACAAAAATATATTTATTGGAGTAGGTGAAATAAACTTGTTTTGTGCTGCAATAGTGAGGCTCACTCTTCTCTAAAGAGAGTGGATTAATTTTATAACATTTTTTTTACTTTATGCTCAAAATTTTAATTTATTTTTAAATCTATTTTTAACACATCTAATATATTTAATTCAAACTATATATTACATTTATAAAATAAAATTTAAATTCTAGAAATATATTTATTATTTTAAAAGTAATTGTTTATACACTTTAATTTTACGAATGAAATTTGAATACTTTTACTTAGATTATAATCTTTTCATATTAAAAATTAATAATGATAAAAGAAATTTAATAAAATTAATAGGTAGAAATAATGTTTTATTCAAAAGTATTGGGCCAGTCATATTCAATCCTATCAATATTTATATTTAATTTAATTTAAATATCTATTATAGTTTATTATTTATATAATTTTGCATTTAAAATTTATAATATTCAATTTGTACATCCCACGGAAAAATTAATAGTATTCCATAATAATTAAGAAAAGTGTCATAACAACTCAGACAAGTTCCATAATACTAAATTAAAATAGATGAATTTTCATAATAAAAAAATTAAAATGATAATAAGCATATCAAATTAAGTAACTACATTTAAAATATAAAAAATGAAGGCTATTAAGGTATTTAGTGAATTTGAGTTATTTAAAGTTTCACCTGATGTATATATCAATTATGAGGATTAAAAATTAAGTATTAAATATTTTTTAAATAATAGTTGATATGTATAATAATAATAATTGAAAAAACCAAGTTGAGAATGGAAAAGTTGAAAAAAACAAAAGGTAAAAAATATTACTACATTCATCTTATAAAAATTTGTACACTTTTTTAATTGGATATCCTACACAAATCTACACACTAATAGAGAGAGAGTGGAACTACATATGCACGCAATGGAAAGTGAAAGCACATTAGGTTAATATTGAATGAAAGGTGTCATTAAACAATTCAAGTTGAAATTTTGTTATTATTGTAATTATTAAAAAATCACTCATATTAGCATTTTAATAGAAAGTGATTTAAAAATAAGAGGAACATTCACGTGAAACATGATAAATTTAAAAAAATTCGCGGATCCTAACCGGGTCGGGTCGGATTTGGTCTTTTTTTTAAAAAAAAAAAATTGCAACTATGTTTCCAGATTTTTTCGCTCACAGGTATGTTATTATTTGGTCAAATGCATGTTACTAATAAACAAAATGTTTGTTACAATTAGATTAAATGTTATTTTCTTTACATATATTCATTTGTTTTGTGTAGAAATAACATTTTTTCATACAATCTAATAATAAATGTGTGTTACTACAAAAAATATTATTTTTTTCATAAATACTTATGAGAAAATAATATATTTTCTTATAGTAACACACATATTGCTTTTGTGTTATATGAAAAATTATTTATTATATAAAAATAAATGAATATATATATAAAGAACAACATTTCATAAGATTGTAACACATATTTGTTAAGATTGTAACACACATTTGCTCTAATAGTAACATATATTTGCTCCCCCAATTTGTATTACAATATGGGCAAATGTGTGTTACAATATGGGCAAATACGTGTTACTGTAAGAGAAAATGTACTTTTATAAGAATAAGTATGTGTTTTTTAATTTAATCACCATTCTTTTAAATCTAGGTATATTGATTCATATATTAATACACTTTTTACTATTTTATATGTGTTATTATATAAAAAATAATTATTTCTATACAAATAAATAAATATTTATGAAAAACCAATATGTTTTCTTATAGTAACACACATGATTTTTCTCTTATATTATGTTAAAAACTATTTATTCTATAAAAACAAGTGAATATATGCAAAATAACAACTTTTTATAAGATTGTAACACACATTTGCTCTAATAGTAACATATATTTGCTCCCTCAATTTGTGTTACAATATGGACAAATGTGTGTTACAATATGGACAAATGTGTGTTACAATATAGGCAAATACGTGTTACTGTAAGATAAAATGTACTTTTATAAGAATAAGTATGTGTTTTTTAATTTAATCACCATTCCTTTAAATCTATGTATATTAATGATTCATATATTAATACACTTTTTTACTATTATATATATGTTATTATATAAAAAATAATTATTTCTATACAAATATCATAACTATGTTCATATATGTGTGTTACAAATGAACATATCTATGTTACAAAAGAACAAATGAATAAATGAATATATGTTACTAAATGAAGAAGTATATGTTACTAAATGAACATATCTATGTTACTATTCAAACTGTGTTACTAAATGAACATATACATGTTACTATTAAAATATGTTACTTTATTAACATATGTATGTTACTATATAAAAGAATTGGGGTTACTTTTTAAAAATAGTTAAAAATATGTTACTAAATGAAAATGTAATTTTTTTTCTTATAATAACATACATTTTGCTCTTACATTGACTGAAAAAAATATTGTTTTTACAAAAACAAGTGATATATGTAAAGAAAACAACGTTTGGTCTAATTGTAACACACATTTTATCTTAAAGTAACACGCATTTGCCTAAATAGTAACATACCTAGGAGCGAAAAATTTAGAATCATAGTTGCGAATTAAAAAAAAAAAAAAAACCAAATCCGACCAGACCCGATAGGACCCGCAATTTTTTTTAAATTTACCCGTTTCACAGCGTGAAACGTTGCATATAAGTTTTTGTCTAAAAATAATAATACAAGTGACTTTTTAATAATAATAAAAATGATTTAAAAAATAATGCATTTAAATTACACGATAGAATTTAATGTATATAGGATTAATTTTTGTAGAAATGTCAATAATTTGGCTATTTATTGGGCTAGGGCACTCAGATCTTTTACAAACCCTCATTATTATATGGAGTTTTCACCTAATGTGAACTTGACAGCACTTGTACTTTTGTTAAAATATAAAATTTCTGTTTTGTTAAAAAATATTGTAACAAAAAAAAATTTCGTCAAGGTCGCAAGCTTAATCTCAAATTACTTTACTATTTTACTTTTAATATGCTAATCGTTTACAAATAAATTATAATTATAAATGTGACACTATTTGATTCTATTCATTTATATACTTAAATAAGCTAAATAATTTTATTTGTAAATTCAATATTATGTTACTCACTCTCCTGATTGTGTTTTTCCTTTTGGATTGAAGGTGTAAAACATATAATTTTAATAAATTAACTAATTATAATATTTTTATCATATATATGTAATTATTTGAATTTTTATTTACATTATTTTAATGTGCATATTAATGAATACTATAATATAAATGTTAAATTTTAATGAAAATTTATGAATACTATAGTTTTTTAAAGTATATAAAAATATTTAATTTGTGATTTTTGAAAATATATCTATTAAAATTTAATTAACACGAGAGCATTATCCACATCAAAATTATATCAAAATTTAAATCTCTACCGAATTGTCTTAATAAAAAATTAATTATAAATTTTAATTTTTATCAACCGCGTATCGAATTAGTGATTATATAATAAATTTTTTATACAAAAATACTAATTAAAAAACACAAATATTTGAAATAGATTAAAATAACATATGAATGGTGGAGTAATAAACAAGGTGGTTAGTTGATTTCATATTGATTCTTCTACTTATTCACCTGCACAAATTAATTAAATATTAATTGATAAAATTATAGAATTATAGATAAATAAAGTTCCATTATATATTAAATAATTTGTACTTTAATATTTATAAGACAAAGTCAAACCTAACAACTATAGGATAGTGTGGTTATAAAAATAAAGTGGGCCCCAATTTAAAGTTATTAATTTTTTTATACCCATTTTATAAGAGTATATATGTCTTATATTATGAGGTGAGTATAAAATTTTTTTTAAGTTAGATGTGGATAAAATAAATTTTAAAAGCTCAAAATGTGTATTTTGTGGTATTTTCACAAATAAATAAGTACTTTTTTTTTATTCTCGGAAAAAAAGTAAAAAATAATTTCAAAATAACCCACATTTGTGCGTAGTACACGCGCATGATGAGAACACAGAGTACACACACCAAAATAACCCTAAGTCATTATTTTTATATTAAGAAAAAGTTAGAATATGTGAATGTGAAATTAAATAATAAAATATAAAAAATATATTTTATTAATTTTTATAAATATAAATTTTAATTTTTTTTTATGTGAAGAAAGAATTGAGATATCCCAAAATAAAAAAATAGGAAGAAAGAGATGTGACGTTGTATTATTTATTATTCATTATACAAAATATTTTGTGCACCCACCCTGTTGAAGAAAATATTGACAACCATCGCCGTCCAACTCCAGCCGCCGCCAATAGCTGCCGTCTCGTCTTCTCTGACCACACGATGTCACTGTTCCGTTTGCTCTGACCACACGATGTCGGCGGTCCGTCTGCTCTAACCACACAATGTCACCGTCGTCCCGTTCACTCCGTCGCTGTATTGTCCGCTCCGACCACACCATGTCGCCGTCTCTATCGGGCCGCCGCCAACAGATATATTTCTTTAGGTGGGTCTATTTTCAATAACAACAAGTTTGAGGCAGAGAATTTGAATGTTGATGATATTTTCACTTGGGTATGAATTTTTATTTCAGTGGTGATGTTTGAGCAATGGCTGAATTAGTTAGATTTAGGCGGTGGTGAATAGATTTCCGGCGAGGAAATGATGCTTGTCTGTTGATTGGTTTTAGGAGTGGTGGTGGCTGGTTGAATAAGGCAGTGGTGATTTCAATTTCATGAATTCTAGTACTGGGTGGCCATTTCTTTTCTCCAATAGCTTCCAGGAGGTTAATTAAGACGGTGGCCGAATTTTGTTGCAGGACTGTGGTGGGTCGGTGAGATGTAATTTCCACGGTTAATTTCATATGAGAGTGTTCGTCTTCCTGCATCACAAATTATTTTTTTCAAATATAAAAAATATTTATTTCCTTTTATAATTATTAAAATTCTGTGTGTATAACCTGGCCCTTTTAAAACACATCAACCTAATTTGGGCCCGTTAACTGCATCAGAAGCCCAAAAGAGAAAACAGAATTAGAAGGCTCTCTTTCTGTCTTGTTTGCTCTTCTCTTCCAATATACTGACTGCATTCCGTTTTGTGCATCGTCGACCTCATCATTCAATCTCTGCGATTATCATCCGTGATTTCTTCCTTCCAGAGCAAGAGTTTGAGGTAAGTACCAAATCTTTTCTTTTCTTTTTTTCTTAATCGTCGGGAATATGCAACATCTGTATCTGTTAAAGTATAAACACCTCAACTTAATTTGTTTGTAACGTCATTTAAATTGGGTGATTGATTTACTATACTTTTATTCTATTTAGGGAAAACCGATGGATGTGGATGTGCAGAATATAAAAAAATGGGTTGTTTTTTACCCGATTTACATTAATTCAAAGAAGACCTTAGCTGAGGGCCGGAGAATCAATGCCGGCAAAGCTTGTGAAAATCCTACATGCAATGAAATTTACGATTGCTGTGCGCACTTGAAACTCCCCTGTGCAATCGAGGTATTGTGTGTGTATCCCCTTCCTCTCTTTTTCCCCCATTTGGGATGTATTAATTGGACTGACTATAGATGTGCTCTATTGGATTTTAAATTAAAGTAGAGTGAGAAGGCGTATCCACGGGATTTTATGCAAAGAGGTAGAGTGAGAGTTCTGTTGAAAAGGGAGGATGGGAGCCTATACAATCCAGCAATTTCTTCAAGTAAGTAGCTGTATTTCGACTTGTAGTATTTCTTACTTCTTGTTTTTGACAATAAGGGAGGGATTGTTTTCTGTGATCTTGAGTTCATGCTGTAGTAATGAATGCTAGTATGATGATGATTTTGTAGTTTATGCTCGTTGATTTATCAAATCTTAAATGGCTAAATGATATTTTGTTTTACCATAGCATTTGATTCTTCAAGTAGCCCTAACTTGTGTACATTTATGTGCTTTCATAATCACCTTATAGCTCGACCTACAGCAGTCGATATGATTCACTCTGGCAAGGCTTTGTTTGTAGACTGATAAGGGCTTGTGCTTTTAATCATGTGTATAAGTGTACTAAAGAATTTTTTCATTTATAAGCTTTTTAATGAATGAATTATGCTTTAAAGAGTCTTACAAAAGACTCGCATCTTTCTCTAATAACCTCCATACATATGTATAACATTCAGTAAAAGAGTCGATTTATATGCCAGCTACACATTAACTAAAGTTAAAATGAATCTTGTCATTAGAAGAATGTGATTTTTTAGACATAATTTGTCACTCAAAACTTTTTTCCTACCTTGTCATTCCAAATATACAAACTTTAATTTTGTATTTTACCATTTCAATTTTTAAAACAAGTGTTGACGGGTAGGCTTGGCTTCTCTTTGATACATGATGTACTATTTAGTGTCTGTTTTAAAACTCTAGAAAACTACTTCTACAATAGTTTTTTCCAAAAGCTGTGAGAGATAACTTTGAAAAAAAAGTTATTGTAGAAGTTGTTTTAAGTGTTCCAAAACTGACACTTAGTTTTTACTGTACAACTATGCCCATGTAAAGCATTCTACGTGAAGCATTTGATATGTTACAATTTGAAATTTGGAAAATTTATAAACTTATTTTCGATTATTCTCGATTCTGGGAATCTGCATAAAAACAATCAATAGTTTAAGTACTGTAGAATTCTTTTTTGATCTATTTGGCTATGATGATGCCTATGCCACTCATGATTCATGCCTTAACATACAATTGTATTTATAGCTATGTACAATGTACAGACACAGACTTGTATATATATATACACACACACACATGTTATATATATGATAGAATAGGTCTCATGGGAACCCTAGTTCATATAAGCTCGTATGACTGTTATGTATAATCAATATCCTTATTATGTATATATACTATAATTGTTATAAAAATATGCTTGAACATATATAACAATGATAGTGTGCACATAACACAAATATTTGATGAAATCGAGTTCACGTGAACTCGGGTTCACACTCTTTCTTGTACAATCTGATGAACTCCTCTGTGACCAATACAACCTTTCAAGTAAAAACTTCCTAAACAGAAAAAGAAAAAAAAAAACGTCCCCCTCCAATTATAGATGTTCATGTCATTTGAGAAATTTCGTAAGAAGTTTCCTTTATGATAAGTTGGAGTTGTTTCTCATCCCATCGAAGGACTTATGTGATATCTTATTGAAATTGAAGATCTCTCATATACTTCTCTTCGTTGACTCTATTTACTTGATAATAAATTTGTTGCTGTCTGCGAGGCTTTCTTTTAGTGGAGTTTTATGTAGTTCCTGTGATTGTCTCTAAATTCTTATTTGGTATATTACAGGGAAACAACTAATGCTTCAGGTGGCAGAGTTAGTCCCTCGACATCCTGGTCGAACTAAGAAACAAGAGCCTGCTTCATCGTCAACAACCGGTGGTTCCAAATCTGGAAAGGGCGGAAAGAAGAAGCGATAGTTCCGAACGACAAAAGTGGTTGGCCTTCGCTGATTATCTACTGTTTACAGACTTTCTCATGTTTAATGGCTGGCTCATAGTGCAGGGCGTTTGAATTGTTTTTCAAATGAGTACTTAACATGCTCACTTTTGTCTATAGACTCACACATTTTCGCTATTCCTCAATACTTATCTACAAACAATGAATTTATAAGACAACTTGTTAATGTGAGTACCATTTTATAAAGAGAACTTGGTGTAAAGATGTGTCGATTATAACATGTTCTATCAAGAACAATGATAAAGGTGTAAACTTGTTCTTTAGGTAACGCAAGTTATGGATAAGTTAGTTGCGTTTAGGTGGAGTTGGGATTGCTTCTTGTCATTCATAAGCTGCAACGAGTTCACTCGTGTCTGAGTTGGTTTTATTAGGGTTTACAACTCTTTAAGCTCAAAATTCAACTTGAAATTGATCAAACTCATTTTTTTTTTTGAATCCGAGCTTGGTGTGAAGGAACACTCATAATTACTCGAGCTTGATTCAGTAATTTATACTACCTCCGTCTCGGGTCTTTCTTCAAAAAGACTCTGGCACGCGGATTAAAAATAAAGTAGAATATGTGAATGTTAATTAATAAAATATAAAAAATGTACTTTATTGACTTTTGTGAGTATAAATTATTTCCTTTTTTAAGGTATGAAGAAAGAGTTGAGACGTCTCGAAATGAAAAAACAGGAAGAAAGAGTTGGACGGAGGGAGTATAACATTAACTAAAATTTAATTAAATTTATAAATAGGGTATATTTGTAAATAATTAACAATATTGATAAAATAGTGCAATTATGTGAGCTTGATTAGTCTCATAAACCTAATATTATTGAATTCAAATTCGAGCTCGAACCAATTTCAAACTTTTTTCAAGTCGAGCACGAACCAATCTTGAGCCAGCTCGACTCACTTACGCGCTAGGTTTCATCACCTGCTTGATGGCATTTTCCCTTGCAATTGATTTATTACTGACACTCTTTACAAAAAAAACTCACCTGTTAAATGAAGGAGTTGCAAAACACAAACACCATCTCATTTGGAAACCAAGATTAGGAACAACACAACATATTGCAAATTAAAGAATGAACAATCACAAAAGCAGACGTGGATATATCATCAAAGAAAGCTAAAACTACATTAATCGTCTAAGGTCTGCTTCTGTCGAAGCAGGAGAGTGGGAGCTTCAACCTTCATTTCCAGACAATTAAACTCCAATGCTAGAATCGGCTTCGATAGCATCACTGAGATGCTCAGATTTCTCTTATACTCCGTCTCATCATTTGCAGGGTCGGAGGTCGTTTCATCTTCCAAATTACCCAACACTTTAGCTGGTGACACTGCTCTCAACCTGAACGAATAAAGAGGGTATAAATGTCAAACGTCCAAGCATCAACATGGCAATCTTCTACTAGACAACTCAAACTTGAAGAGCAGAGAATTACCCAAATATCCATAAAAGAGAAATTTATCAAACAAAGAAAAAAAAAACTTCTTTTGTCTGCAACTGGAAAGCATAAAAAAGTCCTGGTTTTAATACAGAAGATCAAAATCATCAAACTGGTGTGATGAATTACTCAGAAGCAACCTGCATTCAATCTGGCACGAATATTTGAGGAGGTGAGGATTGTACTCTGTGCGACCACTGCATATCCAAAAGCCAAAAGTAGTTAAATTCCCCATAATATTTGAATAATGAAACTTCATTACAATATGTACCTAAAGCTTGGTAGTGACATTTTGACTGCAGGTCCCATCCATCTTTCTCTTTCATTTCGTGATGCTGCCATTTATTGTGGACAAGATGAAAAATTAATTGGAGAAAAACTGATCGCCTGCATAATTAAATTACAAACAACGGCTAGATAGTAATATAAAAGATGCAATACCGACCAGTAGCTGTAAGATTGATACTGCATATGTCTGTTTCCTTGTGACTGTTCATCTCTTTCACTTGAATATTCATATAATTCTTCATGTTATCAGGAGAATAAGGTATGCCAATCTTGTCCAGAAAGCCACCAAACCGATTTCTCTTTGTCATGGGAATTGCTGTAACACTCTAGTTTACGGGAATAAAAGAAAAACCTCAACATATTCAAGAAACAAATGATTTTTAGAAAGAATCTATAATGTTTTTACAAGGCGAAGCTCACCTTTGTAAAATTGGCAACTTGACTGGGAAGCCCAACATCCTGCAAATGTACAGAACTATTTAACATAATAATATTACTCTCTAAAACATTAAACTTGAACATGTAGATTCTTGATTTGTTTCAATAAGGACCTAAACCGCTTGTGATGGTATATTAAAAGTCGAATTATGTACTTCACTGTTACCTTTCGTCCATGGACACATGCTTTGTCACTACTCACGAGCACTCTTGCGGCCCATCTATAAAGGATTTTTTTACAAGGCAACTTGTCAACGAAAATATATAAACCCACATGACAATCAATTTTACACTAGTACCAGAACTAGTTTAAGGGCATCATCTAAACACACTATTAAATAATATCATGTGCATTAACATTAAACGAGATCTTGTCATGCATGTCTAACAAATGTGTAATATTGCTAGAAATAAATTTCTAAGCTAAACAGTAAAGGTTCATGTAGGACCAAGGGAAAATTTGCATGGGTAACATATTCGTTCTTCGAGTTGGTACGTTGTTTGCCCAATAATATATTTGGATACATGAATTGAAATTCAATGCTGATATCGTTGACATAATATTTATGCAATCAGAAACAGAATCGAGTGCAAGAAGACTTACGCACAGGACACAGGTGGATTCCATACAATTCCTGCTATTATCACAAGCTGAAAAGCACATGAAATAAAAAAATTAAAGTTATTACTAGTTGACATTAAATTAAGCTTATGTTAAAATTTTTTCTCAATTTCCCTAAATAGAAATGGAACTACAGAACTGTAAGCATTTCATTTAAAAATTCAGTCAAGTTGCCTTTATTGTATCAAGAATATAGTCAGAGATCATAGTGGCCTCACATGGGTTTATCATAAATAAAAAACTACAAGATACAGTATAAAAAGAGACCACCTCATCAAATACCCCAGCAGGACTGTCCTCATAATTAGCAAGAAAGAATCCTCCGAGAGTATAGCTGTACGTACAGTACACATACCAACTTGTATTAGATAAACATAATGAAGGTACAATTTTTATCGATATTAAGGTACAGGCTGTAACACCCCACTGATTTATACCCGAATGCCTCTACTAATCTGAATTCTTTGGGAATGAATGCTCGAGCTGTCTCTGCCTTGACAAGATGGAGCTGGTACAAGGCACTGAAATTTCAAGACCGAGCGTTTACATAGTTTTCGATATTTATTTTCAATCAAAAGAGAGTTTAAATGTAGAAATAATATATTTAAAGAGTGGAAGAACTTGCCTGCCTTTGAATACCCAAGGAGGCTTTCCATATCCTAATGAAGAATTCGCTTCTGAAGTTTCCATTATTTCTACGAGAGAGAATGTCTAATATCAGATAAAGCAATGCATCAGTGGAACAGAATCGGAACAAAACAAGTTGAAACACAAAAAGCCTAAACTAGCATAGGAAGGCATGCTACATGCATATATAATCAGCTGAAATATCATTATATTGAAACTTTGGATTGAACTGCAAAAATAAACAATTCTCTGTTTGTTTAGTACATTTTCCCTAAAATATCGGCTATCCTTCTCCAAATGGATATATGTTTGTACTAAAAATGCATATGGGAGAGTCAGTACATTGCACATAGCAGATACATGCAGATTCCATGCAAATTGAATCGGACAATGCGATCTAATGATGTATAATGGGATTAAAAAACTATGCAAGTTGCACAAGTTGAAATAAAAGATTGTATAATCTTTAAACAAGTATTGAGATTGCTTAATTGATAAAATTCTAGAATCTTTAAGCTAAGCACGAGCATGGAAAATCACCCTTTTTATATTGTACTTTAAGAAAACCATAAAAGTGTGCATTCAATATTCCGAATCAAGAAAATAAATCACATGAATTAACCACCTAAAAACCCCCCACCAAAATTTATGCAGCACCGACAAGATCTTCACGTATGAACCAAATCTATCCCTGAGGAAGTTTGAATTATATATAAATGGCTAAGATTTTGTGAATGCCTCCTCCTATCAAGATATGGGAAAGGAAGATCCGACATCTATAGCTCAGACAGTCCATTTGAATGGGACAAATGCAGCAGCAACACCACAAATTAACATATATACAATCTCAAAATTCTCTTGAATTAATTAACAAAAGAGAATCATTGTTTCAACAAATGCAAGAAGATGAGCATCATACTCCCAAAACAAAAAGGAATAAATTCAGGGTTTTCAGTGAGTAGCGATGATGATACTATAAGTGCAAATGAAAAATTCAAACCTGTTGGACGAAATCCCACAATTAATTAGTTAGTGTACCATCACTCACTGTTGCTCTCTCTCTCTCTCTCTACATCTACAATTATGTGCCAATATCGACAGAGAGAGAAAAGGGATGTGGTAATGGATGGTGAAGGGAAGGGCATGAGGTCATCAGGTTATGGAGGATGACTACTTATGATGATTAACTAAAAAAACCTCTGTAATTATTACTTACAATAACTTTTTTTTTTTTTTACAATAAATTAAGAGGCTAATTACTACACATTTTAAAGTACTTATCCCCTTTCCCTAAAAAAAATAAAATAAAGTACTTATCCCTCTATCATGGGATTACACACATATTTAATGAGTGGGACTATCTTAAAATAACCACTTTTAATTTGTAATAATTTATTTTACTTACTTTTGCATAAAATAAATTTATTCAATCTATTTTTACTTTTTATATATGTGAAATTTTTTTTTAAAAATAAATAGAATAAAATTTGGAAAAAGTACAATATGATTCAACAAATTGATAAAAATTACGTATTGGTCCCATGCAAAAAAAATGCTTCCGTGCAAAAAAAAAAAAAAGAATCTACTACCATGCAAATTTTTTAAACCAATTTATAAATATAGTAATTTTTTTAAACCAATATGTAAGTGACTCATAAAATTTTCCAAGTTTAGGTGGTCAATTCATGTCCACCCACCCCATTTTTACAACACTTCTCTAAGTTAAAAAGATTATCATTGTTATTATAAAAAAAATTATTCTTGTTTATGATTAAACTTCAATTTAACATGGGTAATTTTTCTATATAAATAAGAAAACATTTTAATAATAACATGATAATTTTTTTAAAATGCATTTGAGTTGTACAATACACCTGAAATATACAAGATTAAACAATCCCAATATATTATTTATATACTCTAAAAAACAAAAATCAATTTATCTATTTGTTTATGAAATACTATACACATATTAACATATTTATTCCTATTTTATTTAAAACACAATATATTTAAATTTGTGTGCGCAAATAAATTATGAAGACAAAATCTTGTTTATCAATTATTATTGTCTTGTCTATATACTATATTATTATGTATATTCATTATTATTGTTATGCATATATTATCATTATTTAAAAAATTAAGTATATTTTTATAACTGTGATATTATACATAAATAACAATAATAGTAATTATATATAATAATGATACGAGTTTATATAAATTGAGTTGAATAGTGATCTACTCAATTATAAAACGTCTAATGGCATGCATTTGGTCTAGATTTTTTGTGGTGACACAGCCCACGAGATGAGTTCTAATTTGGCGGTAAATTAATTAATTAAATTGGAGGAGTTCATAAAATTTTTTTTTTAAAAAAATATTCAGTGTCCCCAGCCACTATTTCAAGGAGTTGGTGGCACTTCACAGCCGCCCCTCCGTATTACTTCCTCTCTCGTTATTATTTATTTATTTTTATATGAACACAAATATTAAAAAAATAAATAAAATAGGAGTATAGTAAAATAATTATATAATTTTTATTAATGAGTATAATAATAAAATGATATTTTTTTAATTAAAAGTATGAATAAATTTAAAGAAACTAACGAAAATAGGGGGAGGGAGTAGTACTTAAATACTTGTGTTACCCACCAACAAGGCAACAACTGTGTTGAGATTACTTTTCTTTAATATTCCCTTTGTTTTAATATAAATATTTTGTTACTTTTGAGCACACAATGTAAGTTATGTATAAGTTGGGCAGATTCGGACGGCCTAGCGGGGACTAAGCGACCACCTATTTTTTTTTTAAAAAAACATAATAATTGATCATCAATAATTTTCAATTATGTGAGTTTATTTTTTGCCCAAATTTACATATGTACATGATTTATATGTATAATTTTTTCAATTAAATAAAATTTTATATACCACAAGTAATGGGAGGACAATGACGAGCGGTGGGCTCGTACGTGAACAATGACAAAAGTGGGAAATTTGGACAAATTATCAATCTATTTTTATTTTGTACTTTTAAAATTTAAATTTTAATAGATTGAATATGAATACTCCATTTATCTCACTATATGTTGCTTATTACTTTTTGGCACACGGATTAAAGCAAAAGTAAAAAGGTATAAATAATATGATGAAAAAAATGAAATGATAATGAGAATAGTGTAAAAAATAATAAAAATAATAATAAAAAAGTGAATAGCAGTTTAAAAAAAGATAAAAGAAAATCAAATGAAAAACATATATCAAGAAGAATGAAAATAGTAAAATAGAAAACATATAATGAGATGGGGAGAATATATTTTAAAAAAATCTGCCTAGCCGAACTTGACTGGACTCCAAAAAACACCTAGGAGATTTTGAAATTATGCAAATCTGTATGTGATAAATAAAAAAAGAAAATGTGTAAATTTTTTAAAAATAGATATATATTTAAAAAAAAAAAAAGAGCATGATGCACACTATGTGTAGACATTTTAATCTTAATATTACGTGCGGTGGGACCAAAACATAAGATTAGTTATATTTATTTAATTAATTATTAATGGAGATGTAGGAGGGTTGGTCAGTGAGATTAAATTAATGATTGGAGAAGGCCAGGGTGAATGTTTCTCTAACAAACATATCCAGGTTCAATCAAAGAAGTAATTAATTACTAATTAGTGGAGTGTATTATAGTAATCATCATGATTTAATTTGCAAAGATATAACTTGGCAGAGGAAGCTTCCTCTCACCAAACAGATCACAGGTGGACTCAATTTTCTTTTTCGACTACTGAATATTATTAATATTATACACCTATGTTATTACTGTTTAAAAAATATTTAAATGATAATTAAATAGTATTTATGCATGTCATATTAACAATAATATTTTGTTTAAAAAAGGATTCAGGTGAGTTCAATTTACATAAAAGAAAATTTTCAAAATGATAACATATTTAGGGAGCGATTGTTTCAAATTCTTCTATGGTAATGAGAATAAAATTTTATTTTTCTTCTTTACTCTTACATTAATTGAATGAGAGTTTGTGTTTATGGTTGTTACATCATTAGTGTTAGCTCTAATTTTGAAATATGTTGACAAAAAAAAAATTGATTCTGGTACGTGAGATTGATTGAGGAGGATGATTATAGCATGAGATTAGTATAAATAAATAGGGGTGATAATTATCTTATTTAGAAAGAAAATCAATATTGTATACCTCATTTGTTCTCATTACCTACTACAATTACTATATATATATTCTCACTCTCATTATCATCATTGGAGAATTTTCGTAACAAAAGCCACTAAATTAGTTAAGCATAAGTTCATTAGTCGAAACGCGTCCTTTCATGAACCCCTGTTTTTTTTTTTTGCAATTTAACTAATTAAAGAATAAATTAATTAATAATCACCCAGCTTTAATTGGTGATTTGGTTCCCACTCTTAGGTGGAGAATGCATTTTGATTGTTTGTAATTGATTTTTTTTACTATTGAGAAAATTAAATTATTTATAGTTGAAATTTTTTATAGTACTTGAAATAATTTTTTTAGCAATTTTCGTTTACGCCGATATAACTAACATATATAATTAATATTGTTTAATGATTTTTTAAAAATCAATACGTCACAGTTTAACTTGTTCATAAGGAAAAAAGACGTGAATTTTAATAAGAAAATTATGTTGGAAATATTTAATATTTAATTAAATATTAAATATATTAATTGGTATTGTTTGATCAATAAAATAAAGAGAATAAAATTAGTTTCTCGAAAGTTAATTGTTACGAGTGCGTTCTACTCTAGGAGTAGATGAATTTAATGTATTAATACTCACAAAACCAATTAATGCTGAGTGAGAAATTGAGTCAACAAATCAAAGTTTAAAACTTTGAATTAGAGAGAGAATTAATTATGTAATTAATTATCATCCCACATTGAAAAATGTGAAGACTAATATACATAATATTAGTAAGAAGTCAACGAAACTAATCAAAATATAGTTGATTGATTGACAATCAAATTGGTCACACGCGCGCGCCGAGCGTGTGGCTATGGTCTTAGTCTTGGATCTTGGCAATTGGATTTTGGATGGACTTTGGGTGTATTTGGGCCTGGTGTCCATCTAATTTTTTAGAACACAAAAATTTTGTGATTCAGCCCAATTAATTCGGTAATGGGTCAAGCACATACCGAAAGTTGACTTCATGGTACAGATTAGATGAATCTGAAGCTGGCGTCAGGATGACTCGGCACATGCCAGGTTCAATGAACCTAAAGCTGACTCAGCTTTGATAATCTCGTATCAACATAAAAAACGTGTTAAATTCGTTTATGGTAGGTCAACAAGGATTGATTGCAATCAATCTCGTAACTATTGACCTTCCTCAAAATCCATTCGTTAGCATTATTGCTGACATTGTTTTTCCTCCGTTACGAGTGGAGGTTCACCTATAAATAGGCGTCCTCATTTCATTCAGAGATCACACAATATTACACACTCATCACACTGTCCAAACTCAGCATATAGCTTCTAGGTGCAATCTAGTCCTGACGTCCCTCTGTTCGTCGGAACTTCAAGTCCTGCGATGCTGCACACTTGAAAGTGTAACGTCGAAACCTTTGGGAGGGTTGATCCAAACTGAAGAGCACTACCGGGGAATATTCGCTTTGAGGAAAGAGGACTCCTCAACTCGGCATTTGCTTTTTATTTATTGTAATCTTTTTATTTTCTGTGTATTTTCTTTCCCCGATGTATTCCCTTTTAGTTTTTTTTTTAATTTACAGTTGTATTATCCAATCGACACTAAAACTTTTTTTCCAACAATCGTAAAGTGAGTATTTTTTTAAAAAATGTCGACTAGTGATAATACCTCTGTACCCCCTGTTGAACCTCCTGTTGTCGGTTCTTCAAACCTTCCCCCTGCCACCACTGTCCATGTTCCCCCTGTAACTGTCCAAGTTGGACAACCCTCTTGTTACTCAGTGGTGGCCCCCTTTCTTTTTCTTGATTCTAGACCAATTATGGTCCATAGCGAAAGACCCGACAAGTTTTCGGGTAAAACCTTTAAGAGGTGGCAGCAAAGATGCTGTTTTACCTCACAACCTTAAGTTTGACGAGATTTCTCAATGAGGATCCACTTGCTGTCGTCGAGAACGATCCACAAAATGAAAATGTTAGAAGCCAATGGTGGCATTTTGACTTCATGTGCTGGAATTATATTTTGGGCAACTTTGTAGATGGTTTATATAACGTCTACAGAAGATCACTACGGCTAAGGAATTATGGAATTCCCTAGAAGCCAAATATGTGGCTGATGATATTGGTACTAAGAAGTACCTTGTTGGAAAGTTCCTAAACTTTAAAATGATACACTCTAAGTCTGTTGTTTAACAAGTACAGGACTTTCAATTAATTCTACATGAACTTGCTGCAGAAGAAATGTCACTACCAGATGCTTTTCAAGCAGCTGCAGTTAATGAAAAATTGCCTCCTAGTTGGAGAGATTTCCAATGTTACTTGAAGCTCTAAAAGAAAAACTTTACTTTACAAGAAGTCATTGGAAAACTTCAAATCCATAAAGGCGGCTTGGTAAGAACCAAAAATACTAATGAAGCCAGCAAATGATAAGGGGAAGAAACCAGTTGGAACAAAATTCAAATTTAATGGTGATTGTTACAACTGCGGAAAACCAAACCATATGGCAAAAGACTGTAGAACCCCAAAGAAAGAAAACAACAAGGGGAAACAATCGAGGGAAAATGTGGCCCAAATGGACATCACTAAAGATGATCTAGCTGCTATGATCACTGAAGTGAACCTGGTGGACAACCCGAAGGAATGGTTCATTGACACTGGAGCCACTTGTGATGTCTGTTCTGATAGGAATGCTTTTCGACCTATGAGCTTGATGGTGGGAAAAAGCTGCACATGGGAAATCAAGCCACGTCTGAGGTGGCTGGGGTTGGCAACATCGTTCTGAAGCTGACCACTGATAAAAACCTCACTCTCCGAGAGGTCCTGCATGTAGGGATGACAAATAGAGCGGATCGGGGTGGATACCTCAATATCCATGCCTGCTCCGCGCTTGTGCCCCGCTGATCCGCACTGCTCCGCGCTCCACTGCTGGGCAGCATTTTGAGATCCATACCTGCCCCACGCGGGGCGGATCTGATCTGCCCCGCCCCATCTATTAAATTCTCATAATTTTACAAAGTCAATATATTAAAAAAAAATTAAATGCAAAGTATTAAAAATTCACAATTTAATCAACAATAATCCATCCAAATCACCAAATCATATCCAAAATTACAATAAAAATTCATCAAATCCACAAAATCAATTCTAAATTGAACAAATACAAATGTCCAAATTCAAAAATAACAACGAATACTTAGAAAATATAAAAATCAAACACGAGCTCAATCGTTCTCCACTTGCTCATATCTCCTTCACACTGCTACATCATTCCTACAATCATATAAGTCCAATAAAAGTGTTATAAGGGTAAAAATAATAAATAAACTAACATGTGCACAATGTTTTTGCTTACCACAATTTCACTATTCTCTTCATCCACATCCTCGTCATAGCAAACATTTGCTTTAGTATTCCCATCATCTACAAAAGAAATAAAAAGAAATAAAAATTATTCAATTAAAATATTAATTTAAGTGAATAAAAATATGATAATTACCTTTCACATGATTTGATATCCAACTTTGTGTGCACACGTTAACGCCTCGACTGTCTTTGGGTGAAGCCGACTACGAAGAGGGCTAATCAACCTACCACTTGTGCTAAAAGCGAATTCTGAAGCAACATTGGATATGGGAATCCCTAGAATATCTTTTGCAACCCGACTTCAAATTGGATACTTAGCTTTATTACTCATCCACCATGTTAACACATTAAGCTCTTCATCCCTAGGTAAAGTATCCTCCTCCAAGTATAAATCTAATTCCGATCTCACAGGCTTTCTCTTTTTCTTAGATTGATATTCATAAAATCCACTCATTTTTTACCCAAACGGCGTGGAGGTTTAATCAACATTTGTTGAACAATTATCCACAGTGATAGAGGATATCTTTCGATCTATGTTCCAATCAAAGAGACACTGAAACAATGCTTCACAAAGAGCATCCCTTGTATGTGGACTTGGAACATAGATAAACCTACAAGATTGTGCAAAATATTACATAATATAAAGGAATTACGTATATTTATTGAAAATTTACATGAAATTAATAAATACCTGATAATCTGACTCTGCAACTTCCAATTATTGTCAACGAAGTAGGTTGTGACCGCCATAAAGCCTTTTCTTTGGTATGATGATGTCCACATATCCGTTGTCAAGGCTATTCGACCATCATTCTTCTCCAACTTTTGCATTGTAACAATCTTCTCATGATCGTATATCTTCAAGCAATCCCCTTTAATCGTATTTCTTGACACAGGCTTGAAAAGAGGATTCAAAGAGTTGCAGAAGCCTCTAAATCCCACATGTTCCACAATCATCAGAGGGTACTCGTGCAAAATGATCATTCTTGCAAGTTTTTGACGAGTTAAATCCTTATCAAAGTTGAATGGTGAAACTTCAAACTTCTCCTTCTGGAAATTCGCTTGCAAAAGTTGCTGCCTTATATCTGTTGTTTTCTTCCTTGGACATCTCTTCTGATGGTTATTCAAATGAGAAGTACCTTGTCTAGGTTCACCTACCAGCAAAGCACCACAATACTTGCATTTTGCTTTCCATTTCCCATCAATTTGCACTTTATCGTAATGAGCCCAGACTTTGGAGTATACTTTTCCTGCTGTGTTGCCTGGTGCCTTTTCTTTATTAGTAGCAACACTATCTTCAGTTGGTTGGTTTTCTGTAATTGGAGGAGAAGAATCAAGTGTCTCTGGAGAGCCAATAAAAGCTGGAGTAGAAGTAGGAGACTCCGATATTCCTTCTAGGCTCGTAGGTGAAATGGGTGATGGAAATGCAGTGGATGCTCTTTCATCCGCCATTGTACTTCCAAAAAAAAAAATCAATTATAGAATCAATCATTAAGAAAAAATAATATTTGTAACACTAAAAAAATCCAAAGGAATGCTTCAACTTATTCATTTATTATTCTTTCCTGTTTTTTACTTTTTCATTCGTTATTCTTTCCAATTTTGTAAACTACATATTATTATTCAATTTCAGTAATCATTTTTTCGTCTGAATCAATTATTTTGTTAGCATCTAAATTACATCACCAATTATTCTGCTACAACAAAATCATTAATTTAATTATAGCCATGCAACACCATTCAATCACCACTATATATTATCAAGTTCTATCAATAATATTATTTTCATACATTATTGCATTTACTGCATGGACACAGTAGCACCCATATATACTTAAACAATCTACCACACATGCCATTCTTTATTTCTTAGTCATCATCTTGTGATATAAATATTTTGACAGAAACCTGGGACATTTAGTAATCCAGAAATTCTAATGTGTGCGGCTTTCCTTTAGAAAATATGTCCAGTGTGATACTTTTAGCATTAAAATGACACTGGTGCCTTATGTAAGCCCTAAATAGTTGGCAATCACATGCTCAGTTTGTGAATACTCATAAGCCCCATTAAAATGCTCATACTATGTAACATTTATGCAGATTCATAAATCGAACAAATACAGAAAACAACAATTATGCAGATTCATAAATCGAACAAAACAAGACGTATGAGTGAGATGGATGAATGCACGGACGCCTGTGGTGAGATGAACGGAGGCTGTGGTGGGTCGCGCGCAGGCAGTGGCTCAGGGCGGCGCAAGCAGCGGTGCAAGATGGCGCAGGGTCGCGCAGGCAGCGGCCCAAGATCGGGCAGGCAGCGGCGTAAGGTTCCTGACTCCTGTGTGTATGCGGACTATGCCACTATGGTCGTGACTCTTTGAATCTTGCTTAGTTAGAGTTTTAGATTTTTAGAATTTAATATACATATTATATTAATATTATTAATATATAAAGTATACATTATTTATTTATTTGATGAGAGAGAATCAAAGTTTCCAAGATTTGGTTATTTTAAAAAATATATATATATAATTCTATATTATATATATATATTTAATATTATATATAATTAATATTATATGGAGCGGGGCGGGGCGGATCAGGGCAAAAAATATGTAGACCCATGTCTGATCTGCTCCGCAAGTGGGGCGTGCCTGATCTGTTCCATTCTCAAAACGGGGCCGATCCAAACAGAGCGGGGCAGATTAGATCAACTGCGGGGCGGATCGTTTTGTCATCCCTACATATATGTCCCTGACATACGCAAGAATATGATCTCTGGATCTGTGCTTGTAAAAAATAATTTTAAACTTGTATTTGAGTCGAATATGGTTGTTCTTAGCAAGTACTTTGTGTATTTAGGTCGTGGCTATCTCCACAATGGTTTGTTTAAAAGAACCTGGGTTTCTATGAGTCCGATCACAGGACTATTATTCTGCACTTCTCAATTGGTGAGTGGCTGGAAGGGTGTAAAAGAGCTAATAATTTTCGTTTTGAAAATTATTGGCTTTTGGAGGAAAAGTATAATAATAGCATTAAGCGAATCTGGGCACAAGCAATTAAAGAAAAAGGCTTGCATAAGCAACTTGCACTATGTAGTGGAAAACTTAAGGAATGGGCGGATAATGATGTGGAGGCCTGAACCAAAAAATAAAGGCGGCAAGGTCAAAGATGGAGGATTGGATTGACAAGGCAGAATCAACATGGGACTGGGATCAAGTTAAGCTAATGTAAGAGGAGATTTTGAAACTCGAAGTCCAGCAAGAGTATTACTGGAGCTAGCGTGCAAGACAGACATAGCTTAAAGAGGGTGACAAAAACACTGCATATTTTCATTCCAGAGCATTAGAGAGGCAAAAAGTTAACACCATTAGAGGATTGCTTGATAGTTCGGGTAGTTGGCACTCAAAGAAGGAAGATGTGGCTGATATGGTTGTTGATAGAATTTTGTGATTGAATGATTTAATGGCTGTTTATCATCTAATTCTACCAAACAATAAACAAGAATTAATTTTGTTCTTGAGGATTGAATATAGAGAGAGAAAGAGAGTAGAGAGCTTAGTGAGAGAAAGTGTGTGTGTATTATGAAACTTCGAACAGTTGGATATTTCTAAAAAACTTCAACTTCATATAATAATGTAATTTACATAGGTTGCCATCAACATTTCTGACGCGAACCTTCGACTAGTCTATTACAAGTGGTAGTCCACCTTCCTCTACTGCCAACAACTGGATATACTCTGTTTTTCTTCCAAGTCTTTGAACTGATGTAGGCACACGTTTGTACAATGAATCTATCATCTCGGCTTCTGAGGTTTGATTTGGTTGCGCACACATGATCTTTGACAGACTCCTCAAGAAAATGTAGCAGCTTCTTTCTGGGGCATATAAGCTTTCTTTTGCGCATTTACCCTGTGACAGACCTTCTTTTCATACTCTAACCCTTCCGCTACTATTGATAGAATTTCTTTAGGTGCGCTGCACTCCAGGTATATGATGAAGCATTTCCTTCCGCATCTTCAAGGTCATATGTCCCGTTTGCCCAAGCTGCGGTGACTCGAAACGGTCTTCCCAATTCGGCCCGAATATACCCGGCGGTGTTGCCAATTTCTTCCTTAGTACTAAATCCCCAACTTTGAACTTTCGATCTCGAACTTGGGAATTATAGTAATTCTCCGCTCTACTCTTGTAGGTGGCATTTTTCATTTCTGACGAAGCCCTGGTTTCTTCAAGCAAGTCTTTTTCTACTGCCAAAGCTTCGTCGTTCTCCTTCTCATCATAGCCCACCACTTTCCAAGTCTTGTTCTGAACTTCCACCGGTATTACCACTTCTGTTTCGAAGGCCAAGACAAAGGGTGTTTCTCCGGTGCTTGCTCGATATGATGTTCTATACGACCATAGAACCTCGGGGAGTTCGTCTGCCCAGCTTTCTTTCTTGTATTCTAAACGAATCTTCAGCACATGCTTCAATATCTTGTTAACCGCTTCAACTTGACCATTCGACTGTGGATGGTAAGGAGTTGAGTAGTGCTTCTTAATATTCCACGAACTGCAAAACTCCCCCAACTTCTGTCCGTCGAACTGTCTCCCGTTATCTGTTACGATCGATTGCGGAAGTCCGAATCGACAAATTAGATTCTTCCAAATGAAGCCGATCATCCTTTCTTGCGTTATCGTGGTAAGTGCCTCAGCTTCAGCCCATTTAGTGTAATAGTCAACTGCTACAACATCGAACTTCACACCGCCTCTGCCAGGTGGAAATGGGCCGATCAAGTCGATATCCCATTTTGCAAAAGGCCATGGGCTGAAGACGGACTTAAGTTGAGTAGTTGGGGAGTGAATGTTAGGTGCGAAAAGCTGGCATTTCCGGCACCTTCGAGCGAAGCTCATGGCATCTTTGCGAAGAGTGGGCCAATAGTATCCCTGCCTGATCATCTTATATGCCAAGGCTTGCCCCCAGCGTGACTTCCGCAAATTCCTTGATGGATTTCTTCTAACACCTCGAACCCTTGCTTTTGAGATAAGCATTTGAGTAGGGGTAGAGAGAATCCGCGTTTGTAAAGTTGGTCATCTACCAACGTGTATCGGGCTGCTTGTTTCACTAGCCGACTAGCTTCCCAAGCATCTTTTGGGATGGCTCCGTCCTTCAAGTATTTTTGGATCGGAATACGCCAATCTTCACCATCCTCCTGCCCCCCACTCGAGGTCTGATTTACATTGAAATCAGACGTCGAGGGGTTTTTTAATTTGGTGATGACAACCTCCGTCAAGTCAGCTGATTTGTGTGAGAATAACTCATTTTTAGGGTGCTTAATTTGATTAATTTGTATAGGATTTCATGCATTTTTGTCTTTAAATTGATTTATTGTGCTTAATGGCAAAAAAAAACATTTGTGATAATTTGTTTTTGGAGCAATATGGATACCAATATTAATTGAGTCAATTGAAAGGGTGAATTGAGAAAGAGAGAACAAGATTGGGCTGATTTTTTATTCTACAATATTTTTGCCCAAGTGGAAAAATGAAAGGGAAGCCCAACAAGTCATGTTGCTATTTAATTGGTAATAAAAATTGCTGAATGGAAATTCACTTCACGTGAATGTGACAAGCAGTGTTTTCATAATCGGACCGGTGACTAAACCGGATAGAGCATCGGTTCACGGTTCAACCGGTCCAACAGGTTGGACCGGCGGTCTAACAGTTAAATTTATTAAGACTTACATTTTTAAATATTATATATGTTATATTAAAAATAAAGTAAATTAAATATTCTCATATAAAATTTTAATAAATTATATGTCACATATTGAAATAAAGTAATAAAATAATAGAATCACATACAATCGAAATTAAAATACTCAAAATAGTTCAAGGTATAATACTATATTATAATTCATGATATGTTTCATAATTCATGTATAAGTAAAATCTGAAATTAAATATTATTATGAAAATTTAAAATATATAAATTGTAGAATAAGTTAATTTTGGGATTGAGACATGTTTCACTATTTAATTTAATAAATGAATTATAAAAAAAATTAAAATATAAAAGTAGACCGGTTCAACCGGTTTTGGCCGGTTTGACCGGTTTTTTTTTGGTTTTGATCGATTTTTTCCGGTTAAATCGTAAAAACGATTTTCAGGGGGCAACCGGACCGTTTCTATGGCCGATTCACGGTCCAACCTGTTCAACCGGCCGGTTCAACCGGTTTTAAAAAACAATGGTGACAAGAATTGAAAGCTGGCAGCTGAGATTTAATTGATATGGGCCCACCTCTAGTCACACAACTTTGACCAAGGATGTAGGCAAGATAGGAAAGGAAACGTGTCCTTCAACCACCCACAACCACATCACCATTAAAGCTTGGCCTCAAATTTCTGTTCTTTGCCGAAAACTCGCTGGTATCTCACTATGGCCAACCATTCCAGCCGCATTCCTCGACGCCAGCCGCCGGATTTGCGCGCCGCCGCGAAGCCCAACCTCTGCAATCGCCCACAGCCGCTGCACATAGCCGTCGCCTCCCCTGTTGCCAAGCGCCACCCATCTGCCGGAGTTCGACCTCCATTCCGCCTCGGGAAGAAGAAACTCCACCCAGCCACCGGAAATTGCAGAGCCTCGACGCCGCCCACCGGAGCAATCAATCTCGCCTCAACCGCCTACAGCCTTCCAGCTACATCTCTCTCTCTCGCCCTGCAATCTCACCGAAATCAGCAGCCCAACCTCCACCGCCGCGCCGGAAATCGCCATTTGCCGGAGAAATTATCGATGTCTGGAAGAAAAGAGGTAAATGTGTTGTCTTGAAAAGTTGCTGAAGCAATTTTTAAAGTTGTGCTCGATCAAGGTCAGCGGTCGAGCAACCCAGCACTATCGAGCAGCCTTGATGAATTTACGAAGTGAAATTGCAAAAATAGTTGCTCGACCATTTTGGTCGAGCAACTCAACTCGATCGAGCACAAGACGAAATTCAGATTTTTAATCCAGTTGATCTCAGACACGTGGAGAAATGTATTGGGCCTTGGCCCATTTCTGAAGAATATAAATTCAAAGCAGCGTAGGTTTTGGAGCACATTAGGAAATCAGAGAGTTTTTACACGAAATTAGATTAGGATTTGGCAGCAGCTTGTTTTACACATTTTTGTGGGGAGCTCCTCTCCCCACACATCTACACACATTAGATAGGATATTTAATTTTCTTGTAATTTCTGGTTAGAATTTTGATTGGGATTTCTTGAGGTATTGAATCCATTGAGACTATTGAGGTGATATTGTTCTTTTATTTAAGTTTTAATGATGATGTTTTTATTTAGTTTTTATTTTGTTATTTTGATCATGGGATTATTGATTTTAGCTATGTGTTAATCATTTTTTGCTTTGAGTGTTTGAATTATGATGGAGATTGATGTGTTTGTGTTTTGATTATCTTGATTTTGCTATGGATTTGATGCTATGATTTTCTTAATGTGTTTTTCTTGATTTAATTAATTTATTTGATTTAATATTCCATGATTGATGATTACATGTTGCAACTAGGGTTGAGTGTGTGGTTAATTGGTCATGTGAAGAAAGGTTAGATAATTAATTAGATTCAATTAGTGGTTTATTGACCCGAGAGGAGGTAGATTGCTTAGAATTACCATTAAGTGACATTAGATGCTTTGATTGTGAATTAATGTGTTTAGTGAGGGGGAAACTAGGGACGGTATCTGTGCGAACCTTCTAACGTTCACTATCCTAGGAGTCATTTGTAGTTAATTAGGTGCTAGTTAACTAGAATTGATCACTCAAGCCTCAAAAGGGATCGATCTTCATTTGCTTAGTGGTAGCCCTTATCATACCCAATGAAATAGCAATTGATAGGTAATTAGAACATGAGTTACATTAATTGAAATCATAAGAATAGCACCCGAGGCATTTCTCTCTTGCACTTTCGTCTTGAAAGTTAGTTAGTAGTTTTATTGCTTTCTAGTTTAATTGTTGCTTGTTTTTATTTCTTGCCAACCGGACTCGTAACTATAGTATCAAGACGACACATAATCTTGGGGCTCCATCAGATTCCTAAATCCTAGGTCGATAACTACTTGGTCGTATACTTGCTCTACTACAATTACCCATCCGCTTTTGGGTAGATTTGCTTGTATTATAAAACGTGCAAAAATACAAAAAGTCATCAGCTTCGCCGCTACTGGTAGCTAGTCGGGTTAGTGCATCTGCTTGTGTGTTTTCCAGCCTTGGAATCTGATTGATGTAAACTTGCGTAAACATCGAGATCAGATGTGCAACTATCTTCTGGTACGTCATCATTTGCTAGTCTTTAGCTTCGTATTCCCCATAGACTTGGGATATTATTAGCTGGGAATCTCCGAATATCTGAAGATTGGTTGCCCCCACAACTAATGACAACCTAAGTCCGGCTATCAATGCTTCATACTCCGCCTCATTGTTGGTTGCTCTGAAGTCGAACCGGATTGCGGAGGTGAAGACTTGTCTATCTGGGTTGATTAGAACTACACCGGCTCCTACTGCTGTGCTAGTTGATGATCCGTCAACGTAGAGGTGCCACAGAGCTATACGTCCCCTCGTCGGATCTTGCGGGAAAGTTAGCTCGACGATGAAATCGGCAAGCGCTTGTCCCTTGATCGCTGTTCAGGGTGCGTAGGTTATACCTTATTGGCTAACTTCTAGTGACCATTTCAACAAGCGTCCTGCAGTGTCTGACCGTTGTAGTATTTGCCGTAGTGGGAACATTGTCAACACCTCTACCGGATGGTCGAAGAAGTAGGACCTCAATTTCCTAACACTCATCACCAGTGCATAGGCTAGCTTCTCCGTTGGGGTGTACCGCAACTCAGCTTCGTGTAATACTTGGCTTACGTAGTACACTGGTAGGTGTGTTTTGCCCTCTTCTCGAACCAGGACGGAGCTAATGGCTATCTCCGACGCAGCAAGGTACAGGAATAACTTCTCTCCAGGTACCAGTTTTGACAGGATTTGGGTATTCGCCAAGTATGCTTTGATGTCTTCAAAGGCTTGTTGGCATTCGTTCGTCCATTTAAAGTGGTTATTAAGATGGAGCTTATTGGCTTTAACCGCTTCTTTGTATCTGAGTGTGTTTGCCTTGATTGCTTCAAAAAATGGACGACTCCGATCGCCGGACCTGGAGATGAACCGGTTCAAAGCTGCCAAATATCCGGTCAGTCTTTTCTTTTGCACTGAATCTGGCACGCCCATCTCGATAATGCATTTGACCTGCGTCGGATTGACTTCTATCCCCCTTTGGCTCACCAGATGCCCCAGGAACTTTCCCGAATATACGCCGAAGCTGCTCTTCTTTGGATTCAACTTCATGTTGTAGTGCCGCAATATTTCGAAAGCTTGCTTCAGGTGGTCAAGGTGATCCTCCTTTCGCAAACTTTTGACAACTATGTCGTCTACGTACACCTCCATGGTATGGCCAATTTGTTGGTCAAACATCTTGTTCACCAACCTTTGGTAGGTAGCTCCGGCGTTGATGAGTCCGAACGGCATCCTCTCCCAGCAGTACATGTTCTTATTAGTGTAGAACGCTGTATGTTCCTGGTCATCTGGGTGCATTGCTATCTGGTGATAGCCTGCAAAGGCATCCATAAAGGTCATCATTTCGTGGCCTGCAATGCTATCTACAAGTTGATCAATGTGGGGCAATGGGAAATTATCCTTCGGGCACGCCTTGTTCAGGTCCGTGAAGTTAATGCATAGTCTCCATGCTCCGTTGGGCTTCTTCACCAAGACTGGATTCGCCACCCACTGCGGGCACAATGCTTCCTTGATCAACTTGTTGTCCAATAACTTCTTAACCTCCGTGGTTAAAGCTTCGTATTTGTCAGGTCCGTACTTCTTTCGTTTTTGGCGCACAGGTTTCCTCGTCGGATCTATGTTGAGCCGGTGACATGCGTGCTCCAACGGGATCCACGTCATATCTTCATGGGACCAGGCAAATATATCCAGGTTGGATATAAGAAACAGCTCCATCTTTGACCGGTACGATTCTGGCAACTCGGAACCTATGAAAAGTTCCAAGTCCCTTTCCGGGTCCACCGGGATTGCCGTCAATTCCTCCATGGGAGTGGCCTTCCTTTTCTTACTTTTCCACCTTGGGTCGTTGATGAACTCATCCCATTCTTCTTGTGACATCTGCACAGGTTCATGGCCTATACGTGGCTCGAAATCATCAGCTTTGCTTTCAACTTGGGCAGGTTCACCAATTCCCACTGCTTCTGGTGATTCACCAACTTGGGAAGGTTTTGCAACTTGGGGAGTTGAATCCACCTCCATCGGCACCGGTTCTTGACTTCCTGCTGGTTCTCCATCTTGAGAATCATCGACCACTTTCATGAGTGCAGGTTGTGAATTTTGCGCTGGTTCCTGCATTTGGTTAGTTTGAGTCACTCCTTCCATGGGTGCCAGTTGTGTATTTAGAGCAGGTCCCGGAACTTGGTCAATTTCCATCGTTGATTCCTGCAGGTCGCCTACCTCCATCAACTCAGTTTCTGTTGAGATGATGTCTAGGATGTTTGGCTCGTCTGCCGGGATCTATACATCTTCTTCAAGGATATGAACATGCGTAGTGGCTTTTTTAATTTGGCCATCTTTGACTTGAAGCAAACATTCCCTAGCTTTTTTCTGATCGCCCTTTATTGTTCCGGCACCTTTTGGAGTTGGGAACTTTAAACAATAGTAGTAGGTCGAACACGCCGCTTTAAATTCATTAATAAAAGGGCGGCCAAGGAACCCGTTGTAGGTAGACTACTGGTCGACAATGAGGAAATCTACTAACCTAGTCAGTCTCATCTCCGGATCCTCGGCCGATACAAGTTGGACGCTCAACCTAATCTGGCCTACGGGGACGGTTACAGCTTCTCCGAACCCCACTATCCTAGCATTGCTAGGTTCTATGTACGACTCAAAATCACCTAAGGCATCTAAGGTGGATTTGAAGAGTATGTTGGTGAATGCGCCGATGTCCACAAGTAGCTTGTGAACTCGGACGTTCATTATGTTGGCGCTTATCACCAACGAGTCGTTGTGAGGAGTCAAAACTCCCTCCAAGTCCGCGGAAGAGAATGTCAACTCGGCTGTAGGTTGACTGGCGGGCTTGGAGCTGGAGCTGCCTTCTTGAACTTGGTTTATAGCCCGGACTTCGGCCTTCCTTTGTCTTTTGGAGATGGAGGATCTTCCGTCTTGGAGACCTCCAGCAGCTCCAATTACTTCTTCGAGAACCAAGAGTTCCCGAGTCGGTTCCTGGTCTTGTTGAGGTTGGAGAGGTGCCCTTCATCTGTGTCGAGGTTCACGTCGATCTTCGTCCTCCTCTTCATCATCAGACACCTCCCTCCTTTCAATCATGGTTCTTTTTGCCGGTGCCTTCTTAACGAACTTGACCAGCTTCCCGTTCTCGTAGAATTTCCACAGCTGCTTGAGGAGGTCTCGGCATTCACTGGTGAAATGGCCGATCGACTGATGGTAGGCACAGAATTTGTTAGGGTTCAGCTTCGTGCGGTCTTGACGGATTCATCTTGGTTCGTTCAACATGGCCTTGTCCTTGACCGCAGCGAAAACATGGTCAACAGAGACGGTGAGTACTTGATTGAGTTTCTCTTTGAACTCGTCTCCGTCACCAAAGGCCTTCAAGTTCCGGGGAGCCTTGTACGTGCCCCCGGACTTCTTTCCGTGTGGCTTCTTCTCCTCCGAGGTACCAACCTCTTTCAGTAGTGCCTCCTGCATAGCCACGAACACCCCAGCTTTGTGTCAAAATTCGATGTAAGTGTTCGGGCATGCGAGGTGCATTTTCCTCCAGCGTTATGTGCCTTTCTTGAGTCCGGCCATTACCGCGACTATCTTTGTGTCCTCGCTCACTGGGGTTCGCCTTCCAGCAGAATCTTGTCGAATCTTTCCAAGTGCTGCTGGTCAGTTTCATTCTCGCCTTGATGGATGTTGGCGAGCCGGTACTTCTGAGTCAAGTAAGACCCGAACCCCAAAAAGTGGGCCAAGAACTCCCATGTGAGTTGACCGAAGGACTGTATTGACCCCGGGGCGAGTGAAGAGAACCAGCAGTGAGCTCGGTCCCCGAGGGTGGGAAGTTCCGGTATTGAGTGACGTCAGAGGCACCTACGGAGATCATGTAGTCCGCATACTTGGCCAGATGGACTTTTGGGTCTGATTCGCCCTTGTATGCGGACATTACCGGAAATTGTATCTTCTTTTGAACTGGTGCTTTTAGGATGGCAGGTGCCAACGGAGACGCAGGGAGAGCAGTAGTGTCAGGTCCGCTAGATTTGGCTGCTACTTGCATTTGTAGCATTTCAACGGTCTTTTTCAATGTGGCCAGCTCGTCATTATGGGCTACCTCCTGTGGAGGCTGTTCAAAGGTCGTGCGCCTCGTGGACGCACGTCCCTGCAGTCCCTCGCTCTGGGGTGACTCATCTGCGATGGGTTGGAACTAGCGTCCACCATTCGGGCCCAACCTATCAGCTGCAGGCCTCCTCAATCGATCATGGGCGGACCTACGTAGCTGTAGGTCCGATTCTCCCCTCCGGGATGAAGCAGGGGCCACCACTCGCTCCTCCTCTTCGCGCCTGGGCCCCAACCTGCCCTGGAGGACCTCCTTCTCTGTGATTGGTGGGTGACAGATGCTCCGGTGTAAGCGAAAGCTCGCCCATCACGTGAGTCTGGCCTATCCACCACCTTGGCCTTCCCAGTGCGTTCCCTGTGCTGGCGAGCTTGGTCGGAGCTCGCCTCCTGTTCAGCGGGAAGGCCGTTGTATTGCCCCCGGGTCTGGGTGCCTTGGGTTGGCCTTGTCTGCTCCCTAGTCTCGTTGGCTGGAGCTCGCCGGGGCACTAGGGCGAGCTCGTCATGTTGCCTTTGCTGCAACCTTTGCAGGGCAGCAATTGTGCGTTGGAGCTTGTCAAGATTATTGGCGAGGTCCCTCAGGGTAGGATTCAGTTCATCTTGAGCTGCGGAAGCTCGCTGGGGAGTTCACGGAGCATTGCTCTTATGAGGAGCTCGGCACGAGGTCTCCCCATCAACCTAATTCTGGTTGTCATTTCCCTTCCACCTCCTGGTAGTAGCCGATGTATGTTCCTTTGACATGGTTTAATTTTCAGGTGAAGGTCGCTTAGGTCGTCAATTTCCAGTCAAGGTAATTTGTCCAGGTTTTTGTCTAGCCTTGCATGCAACAAATTATCCAGAATCTGGTTTATTTGTATACATGCATGCGTTTAAAAGCCTTTTTGCAGAATTTACATGCCTAAAAATCTGGGTTTTCGTTCGTAAATTGGAAATTAGAGTGTATCTTCAAGTGTTCTTGTTAAATGCTCAAGAACACCTTCAAATCTTTGAATTTTTCCTCACTTTGCTCTCGGATAATTTCAGGATCGGAGGTTCGGACCCTCCTTCTAGCCCCAAATTGTTGATAAAATTTTGTAATTGAATGATTTAGTGGCTGTTTATCATCTAATTCTACCAAACAATAAACAAGAATTAATTTTGTTCTTGAGGCTTGAATGTATAGAGAGAGAGTAGAGAGCTTAGTGAGAGAAAGTGTGTGTGTATTATGAAACTTCGAACAATTGGATATTTCTAAAAAACTTTAACTTCATATAAATCATTCAATTACAAAATTCTATCAACAATGGTGCACAATTATTTCAAGAAACTCTTCTCTACGAGTCAACCGAGTGTCATAGAAATTGATAATATAGTGGAGATCATAACTCCTGTAGTAAGCTCGAGCATGAATGAGTTACTGGAAGAAAGTTTCACCAAGGCAGAGGTTTATGAGGCTCTATTCGAGTTGCAGCCAAGCAAAGCACCGGGGATAGACGGCTTCTCTACATCTTTCTTTCAAAAATCCTGGCAGATAATTGGCAAGGAAGTCACTGCTAGACTTTTAGAGGTGCTAAATGATGGGGCAGATTATAGCCACCTGAATGAGACAATAATCACCCTTATACCAAAAGGTAAGAATGCCAACAGGATCACAGAATTCCAACCAATAAGTTTGTGCAAAGTAGCGTACATGATCATTGCAAGAGTCATTACGAATAGAATGCACAAAATTATTGATTTAATAGTGGATGAGAGTCAAAGCGCATTCGTTCAGGGAAGAATGATTATGGACAACATCTTAGTGGCTTTTGAATGTGAACATTGGTTGAGGAATAATAATAGCAAGAATGGTTACACGACGCTCAAATTAGATATGTCAAAAGCGTATGATAGGGTTGAATGGCTCTATTTGGCAAAGGTAATGGACAGGATGGGCTTCTGCAACAAA
Organism: Prunella vulgaris; assembly: GCA_026898435.1. Lineage (NCBI taxonomy): Eukaryota > Viridiplantae > Streptophyta > Magnoliopsida > Lamiales > Lamiaceae > Prunella > Prunella vulgaris. The sequence goes on from JAPKLY010000062.1 coordinate 1,250,583, forward strand.
TGGATTCAGCTCATTATGAGATGTGTATCCTCAGTCTCATATAGAATTAAAATAAATGGGGAGCTAGGTGAGAGAATACATCCAACTAGGGGCTTGAGGCAAGGGGACCCTTTGTCACCATATCTCTTTATTCCTGTGCACAAGGAATTTCCTCAACGTTGAAGAAAAGGGTGGAAAACAAGCAATTTAGGGGAATTTCCATTGCGAGGAACGCACCGGAGGTTTCTCGCCTCTTCTTTGCCGACAATAGTGTCAGTTTTTTCAAGGCAGAAACATAAGGGGGCTAGGTGATCAAGGAGGCTTTGGACGTCTATGGCAAAGCCTCGTGGCAATTAATTAACATGGATAAATCCTCCATTTCCTTTAGTCCTAATACTTGTTCAAGAAACATTCAGAGCATAAAATAATTTTTTTGAGTGTCTCAAACACAGGGGCATCAACTTTACCTAGGTCTGCCAACATTTTCTATGAAGCAAAAAATAATCCAATTCGGGTTTCTAAGGGACAAGGTGCTTGCGAGAATGCAATCGTGGAAGACAAGAGAGTTTTTGGAAGGAGGTAGAGAAATACTCATTAAAAGTGTGGTACAAGCCATACCAACATACATTATGGCGTGTTTCAAAGTCCCTTCGTCTATTTGTTGTGACATTGAAAGAGCCATTGCGAACTTTTGGTGGAGTGGCATTAACCATAGAAACGAAGTGCATTGGCTCTCTTGGGACTACCTTTGCAGACCGAAGGTTAGAGGTGGTATGGGTTTTAGGAAGATGTCACTTTTTAACAAAGCACTACTAGCGAAGCAAACCTGGAGGATTATGAAATCCGGATCTCTTAGTCTCAAAAGTAATAAAGGCAAGATATTTTTGAGATGGGAATATAGTCTGTGCTGGAATTGATAATAATCCTTCTTTCGTTTGGCGTTCAATTTGTTGGGGGAAATAGTTGTTGGAAAGGGGTCTCTACTGGAGAATCAAGGATGAGACGAAAATTAACTTGTACAAAGATGCATGGGTACCGAGCTTGCCAAGTGAAAGAATTATCTCAAGAACGGCAAGGGCCCCTTCAGTCAGGACATTTATTTGGAGTGACGGAAAATGGAAAAAAGCATTGCTAAACTAGGCGTTCTTACCTTTCGAAGTGGATGCAATTATGCAAACGAAAATTCACAATGCGGCGAAGGAAGACTCTTTATTTTGGGGATATAATCCGCCTGGAGGCTATACTGTACGGTCGGGTTATAATCTGGCTCTCGCCGAGAACTCTGATAAAAATAATACAGAGGGATCGAAATCACGGAAGGTAGAAAAAATTATAGGCACACAGACTGCCTCCAAAAGTGAGGATTTTTTCATGGAAAATTGCAAAAGATGTAGTAGCCGTCGAATTCAACTTTGTCAAACATCACGTACCAGTGCATCCAAAATGCTTCTTATGTGGTAGTAGCATTGCGGATACAATACATGTATTGTTCTCTTGCAAAGCAACGAAGGAGAGTTGGAAACGGTTGGGAGTCTGGAAAGAAATAAAATTAGAAGGCATACACATACTACAAAAGGATTCTTGGCAGAATGTTTGAGTGGAAAACAAGAGGATATGCAGGAGAAAATTTTAGTGACAGCTTGGGCAAATTGGAAGGGAATATGTGAATTTAAGCATAACACTCTAGCAGAAATGAGTGATAGAGATGTCAACAGTGGAAGGGCAAGGAAAAACCGCATCTGGCAACCCAATCAAACTACCTGGGCATTGTCTTTTTTGGAGAAATATAAGTGTGCAAATTTGTTGATTAAGGAAATTGGAGTTGAAGGGCGGTTGCTTAAAAAATATGCGAGGCCAGAGATGGATGTGAAGGAATTTTCGCTGTTTGTGGATGCAAGTGTCGAAGGGGAGGCAGCTAGATCTTCGGTGAGTTTTTGTATCTACGATGTTGCAGGCTGTCTTTTGCGCAAAGGACGAAGAAGAATCAACGGGAAAACATCAGTGTTGATGGCAGAAATTGAAGCGGCAAGAACAGTTATTGGAGTGTGCCAAGAAATGAATCTAAAAAATGGGATACTTTTCCTTGATAGTATAGAAGCGGTGGGGATCATTAGAGAGAACATGAAGTGTTTTGGGGATATGGAAGAGATTCTACAGGAAATTAGAGGAGCAATTAATATGGGCGTGGTGAAGAGAGTTTTCTATACTCCAAGGATTAGTAATATAACTGCACACAATATGGCATGGTTGGTATTGGAAGCTCCGGAGTCTCCGGATTGGCTCGGATAAAGCTTCACTTTACGGGGTTACACATCGGCTTGGTTTATACATCTCAAGTGCTATTTCCTGGTGTTAACTTTTCAAAAAAAAAAAACGTATTGGAAGTGTGAGGTCTGATTCAATTACTGAAGAGGAACATTATTTTTAATGAAAAGATTTCATGGTCCGACTATTTTCATGAACCTCCAATATTTTATTTTCAAACTACCAAATAACAGAAAAGACATAAAATGTTTTATTTTTTCATGGTCTTTTCAAACTTACCGAATAGGCCCTACCTTAAAATATACTAATTTGATTAACTATTAATGACACAGAGCTAGCAATTCGAATTCAATTATGAATGGGTACAAGCATAGATTCACTAGTGTAACATATATTAACTAATAACTACCGTTGATAAACCATGGTTGGAGGATCAACCATCATTTTCATTGAGTTGAACTCAAATGCTACAAATGGTTTTGATTGCACAACTATTCTGCTCAAACAGTTTCTCTTGTTTGTTGTTGAGTCAATTTCATCTTCTGATCCCAATTCATCTGAAACCTTTGCTGCTTCAACCACTCTCACTCTATATATATTAACAAAATATTAGATAAATTCGTGAGACGAAATAAAGGAATGTAAAGAAAATTGTGAGATAAATTAAAATAAAATGTAATCACTTGTTAATTTATTTATCCAATAACATGATTTGTTGTTTCTAATTAATTGGGGAAATTTATTCGTCTTTTATGAGAATTTCTCTAAGAAAATAATGGAGATGGAGAGTAATGTTTTGGCACACCAATTTGTATCATACAACTTGGTAAAATTTTGACAATAATTTTTCAATAGTTAAAGGTACTAACTGTCCAATATACAAACTGATATTTTATTTATATAAACTAATACTCTCTATTTAGGGAGAAAATTTTCATTTGAATACTCCATACACAATTAATAGGTTTCTTATAAACAATTAAGAATGTTATTAAATGTGGGTTTGTAACACAGGTTGTGAGGCTTTTCTAGGTAATCTTTTGTATTCGCATTTCCTATTTTGATTAACAAAAAATTAATATGTAGTTTTTTTTTTTTTGGATAAAAGTGTAGTCCCACCGTTTCACTATAATTTTTCTTTTTATCTTGTTATTTTGTTTAAAAAATTACATTTATTTTATTAATACTCCCTCCGTCCCATAACAACTTGCAAGGGGGAGGGACACAAATTAAGAAAAAAGTGGAATAAAGTGATAAAAAAAGTGTTTTGAGGGGTAATTTGGTTATGTAAAAAGTAAAGAAGTTAGCTCGATTGAGTGTAATATGGAAAATTGAAAAAGTAATGACATTTTGTGTAAATATGTAGATATTATGAGGGCGAAGTTTATAAAATGATTTTTATTTTTGGGTTAGCAAATTTTTGTGGGACGTCCCAAAGAGGAAAGTTTGCAAGTTCTTATGGGATGGAGGGAGTATGTGGTAGATCACACATTGACTTTCGTATAAAGTAATGATAAATTTTGAAAATAAGGTAGTTATTATTATATAAAGTGTTGTTTTTATTTTTTATAGAATGAAAAAATTTATTTTAGAACATTCACAAATGAAATTGAGAAATTTATACCAATTGAGTACTTTATAGTGACTAGCTAACTTTGCAATTAACTCATATATAATTAGAGAGCATTTAATATAATCAAACCTGGTTTCCATTTGGCAAGTATACTGAAGAAGATGATGAGGTATGTGTTCCGTAAGACCACTGCACCAAGACAATTAAGTAGAATAATAAACCCCATTAAAATTAAATCACTTATTAATTATATCCACAATTAGAGGTTGATTAGTAATTAAGATTAATTAATTAAATACAATATGAAATGCATGCACACCTCAAGCTCGGGAAGGAGAGTTTGATTTGGGGACTAAGGAGAAGCCTATCTGCGGCTGCTGCTGTCATTCAAGTAAATACACATAATTATAATAAGGAGTAATAATTAACACATAAAACATGCACTCTTAGTTAAAACAATAACTTGTGTAAGATATGATACTTGTACATATATATTTCTGTAATACTCTCTTCGGTTCCAAAAATATGTGTTATCTAAAAATTTGCGGGTCAAAATAATAAAATTCGCGGATTTTAAACAGGTTAGACCGTCAATTTCTGAAGTTTTGTAACTATATGAACATATGTGTGCTACTGTAAATCAAAATGTGTGTTATTAGTTTTTTAAAAAATTAAGTTTTTTGTATTTTGAAATAATTAACTATAAAGATAATATGTATTTTTACAAGAACAAATATGTGTTTCTTAATTTATTTTTCATTCTTTTTGTTGATTTATATGATAATATGATGTTATTTTTCATTCTTTTTGTTGATTTATATGGATAATATATATTTTTCTAAGGACAAATAAATATTTATATATACAGTAACACACTTTTGCTCTTATGGTAACACACATTTGCTCTAACAGTAACACATATGTTGCTCTCAGGTTGTGTTACTCTATGGACAAATGTGTGTTACTGTAAGGACAAAATATATTTTTTATAAGAACAAACATGTGTTTTTTAATTTATTCATCAATTCTTTAAATTTAGAATTATTTTATATAAAAACACGCTTTTTATTATTTTATATGTGTTATTAAATAAAAACATAATTATTTCTATAAATAAATAATATAAAAAACTAATATTTTTTCTTATAGTAACAAATATTTTACTCTTATTTTGTATGAAAAAAGATTGTTTCTACAAAACTAAATGAATACATGTAAAAAAAATAATATTTTGTCTTATAATAACACACATTTGACCTTATATTAACATGCATTTGCTCATATAGTAGCATAAATTAGGAACGAAAATCCTAAAATTTAAAAATTGTCAGCAAATCTTATTATTTAGACCCGCTAATTTTTAAATTTTTTATTTTTAAATCAATATTATTGCCTGAAGTTGAGTGAATAAAGTAATTGGTATTGAGGGCCCATTTTAAATATACTATAATTGTCTACGATTATAAAGATAAAATAATTGTGTTAAAAAAAAAAAAAAGAAGAACAAACAATTAAATCAAATAATCATACTCTTAATAGGACAGAAGGAGTATTTTCTTTATTTTTTAAGCGCATTTCTATAATACTTTTGGTACAAAAACTTGTATACATCCGGGTTCACGGTGAACTCGGGTTCTCAATTTTCACTGTCATGTGTATACGCTATCACTGTTATGCATATATATTACCACTGTTAAAAAATTAAGTATATTTTTATAACAGTGATAGTATATATAAATAACAGTGATAGTAATTACACATGACAGTGATAGTAATTACACATTACAGTGATAGTAATTACACATGACAGTGATACGAGTTCATGTGAACTCGAATTCACAAGAGGCCTACCCTACTTTTGAATATTATAAAAAATTGGAGAAAGTTATCGCGTTGCGCTCAGTAAAGGACTGACATCTGAGACATATAATATAATTACCAATACCAGCTGTTTGGATGACGAAATTGCAAGAAGTACTGTCGGTTGCACCTCCATCGATTTCCGTCACATGTTGCATCTTCTTGTAATTATTCTTATAATTGCTGCCTAAACCATTCATATTCAGAAACCCTCCTTCCCTTTCATGCATTACTTTAATCTTCTGCTGTCACACAAATCATTATTCATCATAATCATATTATATATAAAATTATTTTAAAATATTATATATTTTATTGAAAATATATATCAAAAACCTAGAAGATGATGTTAATAGTATTACTTTTCTATCTTGATATAAATTGTCTATTGCTTTTGAACACACTGATCAAGACAAGTATTAAATAATAGTTATGAAAAAATAAAAAAATTATAAAAATAAATAAATTATGTAGTTTACAGAAAAATAAAATATAAAATTTACTCTTATTGTTAATTACTTTCTCCATCCCATTAAAGATAAACTTCTTGTAAAATATTTTTGTTATTTTACTAAAATATATTAATAAATCAGCATTTACTATTTTCACTAAAAAATATTAAATATTTTTGTTAAATATTATTAATTGTGTGTAGTTCACTTAAATGGTATAACACTGATTCACTAATTAAAAGAGTGACTCAGATTTGAATCCCTTAGGGTATGTTTGTTTTGGGACTAGCACGGATAGACGTAGGACTTTGCGATCACATCTCTACACGAGTTTGGGATGTAACATCCGGATTTCACATCCCAAACTCAATCCACACCAAAAAATACATATTAAACCTATTATTACTCTTTCCAACACAACACTCATAAAATACCTATTATACCTATTATTATACCTATAAAATCAATCATTATCACACTTTGATTTGACATAAAGTAACATCCTACCCTACTAAAATCCCAAAACAAACACACACTTTTACTATTCATCAAAATTTTCACATCTCAGGATTTCAAAGTCATGACTTCCCACAATCCCCTTAATCCCAAAACAAACGTACCCTTAGAGCTCTTGAATATTCTCATTCGTTTCAATTTAATTATCGTGGTATTAAAATTTAAAGGAGTGTGAGGATTTCAAATAAGATCTAAGGGCTGAGAATTTGCATTGGACATGGGAAGTTGGGAACCTTTATTCACATCACATGTCGATTTAGTTGCAGAAAATTTATCATAGAATTATTTTAAAATATTAAATATTTTATTAAAAATATATAAAAATTTCATCTGCTCTTGATAAAATATTAAATATATTAAAACAGTTTCATCATAAATTAATCTATTATAAATATATAAAATTTACTCCTCTTAGTGATACAAAATAATAATTAATTAGTACTATATATTATTGACTTATTGTTACCCGGTATACTTCTTTTTTAAAATTCTGGATGTCTCAACCTAAGATCGAGATCCAACACGAATCAAATTGATTACTTAAAACGTTCAATACACACCAGTTGATCAAGTTGGTATTTGTTTGCTTTTGAGTATTATAAAATAATTGTAAAGTATTAGTTATTTAATTCGATCGGGTAAGATATGGCGTACGTACCTTTGAGAATTTGGCAACTTGACTCACAACTCCAAGTTCCTATAATAGCAATAACAGGTACACAAACCAACGTCTCAATAAATAAATAATTGTATAATATGAACTCAATTTCTTCAAATATTATTTTATGTATATATATTTACAATTATTATTATATGCACAAATATTATTACTATATAAAAATTTAAATATTTCTTTAACAATAGCAGTTGATATGCGTAACATTAATAATTTGTTATAATTCAAATTCACAAGAGATACTCTAAATAAATTATGAATAAGATTTGGAAATTGGAACATGCATGCAAATGTGCAGATTAATAAGCATGGTCGATGTCTGATTTATCATATAATTAATAATATTGATTAATTTGAATTAAAATAGGTATATTTTTATATAAAAATAGTTTATGATAAATTTATTATGAATAAATTTTAAAGTAGTGTATCAAAAATCTCATCAAAAGTATCAAAATTTTGGATCAATAATATTATGTTATAATTATTATAAATTTTATTAACCCCAATTAATTTTTTATAGAAATAATCACTACTTGGTACAAAAGTAATGCACTATTTTCAAATAAGTACAAAATTTTTGCATAATAGTGTAAATATAATAATTGAAAATCGTTTTTCACCACTCGTTCGAATGATATTTTTAAATTTGAGGAGGTAGGTACCTTCAGGGCATAATCTCTGACTTGATCATTGCTGACAAGCACACTTGCGTTCCATCTGTTAAACAACATGCATGCATGGGTCCATTCATATTCAAATTATATATATATAGTTCTACTAGATCTATCATGTGTTTTTTGTCTCCATTCCTTCAATTAATCCGTAAAATTGGCCCATTCATACATTACCTCATGTTATTGTCGAGCTACCATTATAACATTAATTAATTATTTCGTAAATAGATTTTTCATGTAAATAAATTACGTACTGAGAATAAAGAGTATTACTCATTCCATGTTTATTTTTTCATTTGATTTTTAGTATTTTTTTAATAGAATTAATTTGTAATATTTAAATAAATAAATAAAATAATTATGTTATTAAAAGATATTTATCTATTTAATTAATTGAATGAAACTATATAAATAATATATTTATATTTGAAATTATTAGTAGAATGACGTATAATTTACATATATATAGAGAGAGAAAGTGAATAGTGGCATAAGAAAATGAAATTAGGACGGGATGTAATATATAATGAAGTGTATTACAAATGATGGATTGTAAAGAGAATAAATTGAGTATGAGAAAAAATTGTGGCAATTGATGTAAATAAATGAAGTGTATATATTATTCCTTCTTTCTGTGAAAAATGATCCATGTTACTATATTCGTCTAGCTGTAAAAAATTATCCACTTTTCTTAAATAATAGTAATATTTGATACTATTTAATTAACCTACAATCCTTCTTACTTTTAAACAATATATTTATTTATTTTTAAAATAAGTGCGCAAGACAACATTACTATTTTCATAAACAAATTAAAGAAGTATTTATTTTAGTGAACTATATAAATTTTCAAAAATAATTAATGTGACCCACTTTTTGTTTGGGGAACATAAAAAAAAAGATAGAAAGTTTATTTGAGGATGGTGGATGGAGAATGTAGTATAAATATTTTTATTTTTTGAAAGTTCATTATAATAATAAAAATTAATATATATATATTATTATATCCGAGGGGTCCCAACTACCTAATCTTGAAACATTCGGGTTTAGACATTTTGCAGGACATTTGATTTGCATTTCAAAATAGTATCATGTTGGAGTATTGAAAGCCATCAAAAAAATATAAAATAACTCCAAATTGACCAGACCTCAACATTGGGAAAAAATATATATATATATTAACAATTTTAGCCTCATTTAAATTAAATCTTGAGGCAGCACATAAGAAATGTGGAGAAATTTGTTATTAATGAAGGACGAAACATGTAACTATATATATATATATATGGAAGGAATTGAAGGCTGGAAAATGTACTTACGCGCATGGTGGTGAGGGGCCAGTCTTCACGATCCCAGCAATCACTACTAGCTATTAAACAATATTATTCTTAATTAGCCATAATTAATTAGTATCAAATTTATTTATTTTTATCCAACAAATAGACTCGAATTCATAATTTTATGTAGAGAACACTTGAATTATTCCACATTGTGAAAACCATATACATATATATATATATATACAAGTGATTAATTAATGTCCCATGCATTCAATTATATATATATATATATATATGTATGTACCTCATCAAAAGCACCAAAGGAGCTGTCTTCATAATTCCCAAGATAAAATCCTCCCATAGTATATCTGCAAATTCACTTAATTTATATATATAAATAAACATTCCAAAAATTAATTAAAGAAAAGAAGAAGAAGAGCTAGCTAGTGGCATGAATGAATATACATCAAGAAGACGTAAAGCTATGAGTTTCGAGTCATTATTTGAGCTTAATTAGTTATGGAGAAATAAATAAAGTAAAATTAGGTACCCTAAAGTTTCAACTAATTTGAGCTGTTTGGGGATGAAAGGGCGAATGGCGTCGGCTTTAACAAGATGAATTTGGTACAACCCTCTGCAACATCATCGATTAACATGTGTGATCGATATTAATGATGAGATTCTTCGAATAATAACATATATATATATATATAGTTGATATATGTGTTACTTGCCTGCCCTTGTAAATGGAGGGAGACATCCCAAAGCCTGCTGATGATATCGTCATGCCTTCCTTGCTCATCTATATATGAACTACCTAGCTACTTGATGTATATATATATAAAGTCATTTTTTGCCAACTCAGTATATATATATATATAATTTATCATTAGCTATATATACATAAGTGACGTGCACCAACAAGTAATTATTTATAAAAAATTTGAAAAAATATTTTTATTTATACTGAAAATTGTCTTGTTAAATAATATCATATTAATGATTTTTAAAATATATTTTAATTATCCAGTGCTCGTGTACATAATTAGATTTCTTATATTAGGCGTATATAATAATTGATCAGGTGTTACACGGAATATATATATTACATGAGACAGATTAAGAGGGAACTAATTAAAATTAAATTTAATGTAGATATATGTTCATTTCACCTACTCGGTCGGAAGCCCCCCAAGCTTGTAAGCCTAAATCATGCATCGATCATATATAGTTATAAGGGAAAATACACTTTTTTGTCCTATAAGTTTTGTTGACTTTGGTTTCGTCCTCTTAAATTTTGAATTTTGGTTTTCGTCCTTTAACTTACCAAAAATTATGGTTTTCATCTTCTTAAGTTTTGAATTTTGATTTTCGTCCTCTTAAATTTTGAATTTTGATTTTCGTCCTTTAACTTACAAAAAATTATGGTTTTCGTCCTTTAACATAAACCAAAACAAAATATTAGAATAAGTCAAATTAAAATTATAATTTTAAAAACATATCAAAATTTTATTTTTTTTAAAACAAAATTAATTACGCAACTATTTCAATTTAAAAGTGTCCATATTTAATTTAAAGCAAAACAAAATATTTGAATTTGTCAAAATTAAAATTATAATTTAGATAATATGTAAAAATTATATTTTTTTAAACAAAAATTATATAAGCAATAAAATAGAAAAAATTATTTACGAATTTAACTAAAAAATTATTTACGAATTTACATATATTATTTACGTTTATATATTGTAATTATCCTAAAAAAAATTTAAAACCGTTCATATTAAATTTAAACCAAAATAAAACAAAACATTTAAAATTTTGAACATGTCAAAATTTAAAATTTTAAAAATATGTCAAAATTATAATTTTTAAAAAAAAAAAATTTACTTATTTACCTAAAATGTAGCAATAACATTTTTTTTTACTAATTTACCTTAATTTTTTTTAAGAATTTACCTAAAAATATTTACTGTTATATTTTTAATTATCATAACAATTATTTTTTTTTTAAATTTTAAAATCATAGCTATTATACAATTTTAATTTTAAAACCATCAATATTAAACTAAAAATTTTGAATATGTTAAAGGACGAAAACCATAATTTTGGTAAGTTAAAGGACAAAAACCAAAATTCAAAACTTAAGAGGACGAAAACCATAATTTTTTGTATGTTAAAGGATAAAAACCAAAATTCAAAACTTAAGAGAACGAAAATAAAAGTCAACAAAATTTATAAGACAAAAAAGTGTATTTTCCCTAGTTATAAACTAAGCCCCATATCTTTTTAAAATACCATTAAGACACTGAAATAATATTTTGTTCTTTTCTTATTTATTTCACTAAAATCATGATAGTAATTAGTTTTAACATTCCACTAAGCAATCATACCTGCATAATTTATTTATATCTTCAACTCATGTTTTTATCATGTCTCATTTACTTATTTCATCTTTTATCATTTACCCTTTTATCTTTTATCATGTTTTTTTACTTTTACTGTTTCATCTTTGACAATTAACTTTCTCACTCCACCCAATATTATGATCATATTTCAAAATTTCAACACCAAAATATCCACTTTATCAATGGCTAATCGTTTAAAAAACATGAATTTTACTAATGAATTTTAACAATTGATGTCATCCATTAATAAATATAAACAGAATAACAACAAAATATAAATGAATTTCATATTTTAAGTTTTATAACAGATTTACCTTCAGTTTAGCAACAAAAGTCTACAAACATGTTTAATTTATTGGCAATTATGGCACACATTTTTCCACCAACTATTTACCAACAAATTATTAACGAAATGTACTAACTGAGGTTTATAGTTGGTAATATTTGTTGGAAAAAAATTTGCATTCCCAACCAAAATATCTATTAGTAAATTTCAACGAGTTTGTCCTGTGGTGGTATATACTAACAAATTTGTCATCCATTATTAATTATCAATAAATTATCAATTAGTTGGTAATTACTAATTATAGATTTTATCAATTTGTAAATACTAATAAACACAAATATGTTGGTAAAATATCTAGTGATATCATCTGTTGGCTAATACAAACAAAATAACAACATATTAGAAATGAATTTATATTTCAAGTTGTATAACAATTTACCAACATAGCAACAAATTAAGAAATATTTTTTTATAGTTATTAACAGAATTTACTAACTCATTCTCATTGTCAGTAATATAGGTTGAAAATAAATACATTATATCCCTAATCAAAAAATCTATTAATAATTTCTAACGATGTTGTCATGTGTTAGTATGTAATAACAAATTATCCTTTGTTGGTATTTAATTACCAACGAATTATCAATTAATTGATAGTTTATTTTTGAATTTATCGATTTGTAGTTACTAATGAAACAAATGTGTTGATAAATACCAACAAAATTATATAATTAACTACACTTGTTGATAATCATCAATAATTTTGCACTGTAGTTGGTAAATTACTAATGAATTTATTGATTTGTAATTACTTATTGGGCATATATATATATATATATATATATATGGGGCAGAAACATAGAAGGGCATTCCTAAGACCATAACTACAGATAAGGGCCATTTACTTTAAAGTTTTCAAATCGGGGAAGAGAGAAGATTGGGCTCCTTTTTACTATTTAGCTGAAAAGCATTTTCTTTTTATGACACAAGTACAATTAGGAATAGTATTACTTTATAGGTGTTACAGTTACCTCCCTAAACCTCTAAACCTATAGCTAAGCAAACAGTAACAGATTCAAATTTTGAAAATTGATATACATCACATTAATCAAACAAGATAACCCAGTTTAAGAAGTTTTATTTTCCGGACACAGTCGATGGCATTATCCATCTTCAGGCGAAGAAGAAATTTATCAAAAAATTGTCGTTTGAGATCTTCCTTACTTGAAGACGATACTTGAGGGTAAGTTATTAAACTGTGTTTGCTGTACGACGATCAAGTGAGAAACCCCTGTATTCTCGTTCAATTTTTTTGCTATTATGTATTTCTTAAAATATCCCGGTATTAAATTATGGGGGTTAGATAAATTTTTATATGTAACAACAATGTATGACCCTGTATTTTGCTTTACATGAACCCAAGCTGCATTTTCATATAAAGATGATGTACTGGAAAGGAAAATCTGGAAAAAAACACTAGTTTAAATAGTGGGTATTTGTTATTTTTTAACTTCTTGAACATTTGTTTGCTTTTTTTTTTTTTTTGGTGAAGATGTCATCTAAAAGAAACAGGAGTATGTTTTATGAAGAAGTACCAAGGAATAGACCTGATGTTGAGAGTAAAAGGATCGTGAGACGAAGAAAAAATGGTAAGTTTAATACGTAATGTTCTGTACCTATCTACTACATAGCGGCAATAAACAAAAGATATAAAGGGGGCTTGTTTAGAAATGGTCTGTAAATTTTTCTTGCATGATAATATATTGTACGTATTTTACAATACTTTAATACAGGAACGTGTCAAACCTTCAAATATTCATGATGTTTGTGAACTTATAAGCACATTCAGCTTCATAAAAAATGCTTCTTATAATTTTAATACATTCCAGCTTTATGGTAGAATATGTTATGGGTATAATGAGAACGATTTTAATACATATCTGTTGGTTGTACAGGTGCTTCGACTTCGACGAATACACGCATGTCAAGTAAGAATGCTGCTAGAGCTAGAGGTAAATATGAACATTGACTGTTAATAAAGGAAATCAATATTATACACTTATATTCCGCTATGTTTGTAGGAAAAAGAGAGATGATTGGAGAAGATGATTTTATAGATGATTTAGGTAAGGTTTATACATGAAATTGTGGCTATATTAAACAGCAGACTCGAACCTTAAACGTAGTTGTAACCACAATTTCATCAACTTTTATAGAATGTGGAAGTGGAGGACAAAGTAGAAGGCCAAAGGGAAATAGAAGAAAACCGCACAACAAGCACTGCACATACAGTCAAGGTATTGTAGGAAATTGATGAATATGTAAAATATAACAAATGTCTAACCTTTATTCCTTACTGAATTACATTATATAATGAAAGTATTATCATTACTTATAATACGATGTTAGTATTTTATTGGTGTATACAAATCTTAAGACATGGAGAATATAACTGAGGGTGGAGGATTGGATGACATTTTGGGGGCATCAACAACAGATACAAGTGATAATGAACCTGGTTTAAGAAATTGTTATGGTAAGACAATGAGTTAAATTAAACATTCATTGTTTTAATTTATTGTATCTAAATTCAGTCCTTGTTTTCTAAATCTCATCACCTTATTAAATATGTTATGTACAGGAGATGAATTCTTGGAGTCTGGAGTTAATTATTTTAGAAGTACAATGGTGGCAACAACACGAGAGATACAGAGCCTAAAATTTAAGGATGTTCATATAAGAGAAATTAAAAAAAACACCTTTTTGGCTTCTGTTCAATGCCATTCGAAAAGCTAATTTTGAAGTATATAGGTTCATGTGGCAGAAGTACGAAGAAGATATACAACGTATAATGTGTAGGTTTGATCAAAGCACTGGAACTTTCTTAATTGGGGGAGGGAAAGATAAAAAATTACTAGTAGAGATGTTCAACTTATAATGGGAGTTATATGTGGAAATAGGTCAGTACCATTAAAACAACCTGCATATGATATGCCACCATGGGCAGTTAGATGTTTTGAGGCAGAACAGGAGGTACATAAAGGTAAATACATTCATTTTAAAAGGAATGTCTTTAAAAAGATAGAGGAAGTATTGGAACAAAGTGACCATACTAGTTGTCTTGATGGAGCTAGATTAGTGCATTTATATTTAATGACAGCAGTCCTTACGCATGGGAGGAATTCATCTATACCATGGCATTATTCAGTCTTTTTGGAAAATGTGGAAGATATCAGGAGTTTTGATTGGTGTAATGTAGTGGTGGAATTGTTGAGTGGCCAGCTGAGAGGTTCAACGAATCTGAAGATTGCAGGTTGTGCAATTATACTACCTGTAAGTAACTCTGAAATTACTATATTAATGGCTGGTAATTTAAAGGACAGTCTCCGAGATTTAAAGCAAGCTTGGGAAATGGGGAGCTCAAAAAATGTTGGAAGAGTGTTGTCTGCTAATAGTCAAAGTCCTCGCAGAAGAAGACGTGAAGAAGGACCATCCACCTATGTTTCAGAATCGGATGCCACAGTGTATCCTACAGTTCCTATTTGTACAAGACCGAATGAAGGGCAGGTAGAAGTAAATATTGAAGATAAGAAGAACGAGGTTGCTATGGGGGGTGCATCTGTTATTTCAAATGATGGAAGACATGAGGTGGGGCAAAGTGACAAAGAATCGTTATTAAGGGAAGAAGTTAAGGTTGTTGATACTCCAAAACCATTTACTGATGCAGTGATCTTTGATCCAGTTTCTAGTGAAGGATATCCAGTGTTTAGTTTGGGATTGATAAATGAATTTGGGCCAATTGCTGATGCACAGGAGAAAGTAAATGCAGTGGTTGCAGATATATCAAAGTCGGACGTAAGGGTGGTGACAGATCACATTGGTGAAGGTCAGATCTTAGAGTTGAGGGAAAAAGTTTCAAAGCTGGAAAGTGAAATTGGAAAACAAAATGAAAGTATGAAGCAGAAGGAAAATGAATGGCTTCAGGAGAAGAATGTTTTTATAGAGAAGATGGGTTCAAAGGATACTGAGTTGGGAATCTTACAAGGGGAACTTCATAGAATTAAAGGGGAACTAGCTGAGATCTCTGCTTCTTGCAAAATGTCTATTTCCGAGAAGGATGCTGAACTGGACAAGCTCAAGAATGAAGCGAGCAGTTTGAGGGCAGAATTGAATGATGCTAATGATAAATTGCAGCAAATAACACACCCAACGTTCACACAGTTGCTTGAGGATGACAGATCACTAGAGCATATTGATGCTATTGCAGAGAGGGAAATCACAAAAAGTGCTAATAAGAAATTGTTGTCTGAGAACAAAGATCTGCATGAGCAAATCATACTAATGGAAGAGTTGGACAGTTACAAAAATGATGATACAAACATAGATTCACCTAAATTGGATGAGAAATTGGTCAAGAAGGCAACAACTCCAGGCACTATTGCACGTAATGTTCAGCACGAACAAGGAAATCTGAAAGAAGAACAATAGAGATGAGCCCACAGTTTGATACTGGTGACCTAGTCTCTACCCATGAGTGCAGAACAAATACAAAGACTTATAAGTGGGAGAATTCATGTGTAGCACTAAGAAAGATTACAAGTGATTTAAAGGTTTGTATTGAAGAAAGCTGGAGAGAAGGAGGAGAAGAGTAAGTTGAATTGCTTATTATACACTGATTGGCTTTTAAATCATATATTAGTTGTTGCAGTGCACATTTTGATAAATTGAATGTGACTTTTGTAGGAGTATGGCATGGAGTTCACCTGATGCAATGGCAATAGTATATCTGAGAGATATAAAAGCAATACTCCAACATGAGAGACTTGCAACAGGGGTACTATTTCGCTTGCATATGTATATGCTATTAGTCCTTTTAGGGCATGTGAATATTAAACTCTCAGAGTTTCATACAGATACAAGAAGAGATATATTCTAACAAGATGATGTTTGTAGGTAATTGATTCATGGGGAAAATTGTTGCAGCACAGATACGCTGAGAGAATAGCGCACAATGACATACACATTTTTTCATCTTCCTGCTGGGTAAATACAGAATCCAAATAGTTGGGAATGCTTGCTCTAATGAAGTATGTTTCTTTTTCCATTGATATGGTATAATCTTGTTATATAGGAACTTATAGCTGCAAACAAAACTGGAAGCAGCAGAAGCTTGAGTGTATTGGTTGACCAACGCATTGAAACCATCTCAAGTAAAGTTGTATTGTAATTTCCCCTGCTGACTAGAGAATATGGCAGTGACTCAATTAGTGTTGGTGATCACTGGACGTTGTTGAAGCTTGACCTAAAAAACAGCAGCTGGAGTTTCTTTAACTCAAATGCACCTCGCAGCCTTCGGAAAAAGGATGTTCACTTGGAGCGATCGATGATTGTGGTTAGTATGCGTGCCAATTTGAATTATATTAAACTGTAGGTACTACAATAACATAAACTTGTTAGGTATTGCATCTAACAATAACATTCCAATCACAGGTGGAATATGTAAACAAGCTGCTGAAAAAGTGGGCTAATAATTGTGCTGAATTCAATCAAGAACTGCATATGGGATACCTTCAGGGGCCACCCATTTCCTACCCGTGTCTACAGCAAGAACCTACCTCACTTGATTGTGGAGTTATTGTCTGTTACAACATAGAGAATGAGATTAACAAAAACTCATCTGAAAGAAGAGTTTTTACAAATTCTGCTTCTGGTGATTATCGTTTGAAGATGGTGGATTGGTTCATGAGAGAATGAGTAATTTGGTAGCTAGATTGTTGAAGAATATTTGAATTCCCATGGAGGGAGACTTTTTTGCTGGGTTTATTTGCTTGAATGTGTTTGATTGGGACAGAAGGATACTATATCAGATGCATTATGTTAACATTAGTATTTGTTTTTCATCTTTTCATGTTATGTAATGTTGCTTTACATTAGGGTTGTTGTTATTGAACAAAAAGTTGTATAGACTACCTTATGTGTAATGTTGATTATGGAAACAGCTATAGATATTAGGAACCAGATGAGGTTCGCAAACTCTTTCTAGCATTTTAACTTGATGTGTAAGTTAATGCAGAAAAGGTATTCCTGATTTTGTGTCTCATTTTGTCGTTAATGTTATTAGCTGTTTAATATTAATGTTTTGTCCAGGTAGCTTAGTGTATGTTAAAGTACTGATGTTTGATCGTGTATTAAAATAGGTTTTTATCTTATGCCACAAATGTTACAGAAATTATACATGATACAAAATGAACTCCAAAGAAGTGGAATTATTTACAGTACAACCACTAAATATACATTTAAACGGCAGGCTTTAACCACTCTTATTACTAAAAAGTACTGTCTGGAATACACTTCCATAAGAGTATCAACTGTAGGGTAATACTTATGCATATCCTCCAACATTGTATAGTACTAGAACAGGCTACGTGTTTAGACTGAGATGCTATGAACATGTAGTACATTCAGTACTTTTACATTCCTTATATGATAGTACAATGGTGGTCCCAATACTACCACTCATATTATGTAAAAGTACTGGCTGGAATACACATGCATAAGAGTAGGTTCTGTATTGTAATACTTATGCATATGTTCCAATATTGTATAGTACTAGATCCGGCTACGTGGTTCGACTGTTGTACTATGAACACGTAGCACATTCAGTACTTTTGCATTACTTACAACATAGTACAATTATGGTCACAATACTTTTTTAAATGGCTGTGATACATTACTGACAAAAAACATGCATGTGAGGAATGTGGAAACATATGGGACCAACTCCGGTCAACATCAGTATATTCCAAAAAGCAATTGAAAGTTCCCAAAACACATGCAAATTCTATATCAACCTGGTTATAAAACATAAGGTAACTGCGGAACAATGCAATAAATGATAACTTCCATATATAGCTAACATTAATTAGTACATTTAGATCAACCAAATGCATTAAAGATACATATAGAAACCTTGTCTCTGGTACAACCATACTCCTGCCGTAATTGATACATAATACTTCCCCAGAGCTTCTTAAATATGACACAACCAACACACAGGTCCAAAAAAGCCAATGATTGGCATTGTAAATGCCTCCGTCCTCTGTACCAGAATTGGAATACTAATGGGGAGAATCAAACGACCAAAACAAACCCAGATCACACAAACATTGTTTCAGACTTTTCATGCCCCACTATATTAATACATACACACTTACAATAAATAGTAAATAATACATCTCACTAGGATGATTAAATACGGCATGCATAAATTAAGAGTTAAACAGGTGGCAGGAGGCTTTGAAAAAATGGGAAAATCGTGCAACATTCTGGCTCAAAAACAGGATTCAGAACCATAGTGTAAAGCTTACTCTCCAGATTGTACTCCACAAAGCGTCCAGCAGGTTCTACACGCATCAACAAGACATTCCTTTGAGGCCTCAACAGATGAAGGGGCTGGATACCAAGAATGACTTCATCTTCTCCACGTGGGTAGCCAGGCTCAAAATCCAGCTTCTTCCATGACCGGTCATCATTGTAGTTTTCAAGAAGCCACACCTCCAGATCATCAAAGCCATGACAAAGAGAGTTATAGATGACTAACTTGTCGTCATCCACAGCAGCTAACTCTCCGTACCGGCGAACGAGATTCCTATCTTCAGGCAAAGTAATCAGCCTCCAGCTGTTGTCCCTGCATTTGAAAGAGGCAATAGATTGTGTATTGAAACCATGGGAGATCTGCCAGTTTATGCAGCCTCCGACCCATACACCAGGAGCTCAAACAGGGTAATCAAATGGAAACATTCACAGATCAACCCAGTTTTTAGTAATTGAAGAAAAAACATGGACATCAGAGATATTATCAAACGTGTTAAAAATCAAAGCTCTCAACACCTTGTACTCTTGGGATTCGGCAACATAACCAATCCCAAAATAAGCAGTGGCAAACTCACAGTCTTGAGGCCAGATAATCTTCGGAGTAGGGATCAGAAAGGTCTTGTTAGAAGTGGGGTGCCTCACCCAGAAATTATCAGCAATATCAGCGCAGAGGATGAAGGAGTTTGCACTAGCAATGCAAATAACATCAGGATCTCCTTGAAGGATGTTTCGGTGGTTCCCAGGATCTAGCACGGAGTTGGGTTCGTAACACAAGGGATAGAACCCCATCTGACTCTGCATCGCAAAACCCCACCGATTTAGATTTTTCATCATCTCCAGGTGCTGTACGCCAATGAAATGACGATCAGAAATAAGATGCTCCCACGCATGGTTCACCATATTCATTCTGGTGAGAGGTTTGGGTGGTACCCTGGACAGAATGTCCATCATGATTTCATCGGGGAAAGTAGTTCCACCGAGAGTGATAGACGGAGGAAGGTTAATGTGCCTCGCCATTGTTGTTGCAGAGAGAGAAGAGAGAAGATGATATTTTCTTGATGAGGGCCTCTTAGCTGTGTGCATTAAATGAGATAGGATATCCCTAAGATCAATATTATACTGTTTGATGAGACACTTTCCCTTGAAAAGGTGTATATGCTAAGAAGTCGTTTGGCTTTCTTACGAGGGAGAATTACAGAGGAATTAAACTGAAGAAGATGATATGACGTGTAATGGTTACATCATTTTCTTTTTATTAAGTGAAAATATTTTTTGTTGAGTCAACATTGGTTTTACAGTTGTACACATAATATAAGTGTGAACTAAATCAGTACGTGGCAGCCAATGTTTGATCAATAATTCAATCGCCTATAATAATATTTCATTTCTGACATGGGGAAAATTGTAATAACATAGAAAACCTGATTCAGACGCTAATACAATGCCAAACACCTTTAATTGAGCCCAACATTGTACATTTTAAATTCAGTAATAGTGAAGATTTCCAATAAATAAGAAATATTGATAGATATTTGGTAGAAATATCTAAAATAATAGTGATATCAAAAAATTAGAAATATCCTTCTCAAAATTCTAATTTTGTTAACATAGTACCAAATATTATTGTTGATTAGTATAAGTACTGTACATGCGACGAAGCATCCAATTTGTACAATACTGCACCTTCAAATAATGTATAGTATTGTGACGAAGCAATGGCGCTATGAAATAGTATTGGGTCGTGTATGAAAAAGTACTGGGTCTGGCAATTCTAGCCTGTGAAAGTTATTTATTAATGTGGCATGTTAAGCCACTTCCTCTAAATGAGCCTTCACGTAGAAGACTAATTCAATTGGGCCATATGGGTGAATTTGCTGGGCTATAAATATAAATTCGTTTGTAAACATGATATAGAAAGCTAGAAAATAATGTAATACCATACAATTAGAAAAAGGATTTATCAAATTTGAAATGTGATAACATGATATAGGAAATAATTGTTGAGTACGATAAATACTGTAACTGGGACGTAACAACCAATTAGTACAGTACTTAACGTAAAAAAAGTTTAATAGTATTGTGCCAATACTGGCCTGCCTATTTAAGAATTGTAAAAGTTATTTGTTAACGTGACGTGTTAAGCCAATTCTTTCTCTCCGCGCCATATAACGTACAAGCCCATTTCAATTGGGCCATATGGGTATATTTGTTGGGCTATAAAATGTCAATATTTTTGGAAAGATTAGAAAAGGGCGGATCCCTATTTATTCAATGCCTTTACTTTAACGGGGATACTGTTCTTCAAACGGGTCTGCACATAAATTGAATTGACCATTAATCAAGAAAAAACCCTAATCCACAATAATGTCCATTTCAACACAACAAACCAGCCGAACATCATATCCCAGATACACAAAATCCTGTTGCCAGAAGTGTCATCGACGGGCTTGGATCAGAGTTAGTGAAACTGCTGCGAATCCAGGTCGTCTGTATTACAATTGTGAAGAACATGGGTTCTCGCACTGGTGTGTGCCACAGTGGGAAGAAGCAATGGTGGAAGGTGAAGATCAGGTATTAAAAAGGGAGAGTTCGGATGTTCAATCCGAGTACGGGGAGAGAATATACGTAATAACTGTGAAGACATTGTTTCTGGCGAATCTATTAACTGTAGTAGCCGGGATCTTTTTATTCGTGTTGCTGAAAGACACAATTAGTTAAATGGAAGTTTATATCAGTGTAAGGAAGGTTGTAAGGTGTACTGTGAACCGACTTCTGTATCGGTTCTTAATTGGTATTACAGTACTGTTGTAATAGATATTAGTATAGGTTATTAGTATTGCAGTATTGTGAGAATGTTCATCCCAGTGTAATGTAGTAGTGTACAATACTATTGAATATGGTATCAATTTTACTTATTGAGAAACAACTTATTGATTCAGAATTCGCTAGAAATACTTTGGTAAATACTTCAATTGCTGTATTACAAAAAAAATGGCTTGCTATATAAAAGTGGATTGAATCAGATGTAAAATCAGATGGTGGTTGGCCCACAGGGGAAAAAAATCAGATGGTGGTTGCCTTAAAGGTTGTAAAAAAAATAGATTGCTGTGTAAAATAACTATGAAAGTTAAAACATGTTAATTCTAATACAACACTAGAATTAATCAGACAATGGATAATTTACATTTCATTCATAATATTAAATAAGACAATGGATTGAATAATTGACACTACAATGACATTACAACAATGACTAACTTCCAGTGCATTCACACTGTTACAAAAACATCAATTTGTTGACATTGCCTGAACAGGATTAAAATAACAAAAAGGATGGAATCATTTACACCACAATAGCCTTACAACTACTGCCTTGGTTTTTTTTTTTTTGAATGACATTGGAATCTCTCCATATGACTTTATTCGATTCTTCTTCAGTTGACCGGGTTGATTCTTCAAAATATGTGGGTGGATCAAATCATCTGCAGTGGGATTATATTCATACTTCTCTGTCCCAGGAATTGGAACTATATCATAGCTGTAGCATTTGCAATAAGAACTTGTTGAATAATAATGCTCCACATATTGTTCCAGCGTTCCTCCATTTATAATAGAGAGTGTAACATGGGGGCATGGGAATCCATTGTTCTGCCATCCACAGAATGAACAAGTTCTTTTATTGAGATCAACAACGACAGAGGGTGAGGAGCTCACTTCGTACATACAATTGGTCCGCTGAACTGCAGTCCATTACCGTGACCTTTCAGTTTCAAATGCCCACAACGAATGCTTGACAGGACATAAAAAGTCCTTCCATGAACTGCTTTCAGCTCTTCTGTCCAAGTGCCATTTGGATATATCTACAAGTTTGAAGGCAAGTTTACATTAAGGTCTTATTTAATTATGGCATAATAGTGGTTTGGTGAATGACATATACCTTGTCGTATGCGGTCAATCATTTGAGTAATAGGCAAACCCCGCGCTTCTTTGAGCCACACATTAAAGGATTCTGCATCGTTGGATGTCATCTCCCCATATCTTGTGATGTTCGGTGAGTAAGCAACTGCCCATTTTTCATAAGGACATTGAGATAACCAGTCAGCCATTTTACTAGCACCAAATTCTTTCAAAAGCAGCAGCTTCTGATTAAAAAGCCGATATTTGGTGCATACGCACATTGCCTGAACATATCTATAATTTTATACCGACTCGTGACACCTTTACTGCTGACAAATCTACCCCTTAGATTGCACATAAGGTGAAAAAGGCAGAAATAGTGCCTAGGTTGATCAAAAACCTTTGGGAATGCAGACATTAAGCCACGACTGCGATCTGAAATGTAAATGATCTCTTCGTCATGTGTGCAGTTCATTTTTAGTTCTTCAAGAAACTATACCCAATTAGATGTGTTCTCAGATGACACAACTGCAAAGGCAACTGGATAAAGACCTGGAAACACGGTTGGTTACAGACGTTTTAAATCTTTCAACAATAGTTGGCTAAATTAAAATTAAGAAGATAACATGATGAAGGAATGTACCATCATTGCCATCCTTTGATGTTGCTGTTAGAAGGATTCCTTTAGCACGTCCATGGAGAAATGTATCGTCGAGGAACATCATTAGACGACAATGTTTGAACCCATCCATACATGCTTTGAATGCAACAAATAAACGTTCAAAACAGCGATTATGGGAATTTACCTCAAGATCAAATATGCTACCTAATAAACACGAAAACAAAAAAGAATAATTATAGTCTCTCTAAACCAAACAATACATGGGCAGTAATGCCCAGACAGCAATTACACACTAAAAACAGCAGTTATATAGTTCATACCTGGATTTGTTCGATGAAAAGTAGCTTCATACCATCTAAGACTGTGATATGAAGTATCATAGTTTCCAAAAACCATTTCTCTAGCATCCTCAACAGCTCGCCAACCTTTGTAATACGGTATATTTATGCCATATTGGGTGCTCATAATATCTACAATTCTACGCACACGAATACTGTTATCGACTTTTAATTCATCCTCAATCAATTAACTAATGATTTTAGGACCAAAACGATTGTTCTTCGATAAATTATTCTTGCCTAAACAACTGTGAGAGAAATGTCCTTTATATATCTCAAAATACAAACTATCTTTTTGACACCTTGCTCTAATATACCACTCACAATTTGAAGTCACTTTGGCACTACATTGTACATGGATGTAGGATGGTTTGTTCTTAGTATATACGAAATTGTAGCCTAGCATTACTGAATGCTTTATCAGAGCAGACCTAAAACCATTCGCACCCTCCTTAAATACACAACCAATACCATCTTCAAAGATGTCATTCCACGAGTCAGACAACAATGATTTCTTACAAACAGAAGGTTCTATATCATAAGAGGGGTAATCAACTTGCTGACACAGATAATTTAGATTGTTCAGTGTTCTAGAATTCTTGACACTCCTAAATGGCAACTTAGACTGTTTGGATTTTTTTGCCTGAATTGAAGATGGAGCCCCGTAACTTGGACCATCTAAGGACACATTGTTTGACTCATTGCACTCACCCATCTGAGAAGACCCAGAATCATATGGGACAGAATTCATATCAAAGTTTGAATCACAGGGGAGATGAGCATCAGAAATGGAATTTACTGGGGTAACATGAACGGATACAATTCTTTGAGAAGTAAACTTGCAAATTGATATCATATTAGAATAATCGTACTCAGAATCTATAATACAATTACAAATAGAACCAACGGAATAACTATACTTGAATTGGGCGTTCTGCATTTCAGGCCACACGAGATATAAGTTGTTGGTGAAATCAGCGAACGTTGAACATAATTTAATGTCCATAGCCCTGCACTCGCCATGAAACACAACAGTTAGTATAATTTCCATGGCTGCTAAGGATAAACTTGTGTGAATAGTGTATAAAATATCTGAAAAAAATGAAGATACGCAGATGATGGTCGTGTGAATAGTGTAAAATTTGAAATTTGAATTTTCCAGGTTCTAATTGAGGTGGCTCTAAGGATGAAGACGTGGAAGAAAAAAATGTAGCTCTTGCCCTAGATTATAGAGTATGTAGGCATGAAGAAAAATGGGCCTCATAGGTGCTAAAATTAGGTACTTTTATGACACAAGTTCAGAGAGAAAATGCTTTATGTCAAAAAAAGAAGGTTGTAATAGTGCTAATTTTTTTCCATATGATAGACGCTTTTTGCCCCGGATTGAAAACTTTAAAGTAAATGACCCTTATCTGTAGATATGGTCTTAGTGGTGCCCTTCCCTGTAATTGATCCTATATATATATAGGTAAATGCTAACAATTGATATTATAATTTATAGTCAATTTACCATTTAAGTGCACTGCACTGGTAATCATAAAAAACTTTGGTAATTAACAATTATAAAATGTGTTTACTAATTGCCAAATAAAATATAGAAATCATGGTAATTAAAATTTATTAATGTTTGTAAGAAAATAAATTTTGCACCAAATTAAATAATGACACGTGTATAAATCAAATAAATATCAACTCATATTACTATTTTAACTAGGTTTTGGCCCGTGCGATGCACGGGTTTGTTTTACTAACGTGTTTTGGAAAAAGTTGTTATCAAGTTGTACAGTTTTTTATTTTGGTACATTAGCTTTTCTTTTCATATTTTAGGTCAAATTTTTTGGAGAAATTTTTTAATTAAAGAGCAAGTTAGACAAATTGATATTCTGATGTTTCTTTTGTTTTTTTAAAAAGTTTTGTAAGTTCTGAATAGATCAGGTTGTGGTTTAAATTATGTTAATTTTTTTTAGTTCATTCATTTAGTGATTTATGCTTAATTTTTGAAAATTAGAAGAAAATGATAATTGACCAGCCTGTTTTTATTGATACAATAAGTAGTATATTTATTATAAGTATAGGCGTGAGATTTCAATTTTAATCCTTTAACTTCAATAATTTAGAAAATGGTTAAAATATTTTAAAAAATCCCGAAATTCACATGTGATACTTGTCATGCATTAGAGAGTTTTAGAATGATTTTGTTGTGAATTTTTATGAGTGTGTAATTTGAAATTTTAAATTTTAAATTTTAGTCCTTTGATTATTCAAAAAATCTTTCCTATTAATTTTTTCATTGGATAAATTTCAAGAGAATTTGTTCTATTTTCCATGAGTAAATATTTCCTAAAGCTCATTATATAAATATTGAGTTGTGAGTTTCCGCTTTATATAAGATATTTTTCTATTTATATTTTTTATCTCTTGCAAAATAATTAATTATTTTATACGAAACCTATTATTTAATATATTTTCAAGAGAGATAGATTTGGGTTATTGTAGAGGTTTTCTTTTTGTATGCTTTTTTTTTTTAATGAATAAGGTATATTATTTTTGTTTTTTTCTTTATTTAAATAAAAAAATTTATGTAATGTAATTGAATCTGTTTTTTTTTTTTCTAGAAGTTTTGTGTTTGTTTTTTTTATGTTTTTGTATTTTTTTACTTTATTTTTAATTTTTTATGATTTTTATATCTTTTATGTTGGGGTTGTTTTATTGTTTTTTTTTTTTTGGGAGGTTTTTTTTTTAAATTATTGTTTTGATTTTTGAACAATTTCCCTTTTGTGTCTTTTTTCGTTTTGTTTTTTCTTTAGAGTAGGTCTCCCGTGCAATATTGCACTGTGTAATATATGCCAAAAAAGGAAAATTTTGAAAATTGGCGGGTCAATAGGATCAAAGTAACAAAATTCGCAGATCTTGGACGGGTCGGGTCGGATTTGGGCAATTTTCAAATTTCAGGATTTTCGCTTCTAGTTGATGATATTGTATGAGTAAATTTATGCTACTATAAGGTCAAATGTGTACTACTATAAGAACAAATGTTGTTTTTTACATATATTTATTTGTTTTTGTAGAAAACAAACATGTTAATACAATGTAAGATCAATATGTGTATTATTACAAGAAAAAATATTCATTTTTTATAAATATTTATTGATTTTATAGAAATTATTATTTTTTAAGATGTAGTAGCACACATTTTGTCTTACAGTAGCACACATATGTTCATGTTGTATACATTCTAAGATTTCGATAAAATTAATTTTTTAAGATGTAGTAGCACAAATTTTGTCTTAAAGTAGCACACATTTTGTCTTACAGCACACATTTTGTCGTACAGTAGCACACATATGTTCATGTAGTATACATTCTGGAAGTGGCGAGATAGTAACACATGTAAGGTATTATTACATTAGCAACATATTATCAACATAAAACTAATAATAAAATGAAAAATAAATTAAGAAACACATATTTGTTCTTGTAAAAATACATATTATTCTTATAGTTACTTTAAAAGTACAAAAAATATTTTTTTAAGATGTAGTAGCACACATTTTGTCTTACAGTAGCACAAATATGTTCATGTGGTATACATTCTGGAAGTGACGAAAATTTTCCTTAAAAATTTTATTGGATCCGCGAATTTTCATTTGGGGATATTGCACGGGTCGGGTTTTGTGCAATATTGCATATGAGTTTTTGTGTTTTCTTTAAATACCATCTTTTAGTTATTTTGACGTGTTTGTTTCTTTTAACATGTAGAAGGAGTAAGATGTTAATTTTTTTTTTAAATTTCTTTAAATTCTTGCACATTTAGCCTTTTTTATAGTCATTGTGACTTTGCGTTATTATGAAAGTAAGTCTTTCAAAGTAAATTACATAAGAAATTCATTACATAAAATTGGTTAATAAAAGAATAAAATAAGCTTTGACTTTATTTGATTCGTCCTTCCATGTAAGTTGTTCCCCAACCCATTGCAAATAGTATTTTTGTGGTCTTTCATATTTGTGACAATTGGAGGCATTGGTTTTTTTTCTTTCAAATATACCTGAAATTTTAATTTAACTGTTTCATTAATATGTTCTTTTATCCAAATCATGTTATGTATACTAAATTACCTGGACATAGTGGTTATTGTTTGCTGAAGTCATACAAATTGATCTCGGTCTTTCAGACACTTCATTTTGAAATGGCGGTGTGGTAATGGACATGTATGGTGATAACATAATAAATGTCATGTTGTAAGTTGATGCAACTAAGAAGGCCATGTGCGGCAGTATGAACCATTTAATAACCGGTGCAGTCTGTGTATAACAATTCAGTGCTTCTTGGACATAATTTCTATCTCTAAAAACCTCACTGTATAAATCAATATTTTCACTAAATTTTGTTGTCAAGTCCCCCCCCCCAACGCGCATTCAATTCTCCTCTCCAAACCCCATCAGTCCTATTACAGCTTGGAATCCACAGTGTTCATTGCCCTTTACATTTACCGCATCATCTATGTATGAGTGGTACAGTGATTGAATAGACTCTTTGAACCTGTATGCTGTGATTGTTGGAGCATGTTTTGGTTTTTTTGTACATTTTTTTGTTTTTAATTTTTTGTTGTTTTTCTTGGATTATAGCTGTATAATTTTATTTTGATATATATATATATATATATATATTAATTGAATTTTTTTGTACCTGCTGGTGACTCGATATCTGAAGGTAAATTGTTGAAGACCTCTTTGTATACAATGTTTGTGATGCCATTATCTTTATCAGTCCTTCAATATACATATTAAAATTACCAAACTCTAGTATCATACACTATACTTTACATACTTTTCTTCTTTATTTTCGTAGTTTGTCAAAAAATAAGCGCAAGCTTTTAAGACCATCGTGTGTTTATATATTATAATATTTCAGTAATAATTTGTGTAATTTTTTACTAATTAATGGTGTAACTTTTAAAAATACATTTGAATTGCACGTTGCACCTGGTACGCAAGAGACTTACTCTCTATTTATTTATATATATATATATTAAACCATGTCCGCAGAAACTCATATAGCAATCAAGTGAAGTATAAATAAAAAAATTTATCCAACTAAATTTGTTTGATCAAAATAAGTTAAAAATAAAAATCTAATCAACGAAACCCATTTAGTCCACAAATCCCAATTTCTTCATTATTAGCACTGTTATTACAATTACAAAATAGAAGGGTCATAATCAAGACAATAAATCATAACAAACACACACATTAGTTTGGAGTGTTGAAGAATCGAATATGGGAATTGGGAGCCATTCTCACGACGTAGCTAACCAATCTTCTGTCTTGTTCTCGCTTCTTTTCCTTGACGCCCACAATTAAGAATTATTGGTACCCACAATTACAATTACAAAATACACCTTATCTCTCTTTCAGACATCTCTCACACAAAAAAATAAATAAAAACAATCACATTCTTTAGACCAGGATACACATACTATATAAAGAATAATGTCTTACATGACAAATAGTTGGAAATTGGTCCACTGCAGGATGAAATCAAATTAGGGCTCTTGCAGCTGAGGAGTTTATCAACACAATCAAGTGAACTTTATGTCTTGATGACATTTTTCAGGTCTTGAAATTTTTCTTCATTTCTATATCTCTAAGCTCCTCTTCAATTCACTCCAACTTCTTCTCATCTTCTATATTATGTTTCATCACCTCCACAGCTCCATTTATGCTCTCAATCTACAACTCCAATGCTTGCTTCTAACCAAGTAATTTCACTTTTCAGTATAATAAATAGAAAATAGTCAAAATGAGAACACGTTCAATAAATAATTAGATATAGGTAACATTGGCCCAAAAACCTACCTAGAAAATGTTTGTCCATAACTTTCATCACTGTAGTAAACTATCAAATTTATCGCCAGCACATCATCACAAGTTGCAACTGCTTCAGATAGTGCTATCTTAAACTATCATCAGCCTGTAAAATAGCCATACATCAGTATTCCAACAAATATATAGTGTATTGGATCACCATAAGGGTCCATCATAAGTAACATATCATCCCAATAAAGTAACTCACACATCTCAGCTCTCCATTTTATAGTTGAAATAGAGAATAATCATGTAGAGTTTTTTCTTTGTGTAAGAACTATAATCCATGTATTCTTAAAATTAATTGTCTGATTGAATCCAGAAACACTTATTCGGATACACAATATCAGGTAATATCCCACAAACATACATGTTGATAACATCGGAAAAGTCCAAGGATATGACCAGAAGTCTACAATCTCTACTCTAAGGGGCTGCACTATATCCTCATCAACCAACAGCACATGGTCCCCATCCTTTAGCAGCGCTTTTACATTTAAGGTGAAGTGACACGTCCGATTTTGAGATAATGATACGTTTTCAGCATTTATAAATAGGTGATTAATTCAATAAAAATAAATACATAAAATTGAGTAGAATCAAAATGTAATTTAAACGGAATTTTCCCTTGAGAATCAAAATGCTAACATATTCATATTAATACATAAATAATATAGCACTAATTAAACATTTAGTAAAACTGCAATAGAAGTTTGGCGATGCTTCTTAGTATAACAAACCTTAACAGCACACATTTACATAAATACAAAGCCACATATAAGTCATTTGTTTTATTCTCTTATTAAGGGAAAGTAAGCACGCATTATTATTTTAAATCCCTAATCATTAAATTTCAATTCTCCAGGTACTACTTAATTTAGAAAATAAATCAAGCACAAACACAATGAGCATTGAGAAAAGCTTATTTGGACCAAGTTCATCTCCAAGTAGCAGTGTCGGACATGTCTCTCACTGTGCAACCAAAGATGTCACTGAACAATGTAACTTTGGCATACTTTATCAAACAGATGCATATCAAGAGTAATACAAATTGAGTGTCTAACAATTTTTATTATCTACGAATATTTGTATGTCCTAAGAAGAAAAATAAAGCACAAATAGAATGAGCATTCAACAAAGCTTATTTGGACCAGGTTCATCTTCAAATAGCAATATAGGACATGTCTCTCAAACTATACATTAATATTTTGAAGTAATCATTGAGGATAGAGAGACATATAGGTCCTAATGGGTATTTATTATGTTGAAAAAAATCTAAGGAGAACTTCTCAGGCCTTGCAACACAACTATGGGGGTAATTCTTGTCCCATGGTTAACGCTCCTCGGCAAAGGCGGGTCATGCTATGCTCCCTGACATTATCATTATTTTGCTTCAGGAAACTATATATTCAATGCATTATGCATAACAACTACAACCATAAAAAATGAATAAAAAGAAAAGAAAAAATGAGGGCAGTAAAATTGAAGATCTATGCTCAAGAACAATGTACTTTGGCCATACTTTGTGTAGCTGAGATCATATATATCTTTGAACCACAGTTAAGACCAGAATAAGAATCATGTGTAATCTCTGACTCCAAGTGACAACCACAGATACCTAAAAGCATTATAAGAACCATAAAATAATCACACACTCCAATTGTGTTACATTTGCACAAATACATTAATCAAACATAATTGCCTCATGTACCCACTAAGTTACAGATAACATTCTGATATATATGAACAAATTTATTTTCTGAATACAAAAGACAAACAAATACGCACACAAGAACACTCACTGAGGTAAAAAAATTTGGCAGTTGAAAGTGTACCTCTTTTAGTTGCATTAACTGAAGAATGCCACAATGCACGAAACCTCGACACCTTAAATAAAAATCTTTCTAAAGCTGCAAAAATTTATACCATAGAGTTTTACAAAACAAAACTCAAGTAAAGGAGTCAAGAATAAATGTGAATCCCGTCATATAAACAGACTATGCATCGAGAGTGGAATTGAGTGTTTACTGATTTATAGATTCAAATATGGCAGGCCATTTATGTGTCATGAGCCTTCAAGTGCCTGTATTAATTGAATTAGCCATGAGAATGATTTACTCAGGTTTCATTAGAATAATTATTAGAAAGATTGAGGTACAAATTACGTTTCTCAGTAGTCATTAACTATCTGAGTAGTATCCGGTATGAAGCTGGTGATGACATCGGTGGTGAACGAACCCGTTGCCATTGATCCTGGTGTAAAGAGAGAAGAATCGGGGGGGTGGAGGCACCTGGGAGCAGAGATGAGTGGAAGAGACCGGACGACACGATGATGAGAGGAAACTTTTCTCCACGCCTTCGCTGGCAATGGAGAAGGTGAGCATCAAAGGAGCATGTCTTTTCTTCTCCTCATATTTTTCTTTAACCAAAATAATCAATGTGAACAAAACGATTCTAATTCTACTTAAAAGTTCAATTAAGATAACTTTTATTGAGCGATATTTAGCCGAGAAAATGGAGAGTTTAAACAATTTAGAAGAAACTGAATTCAAATACCAAATCACCAACTTGAAATTGATCTGTAATCTAAATCACCAACTTGAAAACAAACAACGCAGAGTAAGGAATCCTCCCTATCCCTGACCTGTTGGCTTCTTCTTATTTTTTTTTAAAAGACACCTATCAATTATAGAGAGTGCCACTTGGCAGCATTTGGCGAGTGAAGTCTCTCAAGTTGAAACTCAGCAAGAGCCAACTACATCTTCATTGTCCCCATCAATAAAAGACCAAACTACATCAAACGGCTGCAGAATAGAAATTATATCCCTTCAATTTAGTAATTTGTTTTATTTCATTAAAAAAGAATTAGTATCAAATGACATTAGCAAGTTGAAACTCAGCAAGAGCCGAATTTCCTTCAGCTAGATGGCAGCATCTCTATCTCGTACTGCACTCAACTGTCTTTCCTTATACTCAAAACAAATATACCATCAAAATACCAGTGAGTAGACATCACATTCATAATTGGCAAGGCAGGCCAATCACGACAATTACACCTTATAACCAAGACATTTTCAATACTGCCAAATATATTTGATCACAAAACTTAGCTATAACACAAATCATTAAAATATGGAAAGAGCAATAAACTTGAACTCACTCAAAAGAGTGAGATTTTAAAACATAGGAGTGTGAAATACTACCTGAAAACAGAGACATAAGTTCTTACTTCCCTAGCTTCCTGGTCATTAGCTACACAATATCATCAGATAAAATAACATTGTACCCAAACTATACTAATTCATTTCTAAATCTAAAAACATAAAATTAAAAGCTTAATGAACTCCAATATACATGAAGAAGCAAAGGAGGGTAGAAACAATTGACCTTATCGAATTTGCAATGACGGAACGTCTTGTTCCCCATGCACGCATGGATGATTATACCACTCAGACAACATTGATGATCCTTCTCCTTCATTCCCCTGCATCATGAACACACTACTCCAATTACAAAAGACACATCAAACACTCGTAACATACAAATTAAGATTAGCAGATTCGGACCGATGAGAAGTCTTCGACATCGTCAATCCCTTCCAAGCTAAATCCAGCAGTTGGAGGACTCGACATTGCAGAGTGGAGAGAAGAAGAACTTGATACCATCAACAAAAGGAAAGGGAAAAGAGAAATCAAGGAATTAAATAAGTGAAAGAGTTTCTCAAAAGAAAATTAATGGAATTAAAATACAGGGAGGGGGGAGACATTCGCTTCCTTGGCTCCATTAACTTATTGTGCCGCTTCCTTGGAGCGAAGAGGAAAAAATGGAAAGGAAAGGAAGGCAATACTGCAGAGATGAACGTTACTGCATTTTTACAATTATTAAGTTGGAGCGTTTCTGCTTGAAAAATGAATTGAGGGTTTTATATTGACACGTGACAGTATGTTAGGGGCGACATGTGTCAGCTTATGAAGGAGGAACACCTTACTTATATGAACCTTTTAGTGTAATTAAACAACTATGCAACAACTTTGGTGGAAAAAAATCACCTAATCAACTTTGCAACAGCTTAAGCAACATAAGCAGTATACCAGATCATTCAACACCTAAAATCACCTAATCAGGAAATCATTATAGTTCATACACAAAGAAATTTGGAACAATTTGAAACCACTAAATTCCGACATAATCATGTTAAAAATCCGTCCCAATCAGTTCAATTCACACGCAGAAGGTATCTCTTTTTTTTGTCATCAGATAAGAAGTTAAATGAAGGAGCAAAGACACAAAAACAATTTCAGAAACTAAAACCTATATTCATGCATAGATAAGCTAATGCGCAGTTGCTACCCAACTACCTAATCAATTCTTTGATTATATGTTCAAATACGTGTTGTGAGACAGATAGAAGAAAAGAGGAGTTGCATAACTGTGTATCATTCTCAGCTTTGGGCTCCTACAGAAAATCAAAGCAATACCAATAACATATTTATTCTTCATTCATACCCAATATCAAAAGAGGAAGAAGAAGAAAAGAGGAAAAAGAAAAAAACACATGAAGTAACCTGCATCCAAAAGAAGATCTTTCTGTCATCTGTATGGAACTTCAGAATGTATACTCTTCCAGCAGATTGATTAACTTGAGAGATGCAGACGAAATAAAAATATTAGCATTCAGTTATTTACTAATTGAAAAGGATAATGCGGCATATGAAAACTCTAAACAATACAAAAAAGATCTACCTTTTCAAATACTGCCTCATCAGGAAAAACAATTTGGTCCTATGTTCCAGTTTAGCTAAGGAATAACAACCAGCCAATAATAGATGGAAGAAGGAAGAAGATTATGGAAAATAATAGCCATCAAACAAACTCACTCATCAAACTGAATGCAGTAAGGATACATCCTCAAAATATTTAGAGATCTATAAATCTACTGAAAATTATCCTCTCCACAACTCCCTCAACCACCAAACACCATGGCCTCAAGCATTTCACAACTCGCCAACAACCGCTGAAGTAAATGATGCAACATCCAAAGCCTATTCGCACCACCACTGCCTCCGTCTCTACAAAATTGACGCACCACTGCTCTGCCATTTTAAAATCGCCGGAAATCGCGCCCCAGCCGCCGTCCATCAACGCCTAGTCCACCATTGAAGCCATCCTCTGTTCGTCGCCTCTGTTTGAAGCTCGGTCGCCCGGAAAATCAGAAGCCCACTGTTGCCTCTGCCGGGGGTTAGAAGCTCAAATTGAGAAGAAATTGCTCATCACCGCCCACCGTGCTTCACTCACTGCTGCACCAATCGCTGAAATATATATAGAGAGAGAGAGACACCAACACCGGAAGACACCCAGTCACCACCGTTACCGATGGGCATTAGATCAATTGCTGAAATTATGGGCGTGCTGAGGTATTTCGTAACGTTCATTGTAGTTCGACTCCCCTTCCCTAGGTTGATTGCGAATTGAAGGAAGGCGCACATTACACTTTCTTTTATTTGATGAATGATGAGGCTTACATGAAAGGCCGGTTCTTTCCTCTGTTTCCTAATACACGTGGCAGGATTTGAAATGCACACTTGTCAGCATTTGGAGAGGGGAATCTTATATTATAAGAGATATCCCACATCGGTAGTAAGTGTGGTCTTGGGTGGGCTTATGAGACTGGGCAATCCTCTCACTTATAACCTGGTTTTAAGTGTAGAGTTAGACTTTTATACATGGTATCAGAGCCACATCTCTACTCGATGTGTGGATCCACCTGTGGAACCACGTGTCGAGCCTGATGAGCCTCTTACGTGAGAGAGTGTATTAAGAGATATCCCACGTCGGTAGTGAGTGTGGTCTTGAGTGGACTTATGAGCCTAGACAATCTTTTCACTTATAACCTGATTTTAAGTGTAGAGTTAGGCCTTCATGTTTTCTACTTTTATAATATAAGATTATAGAAAATATGCAGGTGTACAAGTTTGACCAAGAATTAAAGGCAGAGATACGTGGCCTCATTTCCTTCACAAATTGTCAAAACTACTTACAGCATCCACCTTTCCTTTTTCAGGAATTAATTGAGTTGGAACCAGCCGCCACCATGCCGGAAATCCGTCGCAGCACCCGAAAATTGCAGCAGCTGCCACACTGCCTCTCAAAGCGCAGCAGTCCACCGGAGTTCACAGCATCTCACAGCCGCCGGAGTCTCTGCCGGAATCAAGAAGCTCGCCACCGACGCGGCCAACCAAGCTGCCGTCCACAACCTGCCAAAGCTGCTGCTCCACCATGGAAATCGTTCGAAGCTCCGAACCACTTTCACGCCCAATTGCCAGAATTTTGTCCTCCTATGTTCGAAGTTCGCCGGAAATGGAAGATAAAGAGAGGGAAAACATTTTTGATGCTCTGTTTGTTACCGGAAAGCTGAAACCAAGTCGCCGGGAGTTCGCCTACGGTCATCACCTACCTGTGCGTTGTTCAAAGAAGAGAGGGAAGAATTGATATCCTCACTTGAAGAGTTGTTATAGAAAGATAAAAATCGCATTTGATTTTTTGGACCGTGCGATTCATTTTACCTTGGCCCATGCCACCTTTTTGCTAGACTATGCGAGGGGTGTTTGAAGTAATTCGCACGATTCACCATTTTATTCGCACGGCCAGCTGAATTCGCATGACCGTGCGATTTAAGGAATCAGAGAATTGTAATGGGCTTGGAAGCCATTTGATCTCTGGCTCATTTAATTGAGCTGCTGAAGCCCAACTAGAAAAAAATGACAAAAGGAGGTTTCGAAGATATAAAAGCTGGAGGGGATCATTCACGAAGGGACACACACGCACTACTCCCCTTCTGGGAGAAATTCCTCTCATCCTCACACAAACTTATGTTAGGGTTTATACTTTCTTAGTTAGATTTTTTTATTTTAATTGAAGATTTGTTGGAGATTGAAGTTGTTGGAACTTCATTTAGGTGACTTCTATCCTTTTATTTAAATTTTGTTGGTTTACTTTTATGTTGATGGATTATTGCAGTTTTATTGTTATGGGTTTGCTTGATATGTTGATTGTTGGCTAGATTTTTAGTGTTTGAGTGTTTGAAATTATGTGGGTAATTAGTTATTGGGGTGATTTTGTGAGTTTATTCTAATTGGAAGTTGAATGATTAGTTCAATAGGGTTTGTTTGATCAATTGCTTGTTGGACTCTTTTAATTCGTATGGGTAGATTGTTTGTTGCAACGAGGGTTGAATAAGCACATTTATTTCATATGGGTGTGAGTTCGATTTCGTGATTTGAGTTAATATTGGATTATCGCAACAAGAGTTGAGTAATTTTCATTAGAAAATCCATTATTCTACATTAATTGCTTGAATTAACCTTTAGGTGATTGATGAGGGGGCCAAAGGTGGGGCACCTTAGTATACGAGTGGAAAAGCATGCTAGGATTTTTCTTAGTCTTGTGTGATTACCCGGGTGGGAAACGGTGAACTATTCCTATAGCAATCTACATGCTTAATTGACGCGTTATTCCTAAGCTTATCATGTACGGTTTAATGTGTATTAATCGTGATTGCTCCTATCTTTGACCGACAAAAGGGATAAATGAACTTGTCGAACCATTAATTGATTACCCCGTAATGAAGAACACCTGAACAAACTTTTCTCGTATTTGTTATCTTCTTCGTTGATTTTTTTACTTGTTTGCTTTTTTTTTTTAATGTCTTGTTTAGTGAAATTCTTAGTTCTAGTTTAATTTCTTTATTCTAGTTAATTGTGGAATTTTAATTTTTGCATTTAGATAATTGGGGAACAAGTTGTTCACACTACAATCAAGCGCCGACATATAGTATTAGGGATACACTTGCCACTAATCTCGTGGGATTGATAATTTATCCGGGCACTTACCTTTATTGCACGAACTTCTTACACTTGGGAAGTAAGTGTTGTAAAATACGTGTCACCGGTCTTCGTCAAATCAAGCCAGAAACACTGTTCTATCAGAAATAAGGAGTTGCATCCTTCTGATCGGACATTTCCAGTCCAAGAACACCTTAAAGACTTCAAGCATTCATCGCCGTCTTCAAGTGTTCTTCACCAGGTTCAATCACAAACATCGATCAGAGATCAAGGTCCAAGACCCCTTTGATCCAGTGTTCCAACTCAAGTCCAGACTTGAAGATTCGAAAATCGTTTTTCGCCAAATTCAAGATGTTCTTCACCAAAATCTTCCACAGACCAACGTTCAATCCAAAACAAGACAATCAATACTTTGGATAAGCGTTACAAGCCAAAGCACAGTCAAAGTCAATCTCAGGAAGAGAATCAGATGATCATAGTTAGAGAGAGAACTCCTTCAAATTCAAGAAATATTTGTAAACCAATATTGTGTTAACAATATATTATTTCAGAATTGTTATTACAATGTTAATATTTTATCAATTGTTTTATTTTGTTGAAGTTTTTAATGAATATAAAAATAAATATATTGGTGAATTTCAATAATTTTATGATATGCTTAATAATTAAATGTATTTAAGCTATAATTATTAATAAATTAAAGATCATTTTAATAAATTTGATCATAAAAATAAAATAAACTCTAAAATATTGATTGATCATAAAAGTTTGTGGACAAAAATTTATATGGAAACTTCTACTTTAGAAATTTTCAAAATTAAACCAAAAAAAAAACGATGCGTGCGAATTAACCCATGCGAATAGCATATGCTCCCAGGGAATTAATATATGATCCCTCCCATACACACTCCCAGGAGTTAAAGTTCCCGTGCAAATAGTTGAAAGCAATTTTGTTCATTTTGACCGGTTTACCTGCTTTTGGCCTGTTCACAAGCTCTTCAAGTAGGAACAAAATTTTTATTAACTCGATACTTGCTCCATAATCGTTTTCTCTCCTGCTTCGTGTTGAGTACGTTTTCTACCCCCTTTTTTCCTATTTTAGGATTTCAATTTTGTGTGAATTTTGTCCTATTATGATTCTGAAATATGTTTTTGTGCTTAAATTGATTCGGTATGTGTAATGGATCAAGATTTATCATCTAGCTTAAAGTTAGCTTGAAGCCTTGAACAATTATTAAATGATTAAGTCACCACTAAAATTTTATTGATTTCTACAAATAATATCATTTCTATGTTAAAGTATATATGCCAGTGAAAATTGTTGAGTACTTTTATATTAGTTCTTATATCTGTGCATTTGTATTTTTCATTCATCCTTTCATAGAATGTGGCATTTTATTTGGTCTTGTGTATCTATCCTTGCTATACTGTTGTAAATAATTTGCTCTTCATTTTAATTAATATTTCACACTTGTATTAAATATGTAATTACTAATTATTTTAATTTTGTTTAAATCAGAATGATTATGTGAAGTAGATGCATAGTTTTGAGCTTGAAGAGTCTCATTAAAATAAATATTCATTGGTGCGTATGAATACATATAAGCTCCACCATGACCAAAACCACATATTTCAAATTGTTTGAGATGTCTTCTTATTTGCTTTTAGTTTATATCTTTGAATTTGTAGAATTACAATAGTGTGTCCCTGCTCTGATTAGAGGATATTGCAGGGAATAGAGATTGGATTCAAAGTTAAAAAGGAGAGACCCAAGTTGAATAAACTGGAGTAAGTTCATTGTTATTTTAGTTGGACCACTTTATTGATAATATTTTCCTTCAGTATTATTCATCCAAAAATATGAGTGTTTGGTGAATTCGTGGTTCATGCTAAAAAAATTGGAATCATGTGTTAATTTATGTTTGCGTTGTGCGTTTAAGAAAGTTGTTTATGTCTTGTGAATAATTGGATGAACACTATTTTTTAATGATTACATTTGATAATGACATTATTTGGAATTTTGTCTACTTAAGTAGGATATTTAATTTAGATAAAGAGGTTTATGACGAGAATAACATGCATTGCAAGTTGTAGTTATTCCAGAGATATATTTGGAGATAATGCTACATTCGATTAAAAAATAGTACATTTTTCTCAAGATCGCATGAGACTTCTAGTGTCTCACTCACATCGAGAGGCTGTCACGTAAGAAAAAAAATTGAACTCGTTGAATCGTGCATTACCTCTAGGGTTATTTTGATACCAGAAAGAGAGTCTTACAAGATAACACAAACAAGTATTCAAATAAAAGTTTGCTTCTTTCTCCAGCCTTTATTCAAGAAAAGAGCACTTATGTACTTGTAAATATATGAGTTTCTTATTATTATTTTTATTACTAATAAATTACTCTAACAATCAAAGTAAACAACATGATATGATTTTAATCCACGTATTATCCTATCAAATAAACAAGTGTTATCTAAATTTATTTTAGTCTCTCCTACTAAATTAGCAATGTTTATACTATTATAAGTCGTGAAGTACACACACCCTCATACTGCGCATTGCGCAACCCTCGTGTTTAAAGTTTATAATAGGGTGGTTTCCTATTGGGTACAATTCTCTTAGTGTTTTTCCTCCGAGCCCAATAATAAAAAAGTTTTTCCTCCCCAGTGCAAATAGTACAAAAGACACCTACTAATGACCCCTATACCTGAAAAAGCTTGGGTAACCCAAACCTAACCCACCCATCTGACACCATTTTATCTCTCCTCTCCCTCTCTATCTCTTCAACCTATTGAATATATATCCCCTTTCCACAACCCCTCAGCCATCATTCTCTCTCTTTCTCATTCCCCTCTCACTCTCTACCATCTCTCACTCTCTACCATCGCTCACATGGCACCGGCCGACTCCGATCCTCTCTCTCTCACGGCCCCTTTCTCGGCCCCAAGCCCACACAGTTCTCTGGCTCGCTTCAGAAATTCCATGGTGGCTTGAGCTCTGCGAGGAAGAAGCCGAGGAAGAAATCGGAGTGTGGCGGTGGCTTGAAGGAAAGAGGGATGGGAAGAAAACGACGGCGGTGGCTGGGAGCGTGGGGGATAAGATGACCAGTCCGCCGTCCACCGCCAGGCAGAGGTTTTTCCATCGTTGGGGGTTAGCTTAAACGCTTGAACATCGACGGCGTCGCTGGCGTGGCGCGGATGACTTTCCACAGCTCGAAGTCGAAGCTCGGCGACTCGGAGGTGTCGGCTCGAGAGAAAACAAATGGCGCAGAACTGTTCAAATTGAAGCACGGGACAAGGAGAGGCTTACGCGTGTCCCCCGGGGTCAAAACCTTGCCATCGTGCTCCTGGCAGGTAGGAGTAAGGAACATAATTTGGGCCCGTTTGAATTTTATTAGTAGAAAGCCCAATGTCATTTTTAAAAATTATTCAACTAGAAGGCGTGAGAGTTTAGCAATTTTGTTGGGATTTTTTTTTCGGGATTTTTTTTGT
Organism: Prunella vulgaris; assembly: GCA_026898435.1. Classification (NCBI taxonomy): domain Eukaryota; kingdom Viridiplantae; phylum Streptophyta; class Magnoliopsida; order Lamiales; family Lamiaceae; genus Prunella; species Prunella vulgaris. The sequence goes on from JAPKLY010000062.1 coordinate 1,291,989, forward strand.
TGCAAATTATTCAGCCCATTTTTCTATAAGTAGCAGTTTTGTTGGGATTTTTTTTCCGGGATTTTTCTAGAAGTTGCAATTTTGTTGGGATTTTTGTTGCAAATGAATGATCGAATTTCTAATTTTTGTGTTGCAAATGAATGATGGAAGAAAGGATTCTTTGTATCAGTATTGGAGATGGCAACCCAGGGATTGTTCTTTGCCAAAGTAAGTTTTTTTTTTTGTCATGAGATTATTAATTTAGGTGTAATTTCTTGTTTGTTATTTTGATAAAATTTAATATTAGATTTAGAGCGAAATTGCTGCTTGAGAAACTGTGGACTAAGAGAATGATGTTTGTTGTTGGGCTTTCTTTATTTTCTCTTCATGAAGTGTCAATTTAATTCTCATTAAATCAGTAAACCCATATTCCTATAAAAAAAAGTTAAATCCATATTTTTCTCATTTTAAGCAGTTAATAATTATTTGCAATTCCTGTTGCAGGAGGCATGTAGGTTTTATCTAATAGAAAGTGGTTTAGCTTCATTAGTTGTCTTTTTCATCAATGTATCAGTTATCTCAGTTAATTTTGGATGTATTTTGATATCCATAAAATTAAAAATGGAATTTATTAATTTGAAGTTGAACTTATAATTACTTACATTTGAACTTCTATTTTATTTTTGGAACTTATGAATATTCCGTGTAATCAACTTAAAAAATCTAAATTAAACAAAAAAATATCATTTGAATTCATAAAAAAATGAGGGACAAATGTTATAAGTAAAATTAACATTAAGTAATAATATATTTAAAATAAAAAATGTTATAAAAAGAGGGAAAAATGAATTCAAATAAATTCATAAAATAATGTTATTTTAAACTTAAAATTGTAAGTAATAAAGTGTATATAAAATAAGAAAAAGGAAAAAGAATTATTATGAGGGTTGAATTGATTGATGACTGATTTGATTGACAAATGAGAGAGAGAGAGAGAGTGAATGAGAGAGGAGATAGGAGAGAGAAATGAGAGTTGTTGGAATAAATTTATAATTGAACTTTAAGAGAAAAAGAAATTGAACTACAGTTAAGACGTTAAAACTTTTACTTTTGTTTTGGAATTTGTGAATATTTCGTTTTTTTATAACAAACAATATAACTGAAATTCTAGTGTATTTTAATAAAATAATTATAATTATTAATTAATTAAAATTAGCCACAAATATTAACAAATTATTGCACTACTAAAAATATTAGAAAACATAAATAAAGTAATCCAATAAAATTAGACACAAATATTGGAAACATAAAAATAAAATTAGACACAAATTATTCCATATAAAATTGAATGAGAAAACACATCTTTCAAAATATCATAACTACCAAAAATATAAAATAAAAATAGAGAGAGTGGAGAGAGAAGATAGAGGAAAAAGTGGAGAGATGAGAGAGAA
>JAPKLY010000062.1:1293431-1329483 GCA_026898435.1 Prunella vulgaris
AGAGTGGAGAGAGAAGATAGAGGAAAAAGTGGAGAGATGAGAGAGAAAGAGAGAGAGAGAGAGAGAAAAGGTACCGAAATTAAGGAGAAAAAAATGGAATGTGAGTGATTTGACACATGAGAGAGGAGAGCGAGAAATGAGAGTTGTTAGAATAAATTTATAATTGAACTTTAATACAAAATGACATTGAACTGTAGTTACCAACGTTTGAACTTTTACTCTTTTTTTTAACTTGGAATATTTCATTTTTTTATAATTAGTAATATAACTAAAAATCTAGTATATTTTAATAAACTAATTATAATCATTATTAATTAAATTTAGACACATAATAAAAATTATACAAGTAAAATTTATTTTATATAAATATAAATAAAAGAAAGTAAAAAGGTGGGGTTGGGGGAAGGGAGAGAGGTATAGGTGGGAAGGGGGAGGGGGTGTGGTGTGGGATGAGTGCCTACAAAATATAGGCTATGTGTGAGCTAAGTGTAAACTAATATAGGCTAGGTGAGTTGAGAGCAAAAAAATATAAAAATGTAGTATCCCATAGGCAATTTCTCTTTATAATCTTATACTATAAAAGGAGAAGTTCCATACTCCATATTGTGCCATGTGTCCGATTTGAAGCCTTCTTCTTCTGCCATGTGTCATTTTAATTTTTCCATTTTGATTTTTTTTTCTAAACGTGTGTGTTAATTGAGTAAAGTAAATGAGCCTAATTCTTAATTAGGAAACGCAAAAACCGCCCAAAAAACTCCCCGCACGTCGAAGAAGATGGAGCGAAAGAAATCTCTCATTCCTCGTCACTTTAAATGCATCTCTACCTCTCGACTCTCACGTAGTTTTTAATTAATTATTAATTGGAGAAATGCATTCTGTGTTGCTGCCTCTGTTCTCCTCCATTCCAAAATTAATTAATTGGAGAAATGCATTCTGTGTTGCCTCTGTTCTCCTCCATTCCAAAAAAATATATATATGAATTTCCAGTGAAATCGCTTGCTATTTCGTGTCGATGTCCCGCAATCTCTTAAATTCCATTGTTGGATTGTGCCTTTTCATCCACATTCTCCAGTGAATCTCCATATCCCTGACTGTTCCTGATTTACATTGCGCCAATGTTATTTTTGTGGCAACCCTGGATCCAATTCTGGAATCCGTGCCTTGAAGCAATTGGTATGTGTTTAATTGAGTTTTCTGATTGGTTTGAATTAAATTTATGTGTATAAAATGCGATTGGATTGGGGGAACTGAAGAATGTGTTATGGAGGAATTGGAACCGACATGGCCGAAGCTGGTAGAGCCGCTGGAGAAGATACCCGCTATCGGTGGTGTTGCTTCGCATCTCAAGCCCGTTAGACATAATGTGGACTTCCACTCCGCCATTGAAGAAGTCCAGGTACATATGAATTACATAAAATTTTAATTTTATTATAAAACCCTTTCTAGATACCCTTTTTTGTTGGATTTGAATTAGAATCAGAATCGTTTCACTCACCAATTGTGAGAAGAAGAGACATGCTCCCACCCCTTCTCCATTGTCGTCGTTTCCCGCATCGTCGAGCCGCCCGGTCTCTTCTACTCTCCCACCAGGTACGTGCCTCCTCCTCTCTCTTTACTACAAAGGATGTTATCATAACCGTACTCAAAATCCTAATGAAAACTTCAAAAGTAATTGTGCAATCCTGTCTAATTGAAATCCTTTTTTTAAATACAGGCCATTCCCCCCCCCTCTTTTACTGTCATTGCTTCTTAAAATTACTGAATAATTAAATCATGCAATTCTACTACATTTCAACTATATTTTCAGATTTATTAGATGCAGCTTTAAGTACGGACAGAAACTTCGGAGAAAGAGAAGAAGGTAATGGAGTGTGAATGTTTGCTTGCATTGGATTTGAGATAAATGAGCCATATCAATTATTGTTATTTTTACACCTTTTGGGGCATTGTTAATGTCATTTGGGATTTTATAGTTAATAATATTATGGTTATCTCAATTTAGTTGTTCCTTTTTTGACAAAGATTAAGTTGTTATGGTAAAGGCTAGAAATGTAGATCCTACAAAAGTTATTCCAACAGCTTTCATAGACGCGATGTTGTTGGGTGAGGACGATGAATCTTTAATATTCACCATGTAATACTATCATTAATTATTGGTTCCAATTCTGCTACTACAACACCATATGTCTTTCGTGTTTAGTGTTTTATCTACTCTGAAGGAAGCTTTACTGAAAAAGTACGTCGCAACCAACATCGTCTGCTGTTTCAAAACACATTATCTCTTTTTTTACCAGCTGTGTTTTTTTTATTTCCAGTCCGATATACAGTAGAGGAGGAACAATTTTGTAAATAATTATTTAATTTTTGATAACTCTGTATAATTCTAATTAAGCCAACCACACCGTTGCAACAAACACAATGTAAAATGTAAGTCCTCTCTTTGACGTTGAGAGATTCTAGATCTGCAGAAAATGAAGCAGATTGCGGCGGCACTGTGGGATATTTTACATACAACTACGAAAGCTATCCACAGTGGGCAAATTTCTGGTCAAAAGTTCTCATTCCATCCCGTATGGCCTCTCGCGAACACGTCGTCAACCACTTCAAGGAGAAGTTCTATAACGACAAATTTACAGTTTTCTCTCACTTTATCAATTACGAATTAATTGGATGTGTTATTTGATTTTATGCCATCTTTGAGCTTTACAGGTAAGAGTTTAGAATGTGAACAGTAGAATAGAATGCAATAGTTGTCTTTTTGAGTGTGCTCTGTGATAGTCTTATAGTCAGGGAAAATATGATATACACATTTATTTTTATTGTTAGAAGTCATAGATCCAATTTTCTTTTCATCTTAGTTTGTTTTTTATTTTAATCAGAGAATGGTTATTCCAAATTCAAGGATTAGAGTTCTTGAGTCAATGTTTGATTTTCAAATTACGGGTTTTTGTTATTAAATGTAGTATTTACTCAAGCTTTTGCACTGTTGGTGAATCACTGCACACTTTTTTCAAAAGGTATACATGATCAGGTAATGTGCTGATGGAAACTCATTGATCAAATGTTGTTATAAAAGTTACGACTAATCTAAAGTTTGGGATAAGTATTCATATCTTCCTTGCCTTCAAATCTAAAGTTTGCTGCACTATGACAGCTTTTGTAAATAGATCTAGGAGGCGCAAGGCACACTATGGACATGGGTGTGAAATTTCTCCTATCCTGTAAGTTCCGAGGAAAATTATCGTGAGATATCAATGATCTGAGTCTTTGAGGTTTGCAGCCAAAGTATGTGTTTACAGATGCAACTATATAAATATGTTGCCACTGTTTCATCTTTCAAGCACAAGGAGACCACATTTGTTAATTAGTGCTCTCAATAATTTTTTGTTCAAATTTCTTGCATATATTAGATGGTACAGACTCTCCTTTATGTTTCTGCTGGTTACAATAACATTGAGATTGTGAAGTTTCTTCTTGATTGGCGAGAACTTGAAAGAGTGGAATTGGAGGCCAAGAACATGGTATGTTAAGTTTCTGTTTTTAATAATCAGTATTGTGTTTTAAATTTATTCAAGATCTCAGCATTTTATCTACTGACAGGATGGAGAAACTCCGTTGCATATGGCAGCAATGGGAGTACTGAAGCTGCAAAGTCGCTTTTAGCTCTTGGAGCTTATGTTAAGGCCAAAGCAAATGTGAGATATTGGCTTCTTTAGTTTTTTCATCCTTTTCAACCCTATATTTTCTCAAATATTTTCTGACCTCATTTCATTTGTGGGATCTTTCTAACGGAATGGGATGACTCCTTTACACCTTGATGTCTGGCATTCGCTTCGAGGTGAAGACTGCTCGACTGTTAAAGACACTGCTAGAGTATAACACCAATTGCAGTGCTGAAGACAATGAGGTTAAATTCTGGCTTTAAAATTCTTTTAAACATTTCTAATCTGGAGCTGGACAATGATCTCACAAGATAACCAAGCTCAATTTCTTCACACTTTCTTCTTTTCAATCAAAAATAAAGAAATATTTAATCCAAAAAAGTTGCTTATTTAATTTTGTTTCTACTATTTTCCTATTGCTTTAAGGCAGTCTAGGAAGCCATGGTTTGTGATTGAAACAAACAGAAATGTTTACACAACCAGTGAAGAATGACTTTTCTTTTGAAGAGATGAATATGATAGTTGAATCTAGAAACAAGAAATTTGATATTTTTCTGTTCTCCAAATTCGACAATTTATTTCTCTCTGTCTTTCTATTGGTGAAAAGGTTGTTTCGATGGATTTAGGAAGCATACTGGAGGAATTTTGATTTTACAATATCATTCATATTCAATGCAATAAATTCTATTTACAAACAAGACTACCTCTAGAAATCAATAATATTCAAAACCCATATTTGTACGCGTGTTTGTTTAATCTGTTGTGAACTTATAATCAAATTGTCAAATCATGATTTTCTTAACAACTTCACTTTAGATGTCAAACACACAAAAGCTAATTGATAATGCTGCCGTGATCGAAAGGAACTCTATTATGCCGGCAGTTTCACATAGTTGCTTGAAAACTATGATGTGTATTCAGTTGTATTTTGCTTATTGCTTAAAACAGTGTTCCTGCACAAGTTTTTATACGAACTGCTTCAAGGCGCTTTATGTTGTTCTTCTCCTAAGAGAAGGATTGCACATTACTGAAAAATAAAAAATGTGGGCTCTAGAAGCATCAATTGGACATTTGGGGTTACTTTGTTTGAAGCTGGGAAAGATTTCCTTAGGGAAGAAGATTTTACATCTACCCAACATTGAGGATCAAGATACACCCCTTAGTACTTTTTGCCATTTTGTTAGCTTCGTTCTTTGTCCTTCTCTGTGCATGTTCATGTGTTGGCAATTGACAAATTCCTTAATTTTTTTTAAAAGGTCGCATCTCTCTCCTCAGACATAATAATACAACACCCACAGTGCACAGTCTTTTAGCTTCTTTTCGATTTCACTGCTGGAGAACAATTAATATGGATAACTTTTTAATTTTTTAATTTTTTAAGTATAAAAACATGGATGAGATTTAATAGATTAAGAATAATTATAAAATTTACCATAAGATTTGGTCCTACTACAGAAAAGTCGTATGTCTTTCAAAACTTATAAATACCAAGCATGATAAAAGAAAATTTAAAAGATGCACTTTTTGACGGGATTAATTTGAAGAAGAATACAAACATAAAAGATATAATTGAAATACAAAAGTTTGTGTATGGAAGTGATTGGACATGAAATCCAGTAGATCGATTTTATGAAAGAAAAACTATGTATTGCATTTAGAATATAAGTGTTTCGATTGCTCCACTTGATTTGCATAGAGCCCTTTACCTTATAAGGATGATAGTTTCAAGAGTGAAGCAGATCATTATTCAAGAATCAATTTGAACTGCAAAAACAAAATAATTAATAGTAGATAGTGATTCTCTTTTTAATAGTACAATGGATGTAAAGAACTAAACTAACATATCTATTAAGGGTGTGTTTTATTTAAGGGACTAAATAATCTATCCCGACCCTTAAATAATCTATCCCGCTAAATTATGATTATTCCTGCGAAAACATACAATCATTGTAAAATGAGTTGAAATGTTAAAAGGATATACAATAGGTGTTAATCAATTAGTTAAGAAAAAGTAAATAATGACATGCTCAACAAAAGGAAAATCACACATAATTATACATTCTTCTACTAAATGAGAACCACATAGTTTTTTATGATTTGTTTGATTTTTGCATGCACTACTTTTACTTCTTTTAAGACTATAGGGAACAAAATTAAATTATTATTTTATTGATCCTCACATATTATTAGATAATTGCAAGGGATGAAGGTTTAGTTTCAAGAGCTGATAATTTTAATCTGTTTTTTCTTATACAACGGGGCAGTAGTTCTTGCAATATGTAAAATTATAAACATGTGCTGATTGGTTTGATCTAAAAACTGATGTGCATATTGCTAAAGACAATCCAAATTCACTTTAATGCAATTAGAATGCGAATGCAATACCTTACAAATGCATATGCTTGTATGTAGCAGATTAACTTTTAAAAAATCGATAACAACTTGCACAATCTATCCACAGATTTCTTGATTTGAAAATAATATTTGTTAAACACAGTTACTACAATTGGAACATAAAACTCATTATGTTATTCTAGGTGTCCACATCATGTGGCTCCCAAAAAAAATCAAACCAAAGAAAAATATCAACATGTATTTATGTGAAGGATTGAGTATGTTATAGTAAATTCATCATAAACAAAAAAGTGGAGGTATGCAAAGCAGAATTGGTCTAGAAAAAAAAAATTGGGGATAAAATACAAATTAATTTATGAAAAAATAAGGGAGTGTGTAAAAATTATTACATTATAGCTAGAAAATTTGTTTCATTAAGAGGTCTTTAAAAATATGACTAACTCAAAAAAAAAGAAGAAGTTTGTTTGTTGATCGACCATGCAGAATACCCACAAAAGAATTCATGGCCCTTAATTTTTTTCAAAGAAAAAAATAGAAAAGATTAAGATTGCCTAAAGGTTAATTGGAATTGTTGTTATTAACTGTAATATGTGGAAGGCGATTCTTCAGTAGAACAAAAAGTTTCAGCACGGAAAATCTGTGACAAAGAGTTTCCAACCGAAATTCCAATGTTTACTTTTCTTGCTGATTACCGTGGAGGCTTCATAAGAGTTCATACATTCCAATGTGTAGAAAATTTATATATTGTTCTCTCCTTGGTTGATGTAATTATGTAATCAAACTGAAATTTGGAAAAGCTTTCATATGCTGAGCAATTGGTTAGATGTGTGTGTGTGTGAATTTTTTAATAAGCATCTGTCTTTTTCCTAACACTAATTTCTGCTAGAAGGAAAGTTTGCTCTAATATTGATTTTGAAATTCAATTTGTTTTTGCTATGATGGTAATTTCTCTGGGCAGTACATTTTTACTTTGCATCAAAATATTAAGCTTCTCAATTTGGTTCTTACAATTCTTGAACGAACCAATTAGCTGTTCAGTTAGGCAATTGATAACTTGATGACTAAATATGGTTAAGTTAATGGACTTGTGCATATATTGAGTTACTAATTTGATGGTGAGTATGTTTGTCACAACCAAATTGATGGAAAAGAAAATTTTAGGTGCTTGAGGCCTGAGGCTTGAACATCTGCGAGCAAGAACGTGGCGGTAACACACTCGCGCAAGGGGACGATAGCTCAGATAGGCAGCCAGATTTTGCGCAGAGGCGGCGCCTGGTTTTCCACAAATTTTAGTTTTAGTTATAATAATATGCAATAGGCCTGCAGAGTTTTCCCTGCCAATGCCAGGATTTATCTGTATTTAGAAATGTGCACTCTGATTGTTTCCTCACTTGAGGTTGGCGATTATTATAAAATTGATGAATGCATTGAAGCTATAATGTTATTTAATGTTATCATATGGTTGTCATGGTGCACACTTCTGGAGGTTTATTTCTCATTATTGTATGTTTATGTGCTTCTCAAATTACTCCAATATTGAGAGGAAACTTTAGGATGCAAGGGCCAACTGATGAAGCAAACTGTAACTTGGCAATCCATTCGATAAGATATAATATCTGGTAATCACTTTTGGTTTCATATTCTGTCATTCTTTTCTTTTATGTGCCTCAGCGTCCTTCATAGTAGCTAAAACTTGACAGCAAGGACAAGTAGAAGGATATAGAGGCATGACCACATGAAAAGATGCTGATGGTGTTTCTTCAGTTGGAGTATGTGCAAATAGTATACAAATGCTATTCTGCCAAGTGGCATTTCATTTGCTGACACGTGTTCGCAGTTATCTTTTCAAAACTATTAATCTCTATATGTTCTACTTTGGCCAGTTACTGAAATTGAATGATAAGGGAGAGAGGGAGAGGTAGGCACCTTTCGCAACCTTCGGTCTGACAATTTTGAGCATCAATTTGTTGTGGAAGCAGATGAAGAGGTGGGCGCAAAAAAGAAGCAGAACAATAATGTGTGTGGCCTGGTGTGTCTAAATTGGGTTTACATTGTATAAGATTGAAGCCTCATCACAGCTACAGAGAGAAGCAAATGTAAGCTTGAGTATACAAAGAAAAAAGAACGGGAAATTCACATGTGATAGTTGTACCTTATCCAGCAAAAGGCTATGTGATCCCATGCTGGAGCTATCACAATGGCGGGTAATGCATGGCGTCAAAGTCATATTTGTGAACACCGGCTTACCAACAATTAAGTTATGTTGTAACTTGAACTATTTTACCTGTCAATGTACGGATCATGAATATTTTTTTAATAATATTGACAAACATTTTCGTACCAAAAGCTTAATATTGATCATTGAGAAGCTGCAAAAATATTTGTCCGCGGGGATAAAGGTACCACAATCTTTTCCTTATTTTATGTACCTTTTTAATATAATACTAATTTTTATTAAATGTCGTGCTCAAAAAAATGTACATAAGTTTTATGGACAGAGAACAATATATGTTTCTTTTTTCTTAAAATTCTCTTTTTTCTGCAGAGGTTCTTTTTAAGGCAATATGATTGTTCTTGGTGAGGGAATTATGGGTCTAAATAGAATGTTCTACAAGCCAACTTAAAATGGGACGACTACCTAGATATGTATGTTCTTTCAATTTTATCAAATTACTTAAAATATTCACACTTTTTAAAGTTAGAATAGATTCTTTAAGTTTTTTTGTTATTCAGTAGCTTCTTTTGTAGGCGTATAGATTGAAAAAGAAGAAGCACATGTCAGAGATTACAAGAGAAGGGAATAATACAAGGATTATAAGGTTGGAATTCAATAGTTAATAGAATCTAAGAAGTCTTTTAGGACTCGAGGCCATATGTTTATTGATGCTCAAGGAAACTGAAGACTTTAATTTAGTTATTGACTGAAATTTTGTTTTCACTGCAATTTTAGCCAAAAAATTAAGAACCAATGCAGTGAAGCGGTTGACGAAGCTTAAGAAGGATTAATCCTATATATGATGTGTAAAACATTTATATTGACATGACCCACAAACCAAGCCTCACAGATGCCCTAACAAGAAAACAAGATTTTTTTTTATCGGTAAATGTTAGTGGTTAGAAGTTAGTACATCAAGTCTCCATACACTCATATCTCCAAGTCAACCTTATATCTCCTTCCTATTCATACCCAAAGGGAATCGAACCCAGGTCACTCACTCAAGTGAGGAGCCCGGTGGCCAGGTGATATGTTTAGAATAGATCCATACAATGTCAATATGCCAATGCATATCTAAAAAAGCAAGAGGTGCATAACAAACTTCATGCACCAAAATTTCTTATGAGATTTGATTAGCAACCCAATCATGAAAAAAAAAGGGTCACTATATATCAAGGTCAACCACACGCGTTAAAAAATAGCAAAGAGAAAGGAAAGAACCGCAGTCCGACTTCATTAGAATTGATGAAGTTAAATACATGGTTAGTTTTGACAATAAATTTGAGCTCTTTTGCAAATATAATTATATATATGTATAGTTTGTATATTTTGAAATATATTACAGGTACTTATATAATGGATTTTGGAAAACAAAGAAATGTTCACTTTTATTAAAAAAAAATTTAGAAAAAAAAAAGACTTATCACAATATAATTGTTGATGTTAATTTATCCGAATACATAAAAAAATTCAAGTCAGTGACCTCCTAACTCATTTGCGTATTTTCTTTTTCCTCATATTTGGATATATAATTGCAAAAAAAAAAATCATGATTATGTCTTATTCAAAAAAGAAGCTTAACAATATTTGGTTTGACAAAATGAAGCAAATACATCTGATGTCGAAGCAAATACATCTGATTCTTCAAGGAGACACATACATTATACGTTATGCAAATCAAAACTATTAATATAATCATTAAATCTATTATGTGCTTTCATAAAATTGACCTCAATATGCTACTGCAAAGATATAACTCAATACCGGATGACCTCAAATCAAATGAACAAAGCCAACGACTAGAGCTACCAAAGATCTCTACACAATAATCAAATTCATGAAATTTTTTTCCCTTGAATGTACGCCAAAAAGAACAGAAAAAAATCACAAGCAACCAAAAAAATTAAACAATATATGCATTCACAAAATTTAATGTACATAAGAAAAAAAAATTACAATAGCCCCGTGCATTGCACGGGCAAAAAACTAGTATTTATAAAAGTTTGTTTGAGACTATTTTATAGTATAAGACTAATTTTAAAAAATGATAAAATAACATATGAAAATATTTTTTAAATAAAGTAATGAGCTACTTTTAAAAAGATTATTATTCCTATTTTTTGAATTTATTATAATATGGTTTACAATTTTTATAAGACTTTAAAATAGATTCATCAATTTAAATAGTTTTATCAATTTTAAAAATAACGTTTCTGTAATTAATAAACAATATGTTAAGAGTAAGTGAAATACTAATGAGACTCTCTCGCGCAACATTTACTGAGTAGTATTCAATCCCACTTCCTATTTCAATCCGTTTCCCAATCGGTACTTACAGTGCTCCAATCTCCTATTCTCGGTACGACGGTGCGCCCAATCTCCGATCATCTTCTCCGCTGAAGCTTATCCAACGATCTTCTCGCTGGATCTTTGTTTAACCATTTGCGATCATTGTTTGAGGATTCGCCATTCAGTAATCGTGTTCCATCGGGTATTAATCTCTGACTCATTTTGAGTAATCTTATCTATCTATAGTTCTCGGAACAATATTTCAGATGCTTTAGTGATAAATTAGTGATTATTAGTTGAGGTATTGTTCTGTTTTATGTGACGTTAATAATTTGCTTGAATGACTTCTTGTACTCGGTCTATTTGGAGATAATTTGCCAAATTGAGCTCATAAGGTGTTTGATAATTTGCTCGAATGACTTATTGTACTTAGATTCTTTGGAGATAATTGACATGTTAGACAACTGTTGGTTTTTTTTTACTCTAGGACTCACTCTCATTTTTAAATGGGCTTAGTGAGATCCTTTTTATTTTCCTCATTAGCCGAGTATTTGTTTTGAAAATATAAAAATTTGTGATTTAGAGAATATAAAATTAGTGTCATATACTTTGATTGTTAGACTAATTTATTAATAATAAAAATAATAATAAGAAACTAAGTATATTTACAAGTACGTGCTCTTTTCTTGAATAAAGGCAAGAGAAAGAAGTTGATAGGATTAAAATCATAGGTTTACTTTGAATGTTAGACTAATTTGTTAATAATAAAAATAATAATAAGAAACTAAGTATATTTACAAGTACATAAGTGCTCTTTTCTTGAATAAAGGTCGGAGAAAGAAGTTGATAGGATTAAAATCATACCATGTTGTTTACTTTGATTGCTAAACTCAAAATTTTAGATAAAATAGATCATCATCTTTCATTTTTTGGCAATTTAAATTTTGGACAACTTACGCCCTTGCCCAAAAGATGATGTGGAGTTGTGGACAAATAAATTCACAACCATCGTTCCAATAAACATCCGCATCACTTAATATCTAAAAATATAATTAAAATTATTAATGTTATAAATATAAAATAAATTAAACATACATATAATTTTAAAAAAAGATTAGTCATACTTTTTTAAGTTTAGAAGTTTACAATGTATTTCAAAAATAATAAATCAAAAGTTATATTGTTTAAAAAAACATATTTTATTATATTTAAATAATTATATAACTGGATTATATATATATATATAGTAACAATATAAAAATAAAAATCTTTTAAAAAATTAAGGGTAGTATTTAAAAAAGTTTAAAGTTAATTATTAAAAGTACAATAAAAATATTTAAATTTATTTACAATAACTCTAAATTTGAAAATTACACGTTTAAGAAAAAATATATACATATATAATCTTAATTTTCCAATATATTAAATCACTCCGTCTCCGAATAGTTTTCACAGTTTTTGAGTTCTCAACATTCAAAAGGTGTGAAGTTTTTCCCGAAATAGTCTTCACACTTTTTAAAAAAAATATTCTTCTCACAAATCAAATAAGTGTGAGGACTATTTTAGGATGGATGGAGTAATATTTATATAATTTAGAATTATGAATTATGAAATTTAATAGAACTTTTTTATAATTTTAAGAAATAAATATAGAAATAATGTATACAAGTATATATTTGTATATATTCAGAATCGATTTAAATAATATTTTTAATATTTAATATAATTAAATATATTTTTATTTTGTAGAGAGAATATGTATAATATTAAATTTTTTTTTTTGTATTTTATATTTTAAATATATAAATTATTATATTGTTAAGAAATTTATTTTTAGGTTTAAAATATAATAAAATATTTTCATTTAAAAATTATAATTAATATGCATTTAGAATTTTTTAAAGTATTTATTTAATTAATTGTTTGTTTCTAAACTTTTTTTATTATGTTCATGAGTATTTAATGATGTGGATGTTTATTGAGACAATAGTTATGTATTTATTTGTACACATAAGTTTTTGGATAATTAGCAAACTACCCAAAGTTTGAAACTTTGAATTGCAAAAAAAAAAAAAAAAAGTGAAGGTGGTGATTTATTTTTTAAAATCCAAAAGTTTAGATTAAACTGCAAATTTTCAAATGATTTAATATGCAATTAAGCATATTATCTTTATCTTACTTTTAAGTTCGGTTTGTCTATTGACAGAATGGGGGAGCTGAAGATTGAAAAGCATGTTAAGTACATCTTATCGATTGAAAAGGTATACCTTGTGCTAACCATAGCTGCTTTTTTTCTTTTCATTTCCCAGTATTTATTGAACAAGAAATTATGAAATAATCAATAATGATATCATGATAAGCATACAAGAAAGGAGGATACCATGAGCTGCCTTAATTATAAATATCATAATGTGTTCAATAGTAGGAGAGAATAAAATCAAGTTCAATGCGGATTAGTGTTTACCTGACTACTCCTGAAAGACTGTTTTCAACCTAATTTTAAGTTAATGAAGTGACTCAATGGTTTTTGTATTCTACATTTGCTCCTAAATTCTATTCCCAAAATGCTACTCTCATTGAAGTTATTTATTTTAATTAGCCTTTAGGAATCATAGAATATTTATCACATCCTCAATAAGCCTATGTGATGCAACACATGCTGCAAATGTTTTTATGTATCTTCAGAATATTTGCTTCCTCTGGCAGGAGGAAAGTATTTTACTTCTCAATGTTCCTGCAATACTTGGCTGATTTTGGATCATAAATAACGTATTAGTTTTCTTGTATCATTCATTTTCTTGTATTTTAGTTTTCATGAAGAGTCATGTTGTAGTATGTCCACAAATATTTGAGTATGCACAACTTTATGCATAGTACTGTTGTTTATTATATTCTTTTAATTTAGTATAATAAGTAGCACCCTTTCATACCAGAAAAAAGATGATTTTGAATCTGTGGTGATGGAGCACTTAAGGATAAATGGTGCTTACTGGGGATTGACGACTCTCGATGTTTTAGGAAAGCTCAATGCAGTAGATCAAGATGAGGTTGTTTCATGGGTCATGCAGTGTCAACATGAATCTGGTCTGTTTTTTGGCTATGCAATTTAGCTATTCAAAAAGTACTAGTTGGCAAGTGCAGTCACTCATTTAAGTTTTTTATTTTATCTGGAATTTTTTATTTTGTAAGTTACTCTTATTTTGGTTTTACTTGTGCTACCTTTTTATTTTAGCGAGTTAAAAATAGTTATGTAACTTTCAATTTTGACATTTTGATTCAGTAACCTGTTGTAGGAAGTGAAACATCCCAATGTGTCAAGAGTCTGATTTGTCCGCATGCTAGTTTGATTGGTCTATTGGGTGTTTCGTGTCTTATAGCCGGTAACTGGACAAGAATGTTGAAAAAGTGAAAGTAATAGTACTATTCTCAATTCGTGAAAGCCAGTAGGATCGGAATCGGAATATGGGTAACTTACAGGAGAAAACTATTCTCCCCAATTTATTCCACAACCCCTGATTTTGAATGATGTGTTTCAGAAAAATAAAAAAGTCATACTTTGCATGTCTTTGTTCATGCAGGTGGTTTTGGTGGTAATATAGGGCATGATCCCCACTTGTTATTCACACTCAGCTCTATTCAGGTTTTAGCACTATTTGACAGGATGGATGTTCTTGATTTTGAGAATGTCTCAAATTGTATCTTTCTATAGTTTATGTTCAGTTATTAACAGTGTCAGATGGTTGTTGCAACCATGCATCAAAACCAGGTGTTATGCTTACAATTCTTTTCCATTGCCTCTCACCTTACAGTTTTTCCTCTTAAGTGTATCTGTTTCTTTAGTGTAGTATGACTTCACAGAGGATTTAATATGTCAATGAACTTAACCTACTAGCTAGATATTGCAAGCCTACAACAAGAAGATGGATCCTTTGCTGGTGATATTTGGGGTGAAGTAGATACAAAGTACACTTTCTTATCCTTCAGATCCTGTTATTAGTTTGTTTTCTGCTGTTGAAATTGGTTGCTACATATTTATTTATCACTTTTTCACATAATATCGATCCGTTACAAGATAAAAGTGATTACTGTTTTTTTAGGTTTTCTTATATTGCAATATGCTCTCTCGCTTTACTACATCGCTTGGATAAAATAAATGTGGATAAAGCTGTAAAGTACATTGTTAGTTGCAAGAACTTAGATGGTGGATTTGGATGCACACCAGGAGCAGAATCTCATGCAGGGCAAAGTATGTTTCTTTTCTTGATATGTGGTATACTTGTATTTGCTTGTGGGATTTCTCTAAGCAGCTAACCTAAAAGAAATCAAGAAGTTTCACATGTTGTGGCTCAGTTATGTAGAATATATTTGGTTAGCTCTTAAATGACTGGACTCACTAGATAACTGGAGAATAATTGGAAATTAATATTTATAGATGCCAAAAACCTTAAAGATATAGGATTTTGTAAGTGTGGCCAGAAGTTGTGATCCATAGTTCCAAACTTTCTTTATTTGGACTAGTCCTACTATGTATCTCTCGTGCCGGTAGATATGACTCAACAACTTGAATAATGCTTGTTTGGATGGTTTGGTCGAGTAAAAGTGTAACTAAATAGCTTGTGGATTGGTAGGCCTTACTTGGAACCCATGTGCTGTTTTATGGCTGAAATCTTGTTACATCTTTATATATTGGGAGCCTGAATGACATCAATAAACTTTGTGACAGTGGTTCTACCTTCTCTGAAGGTAAACATAAATAGTTTAGTCCTAATGCAGGAACTAAACCAATGTATCATAATCTCCTGTAGTATTCAGTCATTTTATTCCATTGTTACTGCAGTTTTCTGTTGTGTTGGAGCTCTTGCAATTACTGGATCTCTTCATCATGTTGACAAAGACCTCCTTGGATGGTGGTTATGTGAGCGACAAGTAAAATCTGGAGGTCTAAATGGGCGTCCTGAGAAGCTTCCCGATGTACGTGAATGCTTCTAGTATATTACTTATCATCCAACACAACAAACACTAAAATACGGCCTTCCTCAATTTGCACACACAAGTTAAGGTGAAGAAATAGGTTGGGGTTTCAGGGGCAATTTTGCCCACCTATATGTTATAAAGTGAAGAAAGGGGTTGGATTGGATTTATGTGTTGGCTCACTTCAATGACATTTTGTGTAAATATGGAGATGATAGTTTACTATTTTTGGAGTGTGCAAATTGTTGTGAGACCATCCCAATAAGGCAAGTGTGCAGATAATAGTGGGAGGAAGAGAGTACATTTTCCAGAGCATGGTTCTCATACAATGCCATTTCCAACTCCAGGTCTGCTACTCATGGTGGGTTCTTTCTAGCTTAATCATGATTGATAGAGTTCACTGGATCAACAAGGAAAAGCTTGTCAGCTTCATCTTGGATTGTCAGGTTATAACTTGGATTGGAAATTGAATTTCTGTTTCAAGTTTCTCTTTTTTTTTTTTTTAAAAGATATATTATTGTTTAAAACTTACATTGTCTCATCCTTTAATGATGTAGGATAAGGAGAATGGAGGAATTTCAGACATGCCAGATGATGCCGTTGATGTCTTCCACACCTATTTTGGCATTGCTGGTAAGATTACAGTCCTCCTCATACCCATAGTCATGCATCAGTCCTTAGATAATGTTCCTATTTTTTGCTTCTCTAATGCGCTATATGCAAAACAATGTCAGCTTCAGCTTTCAATGTCATTTTGTTTAACAAAGCTTTCTTCCTTGATGAATTCAGGTCTTTCACTACTCGAATATCCAGGACTTAAAGCCATAGATCCAGCTTATGCATTACCGGTTGAGGTTGTAAATAGAATTCGCCTTGGCAAATAAATCTAGCAGCTGAAAATTCCAGGTTGAATAGTACATTTTCTCCAAACATCCTTTTATCTTTTTCTGGCGGTAAAATGACAAATAATTTGATGGTCATTTTCCCTGTATTTTTTGTGTTAGTTGTCATACTCTTTGGTTATGATTATGGCTGTAACTGCAGTCTAATTTTTTCATTTCACTAGCTTTAGAACCTTACATTGCTTTTGGTAGATCCATCTACTTTAATGATTGAGAATATTCCTAGTGTTTAAAATTGGGTTTAAATTCCTTTTTTGTAAGTTTTTGCTATTGAAGTTATCAAGTTAGATAGACGTGTATCATCAAGAACTGCACACTTGGTAATTTATATAGTGGTATAGTTTAACTAACTATGATACTGCGTTCTAGAGATCATGTTTCAATATATATAAAGTAGTCTTATTTAGGATCATGAAACGAAACACTAGTAGTTATTTTTATTTCTAATGCGTTGGTCTGTAGTTCTAGATTCTTGTTCAAGTTTTGTATGAATATGATTCATGATAAGTTTATTATGAATTATTTTTCATATAAAATCTGCTCTCTCATCTTACAATCATCTTTCTCGATAACCCCCATGATTATCACATTACATTGGAATGCATATAAAATTTTAGGATGGGAATAACGTGCGACTCATGTAAACAATTAAGACAAAAACTCATGTGAGACCTCACCACAATATTTTTAGTTCATATGAAAAAATAAAATAGTTACTCTCATATTCACACCATACAATTGGTGCATAGTTATTATTGTTCAAAAAAAAGCTAATTTTTACTGAAAGAATAACTAATGTAAAAATATAGACCAATTGCAGTAATGCACTATACTAATGTGAACAAAATCTCACCAAAACAAAAATACTGAACCATGCTATATAAAATAAAATAAAAAAAGAGCATGGCTGATTTTCTATTTTTATTTTCTTTCAAGTCTGCAAACATGAAGAAACATCATAAATGAAATTAAACATAAATAAAATACAAGGTGAAATATCAGTATAACTCAAACAAGATAAAAGGTGAAAATACAGCAGGCCAGGTATGTATGCCTTGACACAGACAATCATTTGAATGAACGAACAATCAAGGAATGATGAAGCTGGAATTCACACTGAAAACGAAGCAAAAGAAGTTCATAAGACTGCTAATTATCATTAAAACCATGAAGAACATCACCAGTAATCCCCACAGGAGCACTCCCCCCATTCGAAGTGATGGAATCTGTTAGAATCTCTAACAACAATAACTCGTCCCGTTACAGAAGAAACGCGTTTCGCGAATTCATGGCAGTCTTTACACGCCCTCAGATTCTTGAAAACAACAATGGGGGCACTCCCTCGTGTTGCTATCAGCCCAAAAGCAATAGCAAGCCTCTCACTGTGAACCAGAAGCTGCTCCTTTCTCTCTGGCAAAATGTTCAACACAACATCGTCCTCAGTTAAAAGTATGCTCTCTTTCTGCGATGCAGAGAATCCAAGCTCCTTCAACTTTGAATAAATCTCCTCCGTTTGATGGTGGTGTTGATCGCCCACTACAAAACGGTGTACTTTGCTGTCAACTGTTATCCAGCTACAACCAATCTCTTTCCTCAACTCTCTTTCAGCCATCAGCTTCCTCACATACCCAGCTTCCTCCCAATTCCCACACGAAGCGTGCAAATTGAACAAAAGAACATAAGCAGCAGTGTCTTTAGGGTCGAGCTGAAGAAGCTTCTCTGCAGCTATTTTACCAAGCTCGTATTCTTGGTGAATCGAGCATCCACCTAACAGACTCTTCCAGCTCATTGCGTCGGGTTCAAATGGCATCGAATTTATCAGATCTCGTGCCTCCTTTAACATCCCACCCCGAGAGTATATATCAATCATGCAATTGTAGTGGTCAATTGTTGGTTTCAAGCCATGATCACTACTCATTGTGTCTAAGATCTGTTTGGCTTCTTTGATAAAACCACCATGGCTACAAGCGGTGAAAACTGCGACGAAAGTGACCTCGTTCATCTCAGCACCAGAAGACCGCATTTTCCTGAAGAGATTCAGGGCTTCAGAAGCATTTCCATGGTGAGAATAAGCAGCAATCATGGATGTCCAAGTGATGGTATCTGGTTCAGGCATTGATTCAAAGACTTTATATGCATAATCCAACCTCCCACATTTAGCATACATAGTAATCAGGGCGCTCTCCCCATACAGATACGAAACGAGTCCTCGTTTCATTGCGTCTCCGTGTGCTTGAGAACCGAAGTTGAAATCAGCAAATGCAGAGCACAACTGGAAGATGGTTGTGTACATGAACTCATTCACAACAGCACCTTCCCTTCTTAAAGACTTGAAAGTGTTGATACATTTCTCAAATTCACCAATTTGTGAATAACCACATAATATAGCACTCCAAGAAACATCATTAGGCTCCGTTATCCCCTGAAATGCTCGACCAGCAGAATCGACATCACCACATTTGACGTAAAAATCGACAAGGGGTGTACCAACAGAGACCTCATTTTCAAGTCCAAGTTTAAGGATCAACCCATGAATTTGCTCTCCCATTTTCCGAACGCGCAATGCTGCACAACCCTTTAGAGTTATCGAAAACACAAACTCATCCAAATCAACACTTTCATCCACCATGGTCTTGAAATATCTCAGGATATCTTCATGCCTATCGGCTTGAGCACAGCCCACCATCATCGTTGTCCAAGAAACAGCATTCTTCTCATGCATCAGAGCAAAATTCAGCTCGGCGATCTCTATCTGCCCACATTTAACGTACATATTACATATCGCGGTGTCCATGGCGACGTTGTTGGTAAAGCCAGCTTTAATTACACGACAATGCATCTGTTTCCCAATCTCCAAATGCGAAGAATCTGAAAAACACTTCAAAAGGTTGATGTAGATCGAAGGATTAGGCTTCAAATCTGAATCTTGCATTTGCAAATACAACTCCAGAGCACTCTTTAACAGTCCTTCCTCTGCATATGCAGATATGATTATGACCCACGAAGCCATAGTTCTTTCAGCCATTTCTTCGAACAGTTTCCGGGCATCGAAAAGACTACCGCAATCACAATACATCTGGAGAACATAATTAACAAGAAAGCCAGGAGGGTTTTCTGACAAACGTTGGTGAATGAACTTACCAAATTCCAACGACCTTAGCTTCGAACATGTTTCGAGTAAATGTTTATAGGATTGAGGAGCAACAGGAATGTTACAGCGAGCCATTTCGAGAAGGAATTGGTGGGCTTCTTTGAGTTTATCCTGCTTGGAAAGGGAAACTAGATGGACGTTCTCGAGTTCTCCGTGCTGAGTAGTGGGGGTTTTGAGTGGAGATTTCGAGGATTTGAGAGACACCCATGAGGGAAAATTGGTGAATTTTGCAGTTGTTGAGTGCTGATATGGATTTGATGCTTGCGCAAACGTTGAATTTAGCAATTGGAGACTTAGCATAGATATCAGTTGGAGTTGTTAGATTAGTGGGGAAGAAGTGAAAGCGTGAAACATGTTAACCAAGTCCGTATGCAGAATTCCAACACGAGTGCCTCTACTGGTTTTTCTTCTTCTGTTTGACGCCTTTTATTAGGGAGGGGTGTGTTACTCTCCATTCGACCATTCGTGCGGTGTGGGTAAATTTTCTACAAGAAAAGGGATTTATGGATCACATGATCCGTTTGTAAAAATATATATTAAAAAGAAATTAAAGAGTAAGTTTATTATGATTATGTACTGTTATTTATTATTATTATAAAAATATATTTAATTTGTTAATAATGATAGTGTATACATATAATAGTGATAATTAACGAATCAAATTTACCGTGAACTCAAGTTCATACATGTGTTTGTCAAAATTAAAATTTAACAAATTTATGTAAATGGTTCTAGGTGGAGAACTAATACTGGGTGCAGATTTCAAGGAGAGTTAAACTATGTTTTATCAAGTGGGATTATTTTAATTTTTTTTTTATAATATTTAAATTTTATATTTTGAACATTTGTTGATAACCTTTAATAACACGTTGATTGTGTGCCTTAATATAACGAGGTTATCAAATAATACATGATATAAATATCATTTGAATGTTGAGATAACGAGCAAGTAGGTCGTTGAAAAGTTATCGTACTTAACTAGCAAGCATGTTGTTTAAGTTGTGAAAGTTGGAATCATTTATTCATTGCAAGGTGTTACATATATATAGTGA
This sequence comes from Prunella vulgaris, assembly GCA_026898435.1. Lineage (NCBI taxonomy): Eukaryota > Viridiplantae > Streptophyta > Magnoliopsida > Lamiales > Lamiaceae > Prunella > Prunella vulgaris. The sequence goes on from JAPKLY010000062.1 coordinate 1,314,029, forward strand.
AAATACAAGTAGGCGGTGACACCTACTTGTACCACCTCTCGATATGTGTCATGTGAAATGGGTATAGAAGCTTTCTTGAGCATTAAGTATGCTCCAAGGCTATGGGTGAGCAATATGGTGGAGGAGGCAGGCTGGTGCCATTGGGGCTAGCAGGAATGCTCCTGTGAGGGGCGAACAACTGTGATGTTGGTCACAATGTTGGGCAATATTGCGCCCAACATCAGGGGAGCAGCTTTCACGGATGGCGCACAATTTCTTTGCTTTGACGTACACGGTGATGGCAAGTAGTTTCATGGGCGAGCAACTTCATTTCCAAGTTGCTCGCCGATTCATGCACTCCACGGGACTTGTCGGCCTTCATTTCTTTATCTTCATACAGCTTAATTGTCTTCTTTAATCTTCTTAGTCGCAACTCTAATTAACGTCCTCCTTGGCAAGTAAGTTAATTGTTTATATCAACAATTATCTATGTAAAATAAAATAAAAAATTGTAATTTTTTTCTCTATAAATAGAGACCAAAATTGATACATTTTAAAACATGATTTGTAATCAAAAAATCGATATTGAAAATTAAATATGTAATTTTATCTTCTGCATTGTTGTATTTCGTGCATCTGTTTGTAACTTGATATATTTATTTACGGTGTTGTATTTAAATTATGCAACTTATATTTTATTATTGAGATTGCAATTTTTTTAAGTGTATGATAATTTTTTTATTATATTTACGCTTTTGCATATCAAATAGTTTAATATATCATTTTATTAAATATAATAAAAGTTGATTAGATAAATAAAATTATTAAATAATGAAAAAAAGAATATTTTATTAAGAGATTAGATTATGAGTGTTTGTGATAAAGTATGAAGATTGATTGAATTGTATGATGTACACGTGGAGGGGGGGGAATGAATTATTTATTGAGAGATGAGTAAGTCTCTTATGCATCAGGTGCACTGTGTAACTTAAGTGTATTTTAAAATAATATTACATTATTTATTATTGAAAAGTTACATAAATTGTTACTGAAAAGTTACACCATTAAAAATACACTTTTCAATAATAACATGTGTGACTTTTCAGTAATATTTTATGTAATTTTTTAAAAATAAACTTGAGTTTTACGGTGCACCTGGTATATACAAGACTAATGCTTAAGAGATTGATTTATGGTGGTTTGTTGATAGAAATAGTCTAAGAATTTACTATCTGATCTACCTAATTTTGGCTCGACTTAATTTTTTTAATAATTAAATTTGATTTGGGTTTTTTTTTAAATATTTATTTGTTGGTCCCAACTCCCAAGTAGGGGTGGGAATAGGTCAGGCCAGGTTAGACATCTCACAAAAAAGTCTGGGTCTGATTTACTATTGATGGGCCTAAGTCTGACCTGATATCTATAAAAAAAGGTTTTTTAGTAGGCTCGGCCTGAACCTTTTTAGCAAATAGGTCAGGCTGAAAACCTTTTAAAGGCCTATCTAATAAAAGTTTTTCATAACTTTTTTTATTCATTATGAAAATTTCAAAACTATACCTATAAAATTAACAAATGTCTCAATAACATCAATAATAATATTAAATATTTTATCAAATCACAAATAATATTGTTAATGCCTACATCAAGTCACTAAGAAAACAATAACAAAACCATAAAATAGTTCAAACAATCAATACATAAATGATAAATACTCCTTCCAATTTTCTTCTACTACTACTTATAAAGAAAAATAAAATGACAAAAAGAAAGATAAATATTCCTTCATATTTTCTTCAAATTACCAACTTTTGTGGCCACTGACCATGTTCCATTAGAGCATTTATATATTAATTAATAATAAAAATGATAAATTATATCTTATAAATTATTATCATAATTATATATTTATTATATTATATATATATATATAATTAATTAAATAGGTCGGCTTGTTGGGCTTAAAAAGTGGTCTATTTAACTAAATAGGCTTTTGAAAAGGTCTGAACTTGACTTATTTATTAAGTAGGCCGAGCCTAACAAGACTTTTAGTAGACCGAGCCGTAGGCCCCTCCAGAAGCCTGACCTATTCTCACCCCTAATCCTAAGTGATTAAGTACTAAATGGAATGAATAGTCTTTCTTAATATAAAATTTTATAATTTCAACATATAAAAATGAATAAACTACAAATGAGAAGTTTAAATTACATGGATATGGATAGTCTCTTTTTTATTGTTTCATTTGACTCTATTTTTATTTTTAAATTACACTTTACTTCACTAATAATTTCACATAAAATATATTTTTATAATTTCATTCACTTAAATTAATTAATATTTTTTAATAAAAAGATTATTTTTTAATTGTTATAAATTAATTCCATTTAAAAAAGAGTTGAAATCTCAAATGAAAAAAAAAAAAAACGGGAGGAGTGAGTATATAGCTATAGGTTTTTTATTGTACAAATTTAGTTTTCTTCTAGGTTAACCAGGGGCGGAACTAGGATTTTTGGGTGAGGGGGCCAATAAATTATAGTGCAATACTATTATATATTCAATAATAAAAATTACTCCCTCTGTCCCAGAGGAACTTGCAAGTTTTCCTTTTCGGGATGTCCCAGAGGAACTTGCAGACCCAAAAATGGAAACCTTTTTATAAACTCCATCCTCATAATATCTACATATTTACACAAAATGCCATTACTTTTTCGCTTTTTTGACCCACATTACACTCAATCCAACTAACTTTTTCACTTTTTACATAAAATTTTACCAAATTAACCCTCAAAACACTACTTTTTTTACTTTATTCTACTTTCTTCTTAATTTGTGTGCCCCTCCTCCCTTGCAAATTGCTTTGGGACGGAGGGAGTAGATCTTATATATTTATGTTGATGTTCATCGTTAAATATATCAAGTCATATAAAAATGTTATTAATTTATTAAATTTAGAATGTCTTTCTTCTATATCACAAAATTCATTCAATAATTAAGACTACAATTTTCTTCCCTTTTTTTTAATTTTTTTTTCTACATTTGTAATTTGCTTCTTAATATATATATTAATATATAAATTTATAAGAAGTTCATCTTTTATTTATTTCAAGTATAGTGGTCTCGATTTAATTTATTGGAGAAAAGTATTGTTTCATGCTTAATTATAACATTTTTATTATATATTGTTGTCCCTTAGGAAGATTAGCTTTTAAAGTTTTGGGTATGTTGTTTTTTACAGATAGATATTTTTATCTTACGAACCAAACATATGAGTAAATTTCTCACATTTTGATAAAAGTATTTATACCTTTTTTAAAGCTAATCAATTACTCCACTGGTCTCCAATATTTAATTTTTACTTTCTATTTTTATTTGTCCTCCTAATTTTTTTTCATTTTCCTTTTAAAATATATATAATTTTATTATCACACTTACAACAAAATCATTTTATTTTTTAAAACGTCATAATTATTCCACAATATCCTTACAATATCAATTTTATCTCATTTTATCTCATTATAAAAAAGGATTAAAATTGGAGGACGGGGGGAGTACAATAGTTTTCTTAGATAATTAATTACAATAGTTATTTCTACCAACGAGTATATGACATATCATTTTGTTTCGTTGTAGACCGGAACCACAATCACCACAAGAGAGAAATCACCTAGAATTGCACTCTAAAACAACAATTTTCACAAGAAGAGGACCACCACAAGAATAACTACCACAAGATGGAACAAATGTTTATTGCAAAGGTTTAGAAAGAAAAAAATGATGAATGTGACATGTAATAAATGTGCAAGAGACACACAGTTTATACTGATTTTGAGATGATGTATCCTCGTATATCCACTGTTACATTCTCCAGTATCAAATAACTAACAATATTTACAATATTGCTTGCCTACACATAGAACCGCACCCCTAACTTAAAGACCTCACCTGAACAGATCTATACTTAGTGAAATTTAAAGATTACACTTAATATATTTTAAATACTTTTAAATAGCTCATTTAGACTCCCTTCTACCTCACAAAAAAGAAATGCCTGTTAGAAATAAAATACTCCATCCATTCCATAAAATTTGTACATTTTTTTTATTTGAACGTCCTACACAAATTTACACACTACTAAAAAATGTTAATTTACGTACATACTCACAAACATATACACATATTTACCCATATATCACTATTTTATATATAAAATACATTTTTTTTTAAAAATATACCACACTATAGGATGCAAATTCCTAATATTATAAGTGATTGAATCAATAACTTGTGAAAGTTATTCTTTATAGATATGAATATTTTTTTCTAAGAATCACTCCACTTTCTAGAAACAAGAAAGAATGACTCCATCAAATAATATTTCATCTTTGAGTTTACTGTATAATTCTCTCTTCAAATGCTTTGTTATTGCTTTCTTTGTTTTGTGCCTCCAGGGTTCATATCCATTGGGAGACCCCACGCTTTGAGTTTAAGAAAAAAAGTCCTGACTTCAGTTTGCTGTGTGTTGATTATTTTGTCTGTTTCTTGTGCATTAATTTAAGGTGACGACCCTTGAATATGTGGCGGAGAGCTCGAATGATTTGGTGCGAACTGCCAAGTGATTTTCAGAGTGATGGTGCGATTTTTTCAAGCATATATTTCGCACATTTTTGTTAAAACAAGGAATAAATTTTGACAAAAATATATAAAAATAGAATAAATATATTTTAGGTGGGATATCTAATAATTGGTGGTAATGTTGGTGGGTTATATAGTTGGCCCTATTAGACAAATGTAAGTATTTCTAAAAAAATACATGTGAGTTGGGCCAAAAAAATGTAGTATAAAAGAGGCAAGTGGGCCAGCCAATCATCGTCCAAGTAAAAAAAGTTCCAACTATATATTCCTTCAATATTATAAGATACATCTATTTTACTTTTTTATATATAAAAATATTATTTTAATATACCATTTCAACTCATCAACTCAACCTTTTTCTCTTTCCATATTTTCAAACCGTGCAACAATTTTTCCAAGCCATACAAATCAATCTCCAAGTCCATGCAATATTTTTATAATTCCTGCTAATATTCTTCTTTTTCTTCATTTTGTAACGTCGAATAATAAATTGATGGAAGACGGCGACAAGTTAAGAAAAATATGTGTTTAACAATTATTTTTTTATGAATACATTAAAATTAATGTATATTTAATTCAATTTTTTTTGGTAAAAATAGGTAAAATAGATATTTGATAATGTATGTAGGTATATCTAAGTATCTTATAAAAGGATCAGGATATTCTCCCCCAATTTTTGAGTAGTTCACCCCCACTTCACTTCTTATTTTGAAAATAAATTTTAAAAGACAAAATTACCCTTTAAGTATTTTTTTTTAATTACAAAAAAGATCAGTTCACACTTCTCTACAAAACTTAGAATTTGGATCTATGCCCTTCTTCCAATTCTTCAACAATATTTTTTCGAACAAAAATGTTGAACTATTAACATTGAAACAAAGAATTTCATAACCGTTACCCTGGAATCGAACACCGTCACCCAAAATCGACACGATTTTACCGGATTCGAACTCTTTTTAAAAAAAAATCGTACATATTTGTTCGACACTGATTGATGGAACAAATGCATAATGTTCGGAAAAAATTGTTGAACATATGTACTTTGTTCGAAAAAATTTGATGAACAAATGCAGTTTGTTCGAAAAAAATTTATGAACAAATGCACTTTGTTCATTAAAAATTTTCGAATAGAATTTTGATTTTTGAAGAAAGATTTTCGAACAAATGTTATTTTTTCGACTAAATTGTTCGAGCATATAGCATTTGTTCGAAAAACCAGAGCCGAACAAATGACTCCAACGATTTTCAATTATTTTTGTCAGATGAATTTTTACAAATGATTTTCAATCGATTTTTAATCCCAAAATTTATAATAGTAACAACAAAAGTTCATCCAAAACTCATTCAAATTCATAAATCATTTAATACAAAAACCTAATTAAATACCAAATAGGAAAAATCAAAATCTTATACGATTTGTTTATTGACGCGGAAGAGATGATGATAGTGATAATCGATGGTGATTGGAACGATTGTGGTGGTGGATGATCTTGCTCCCACAATTTTTGAATGAAAGGGGTGAATTAACAAATATAATTCTTAGTTTGTGAGGGAATGATTAATTTTAAAAAATATGGGTGGTGAACTGAACGAAACGAAAATTGTGGTGAATTGAAGATGGTGATGAAACCGCGTCCCTTATAAAATTGGAGGGGTATATAGTCAGGTCCAGTAAAAAAATTGGTTGGACCTTTCATGGGCCAACGTCCCGCTTTGACAACTTTGCTTACTGGTTACTGAAACGGTAGAATTTCATCCTTGTTGCTACTGATTTTGGTGAAGGATTCTCTTTCTTTCTTTCTATGATCGGAGAATTAAGAATGTCGACTTCATTCCACGCATGCACATTTCTGCGATGCGAATTCAACAATGAATTTAGCCAAAACCCTTGTTCTTCACACTCCATGCTCAAACTCCCCATTTACCACCAATTTGTCGATTTCGCTTCCCATAGCCGCTTGTTTTCCGTCGCTGATCATAGAAAGTCGCCATTCTTCACTGTTTGCAGTAAAAAAGATGCGGATGTCGCTTTCGCCGAAGCGAGTTGGGAAAACGCCTTTGAGGCACTGACGTGCGTCATGAAGTTCGGCGGCTCCTCGGTGGCATCGGCCGAAAGGATGAAAGAGGTAGCTCACCTCATACTAAGTTTTCCCGAGGAGAACCCGGTCATTGTTCTCTCTGCAATGGGAAAAACTACCAATAATCTCCTCTCCGTATGTAGTCACACTCAATCAATTGATTTGGTTATATGACTTGCAGCTTTAAGTTTAAATGATTTAATGAAGTTGGATTTTAGGCAGGAGAGAAGTCTATCAGCTGCGGATTTACGAATGTTTCAGAGATTCAGGAGCTGACCTTTATAAAAGAACTGCATCTTAGGTAATTGTCAGTTTGCTCGAGCCGAAAACATTAACTATTGGATGCTTATTGAAAGTTCCAAGCAAAGCAAATGATAATTAATAACTAGTTCCGTGTGTGGAGATTCGGCACATCGCATTCCAATCTAATATAGAAAAGCAAAATGTGCATTTGTCCTGGAGTTGCGTAGATTATCTGATTGATTAGATTGCAAGTAACATTTTTTATGTTCTGTTTTTTTTTTTTTTTTTTTTTTCAGAACGGCAAAAGAGCTTGAAATTAATGATTCTGTGATTTCTGGTAAGAGTTGTATTGTTATGATATTACTTTTCATTTAAATGAACTAATATATTGTGGGAGGATAATGTTGAGCATTTAACTTCTGTCATTTTAGCTTCATATTTCTAGTGTGAAACTAATGTTGCCATAATGTCATGTCCATTGTCATTGTGTAATTGTATACCTCTCTCTGTGGCTTGATTTAAGTCTCATTCCAACATAAGGTTTCCTGTGAGCAGCTCCAGAAAGTTTCTTGTCTTCTAAATGTCTTTTAAATGGGATTTGCAATAGTATTGGGCTTCAAGTTTTCAAGGACATTTACTGCTACAAAAGACACCTGTAACACATAAAGTGAACTTTTAGCAATGCTCTTGTAGAATCTCCATGTAAAGTCATAGAATATATGGATCCGTTTTAAGTAGAAGAGCATATGAAACAGAATAGTTGAAGAACATATTTCTTACTACTCCCTCCGTCCACCAATTTTATTCCCTTTTTTTCTTTTTGGGCTGTCCACCATTGTTATTCACATTCCTTTTTTTGGAAATAAACTACACTCACAAACAAATAAATGGGCCCTGCAACACCCCACTATTCCCTTACTTAATCTACCCTTTTCAATAAAATACTACTCCCTCCATTCCACAACACTTTGCATACTTTCGTTTTCGGTCCATCCACAAAATGTCATTACTTTTTACACTCAATCCAACTAATTTCATTACTTTAATAATATAAATTTACACATCACCCTCTACTCATTACACATTTTTCTTAAGAAGTGTGCAAACTCTCATGTGCAAAGTGATTTGGGACAGAGGGAGTAATTTTCATTAAATATCGTGCCCAAAAGTTATGGGCATAAGTTTCATTGACAGGGGTAGTAGTAAATAACAGCACATTGACAGCTACTATGCTTGGTAATCAATATTGCATACATGCTGCTACTACATTATATGTAACTTTGTACATAAACCACTATGCTCTATCCTTTTCTGATTTTGGATATACTTCATTGTACTTTTTTCCAGAACAACTGGAAGAACTGGAGTTGCTTTTGAATGGAATTGCTAGATTGAAGGAGTTGACCCCCCGGACTCAAGACAAACTTGTGTCATTTGGAGAGTGCATGTCTACAAGAATTTTTGCTGCATATCTAAATAACATTGGCTCTAAAGCAAGACAAGTATGTTTGTTGTTCTTTCTTTGCGTATTGCCAGAAATTCCACTGGCTGGCCTGACTTAATGTTACAACCACATGTTCACAGAAACATAAGTAAAGAGAAAAAATTTGCACCTTCGTACCTATGGGAACTCCAAATACAACACATTTCAACTCAAAGATAAATGAATAGTCTCATTACTCGGAGTAAGGCTACTAATTTCTTTTGTGGCACCTCTGGCCTCCCAACACTTGAAGAGATTGTGATTTGACTGCTTCTTCTTGTGTATCTGGTGCAATTGAAAGGGTAAAAGATAAAATGCGTCTTTTATTTTAGATTTAATTTGGCCTGGGGGCAGAGATGAAGTCTAATTATAGGTATAATAAATTGGTGAAAATAATTAACGTTTGGCAATGTATGTATTTTTTTCTGTTTCCATTTTTATTTCCTCTCCCTTCCTTTTTTTTTTTTGTGGTATTTGGGGTATGAGGGCCTGCATACTAATATTAATTTAAAATTTTAAATAACTTTAGCATGCATTCTGTGGAGGCCACCTTCTTTTAACGAAGTCGCAAATTTAGTTTCTGGTACAATGTAGCCTTCCCTGGATACTATTCAACCATCATGTTTTTGCATTATCTCTTCACTAAAACGTATTGTTGAACATAATTGATGGCAATCCCTCATCTGAGTGGAACTGTTTTCAATGTATGTTTAGTAAATAGATGTCTCGTCATCCTATGCTATATTTTCTTGTAGTATCCATTGATTTGATAGTGGTCTGTGTACGTTGCAGTATGATGCATTTGGCATTGGGTTAGTCACGACGGATGATTTCACAAATGCAGAAATTCTGGAAGCAACTTACCCTGCTGTTGCCAGTAAATTACACGATGACTGGACCAATGATCATGCAATTCCCGTAGTAACCGGCTTCCTTGGAAAGGTTTTATCACTTAATTAACAGTTGCATCGCTCTTCCTAAGATTAACTTAAGAAGTAATTCAATATTTTTATCCAATTCCAGCATAGCCAAAATATAAAGATGCAGTTTCCATCTGCAGGGGTGTAACACTGGTGAAATAACGACATTTGGTAGAGGTGGCAGTGACTTGACGGCTTCTGTTATTGGCAAAGCTTTAGGTTTACGAGAGATTCAGGTGAATAATAAAGTCTACATTATGGTAAATATTGTTATTGCTTGATGAAATAAAATATTTCCATCTTTTATTCAAATTTGTGCAGGTCTGGAAAGACGTCAATGGTGTTCTCACCTGTGATCCCAGTATTCATCCCAGTGCAGAGCCTGTTCCGTATCTGACATTCGAAGAGGCAACTGAGCTTGCTTATTTTGGAGCTCAGGTTGTATAGTTTCTTGTTAGTCTGTATGGCTATAAGCACCAAATGATCTTCCAGAAATATAAACGAATTCTGTCGTTGGAAGCAACGAAAGAAAAAGAACTTAGAGATCTGAGATGGAAACATGCTGCATTCCCTAAAACTTAGGTTTGAAGACATATACTGAACATGTAGCATTTCTTCCTGCAGGTATTGCACCCACAATCAATGAGACCAGCAATGGATGGTAATATTCCAGTTAGGGTTAAGAACTCTTACAATCCTAAAGCCCCTGGTACTCTAATCACTAAAACTAGAGATATGTCCAAGGTTTGAATTTTAAGATTTATACTCAGTATTTAGGGGGTCAAGTTCAAATCCTTCAATGAGAATGGCAATGGGAATCATTGAATAGGGAAGTTACAAAAAAAATTATAGTTATATTGTTAGTGTATTGCTCTAATTTTGAACGAGTCGGGACAAAAAATGATTGTTGGTTGATTAATAATGGAATGAATGAGGTTAAAATACTACAGGTTATCTGCTGATTTCGAATCAAACACTCCTTTTGTTTTCAAAGAATCCTTCATTCTAGCCTTAAGGAAAGACGGGATTTGACCATTGAACAATGGGCACCTAATCAATCTGATTGGTTTTTCAATCAAAAGGTATTATGTGAAATTTTCGGTGTTTTCCTCTTCTGCTGTCACATTTAAGTTCTTTAGAGGTATGAACAATTACAGCTCTTACTACTTCTGATTTTTCTAGGGGCATATTTGGAACTGCTTGATATGGTCTTTAACCCTTAGAAGTACCCTCGCAAATGCATGTAGGACAGATATTTGAATATTCGATTTACTTTGACATGTTTTTTTTTTCAAAAAAATAAAATAAAATAAGAACTTTCATAATAAACCAAAATTTGATTAATTCTTTTTTTAATATCCTTTACCCTACCTGTTTGTTTTTTCTTTTTTTATTTTATTTTATTTTAATTTTGGGAATCATCTCAAAAAGCAAGAACAGTAAAGGCGGTGAATCAAATTCACTACGACACTCATGTAAAATCCCCTCAAAAATGAAAATAGTGATGAAAGAAACCGAAGAGGTCTTGGACAGATTGCCTGGAATAGATAGTTAATCAGAATGAAATTATGATTAACTTATTTTGAGTCTCAATACCCATACGAGAAGTATGATGAATGTGAATTTTGATCATTTCTTGTATCATTAACCACCACAACCTATATTTATTTTCATTACTATTCTCATTGAAGAATTATGAACCAAGGCAGCCTCTTAGATGGAAGAGCTCAAAACATTGACCTTTTGATGTCAAAAAACTGACAGGCTCTACTTACCAGTATAGTCCTAAAGCAAAATGTCACCTTGCTTGATATAGTTAGCACTCGCATGTTGGGTCAGTTTGGTTTCCTGGCAAAGGTGAAAATTGATCTTTGAAATCGACCATATGACTTCTGTCGATTTGGCCAATGAATATATGTAACAACTGGATACTCTTTCATTTAGGTATTTGCAATATTTGAAGAATTGGATATCTCAGTGGATGTTGTAGCAACTAGTGAAGTCAGTATCTCTTTAACACTGGATCCATCAAAAATTTGGAGCAGAGAACTAATTAAGCAGGCAAGTTAACTATTTTCATCTTATCTTCACTGCCTTACTCTGGTGTTATTTGATTTGGGATTTAGTGGATTTTAAAATCTAGTAATGGTGTGTGTATTTGAGATTTAAGTAGGATAGAATTTAACCTTATGTAAAAATTGATGTGCAAGTGTTTGAAGTTTGTATTATTATATTTTTGCTGATTGTAATTGTAATAACTGAATTCTTGTGTAATGATCAGTGTGTTTTTATTGGAAGGTGTAAATGCGAGAAAAAATGTGTGAAAAATGATAGTAATATAAAACTGTTGACCACAGGAACTTGATCGTATGGTTGAAGAGCTTGGAAAGATTGCTGTAGTAAAGCTTCTGCCACACAGATCAATTATCTCCCTCATTGGGAACATTCAGTATTCTTCTCTTATATTAGAAAAGGTTTTTCTTTGATGCTCATGAAGTCATTTCTTCTGTTCAAAGTTGTTCCTTTTGCATCCAAATAATGTTCGTTTCTAATTGCAGGCCTTCAGTGTCTTCAGACGGCTTAAAGTGAACGTGCAGATGATCTCTCAAGGAGCTTCCAAGGTTTTCTCATCACAGTCCATACATAATGCATGAGATATCAAAATCTGTCGTTTCAAGTTATATGTTTTTTTCCCAGGTTAACATGTCACTAATAGTAAACGATGATGAAGCAGAAGAGTGCATTAAGGCCCTTCACCGTGCATTTTTCGAGTGTGGCGAAGTCTCGGAGATGGACTTGGATGGTGCAATTAGCAATGGGAAGGTGACCGTTCAAGTAGAGTAGTTTATCTGTTTTCATGGGAGTATGTATTAGTTATTGTGTCGGGTGGTGCTTATTACGATGTAATAAAATATGAGAGATTATACTTATGGTTGAATTATTAGTACTAATTTCAATATTTGGTATAATAACTAATAGTACTCCCTCCGTCCCGCACACTTTCTATTTTGGGTTGTCCCCAATCAATTTGCACACTACCTAAAAAGGAAACATCGATTTATGTACACACTCACAAAACTTTCTACACATTTACTCATATACCACTACTTTATTTAGAATTTTTTTTTTTTTAAATCATATACAATTCCAGGAGTGCAAATACTCCTGGGATGGAAGTAGTATTATTTATTTGTTTATTGCTTGGTAGATAATAGAAGAACTAGTATAATTTTTTTAATATTGTTCGATGGAGCATATAAATTTGCACGAGAAACTATTTCAATTGATCATATTATCCCTACCCACAATAACTGTTTATATGCCATAAAAATATAATATCAATAAAAGTAAAAGGATGGTATTACACTTTCTAAAAGGAACAATAATTTTCGTTAAATTTTTATAGATTCGATAATATGACGTACTAAATAAAATTTTTAAAATAGTAAAAGTCATAATATATGACTATATATCCTATCAAATATTAGTGGTGTTCTTATAGTCGCTCGTTTTTTGGCGCATCAATTAAGGTCAAAGTAAAAAAGTATCAGTGATGTGATAGAAAAAGTGAAAAAGTACAAGTGATGTGAAGGAGAAAGGTGAAAAAGTAATAAAAATAATGTAAAAAGTATTGAAAATAATAATAAAGAAGTGAATAGTAGTTTTCAGAAAAGGTAAAAAAGTAATGAACAACATATAGTGAGACGGATGAAAATGGCAACATAAACAACTCATAGTGCGACATATGGAGTAATTTTTATTTTTATTTATAAAAGTATGTTGGTTGTGAGGTTGTTTAGCAAAATAAACAAAAACTCTGAACCTAATTCACGGTTTAGATTAAAATCGTGAGCTTAATTCATGATTTTTGAATAAAAATCATTTCTCAACTTGTACTCCCTCCATCCATGATCCATTCATGATAAGTGGACTATTTTTGTTGTACAAGGTTATTAAGAAAAAATAGACGTGATATATAAAAGTGAGAGTATTAATATTAAAAAAATACTTATTTATTATAAAAGTATTTGATGTGATGTGTAAAAGTGAATGTATGTTTATTTAAAATAAAAATAATAATTATAATATTTCTATTTTATATAAGTAAATTATTTATTGTGGACACCTATTTAAGGCAAAATGGATCATTTATTGTTGACAAAAAAAAATATATATATATATATATATAGTGATGAGAGAGAGAGAGAGAGAGTTTTATTACTTGCCCGTTCACTTTTTCTAGTATCAAGGATAAAGTATATCACATAAGATTTCGGGGGTGGGGACTTTGGGTAGGGGCGTGATGAATTCGTTAGAGAGATAAATGTTTGTATATATAACTATGGTATGTATATATATATATTATATAAGCAACTATCATGTGAAAATAATTCATGACAAATTTATTATTAAATTATTTAATTATATCAAATATCTGCTCAAATGTATTAAAATATTTATCAGGTGTATCAAAAATTGAAGTCAATATATAAATTTTATTGACTTTAACTTTTGCTACACTTAATGAAATTTTTTATACACCTGATTAATTGTTCGTTACTTTAAAACTTGTTCATAATAAACTAATTATGAACCATTTTCATATAATACTTTGCCATATTATATAACTATGACATAAATGTATATATAGGACTAAAAATCGTGAACTAGGCTCACCATTTTATTCTAAATCGTGAGTTAGGTTCTCGATTCGGCTTATTTTGCTAAACAATCTAACAATCACCATATTATAAAATAAAAATAAAAATTACAATAATTATTTAAAAAAAAAAAAAACCAAATACTACTAGTGTAAAAGTTTGGGCCACAGCTGAGTGAATTGTTAAATGGGCCCGCACAGCTCATCGTGGGCTGACCCATGAGCAGTACTATCCAAATGGTCCGATTTTTATGGACTATGCAAAAACCCAGCCCAGGCCTAAGGAGGGCCTGCCCAGCCCACTCCATATAAATTTCTCTTCACTGGAACATATTTCTTCCACAGTAAATTTCGCATCTATAAATCAAAATAAAATACTTTTATAGTATCTATTTTATTTTAAAAAATTCTATATTTATTGGTAAAAAATAAATAAATAAAATTTCTTAAAAATTGTGTTCTACATATAAAGTTTTAATACGGGATAGAGTATTATTCTACTCACAAAAATTTAGTACCTAATGTTGACTAGTTCTAATAGGTCATAGCTGGCCTAAAAAAATTTAATAATGTAAAATTTAGTTGGTATGATGAACAACATTCGCACTTTCTAACAGAATTTAGGCTAAACAATTTAGGATTTTACCTCCATACCTAAAAAAAAAAAAATAGAAGGGTTTTTCTACAATCAGTAAACCAATGAAACAATGACAAATCATATTAAATCGCCCAAGACAATATAATTTCGCCATGAATAAATTAATTATTTTAAAAAAAATTATATATAAAAAATTTACACAATTACCCTTAAATTTTTTTGAACAATTTCACATTTTATTTTCATACAATTAACATAAAATATCCAAATTACATTCTTAAATTAAAAAAATTTCTACTCTATCTTCATCCTCTTTTTCAAAGCAAAATTTATAATCCTGAAAATTTGTAAAACGGTGGATGGTGTTGATGATTCCGGCCGCCTTCCCAATTCCCGCTCAATTCTCAGCGTAATATCTCTCTCTCCCGTTCAATTTTCGGACGCCTTCCCCAAGCATTGAATTTCGAAAGACCCGATTGAAAGTAGGGATTTCGTGTGGGCTTTTCCATTCGAGTTTTGTGGCGGATGAAAAGCACTGGATATAGGGCAAAGGAGCATACAATATCAATATTGTTTGCCTACGCGGTGGATAGGGATCATCATTCAGGATAACAACGTTGTTGCTTGATCCCAAGGCGTTTAAGGATACGATAGTTGTTTGTTGAGAGATAAAAAGACCAGAATATCAATGTCATTGCAGGTAAGTTTTGTAGCCTTTGTTTTCATTTGAATTTGAGCTGTGTATTTGCATAATATTATGAGAAATTAGATTATTAAAGTGAGAGCTGCAGCTTGCAGTTGTATAATCAATTCATGTTTGTTGTAATTGGTTTTGAAAATTGAGTTGTAATGCTCTAATTGGAC
>JAPKLY010000062.1:1329493-1368687 GCA_026898435.1 Prunella vulgaris
GGTTCCGTATGATGTGCAGCCAGAACTGCCCACTAAGATCGTGGAAATATCTCCACGTATCTGCAGATTAATCCCATCTGAGATCTTTTTTTCGCATCTATAAATAGGAGGTCCTGCATACATAATTTTTTTACGAAAATTAAAATCTCGAGTCCTCTCTCTCTCCTCTATTTTTCAGCATATAGAGTGTTAAGTTCATGCTCTTCGTGAGTTCGCCTTTCCTCTGTGTTTAGCGGTGCTGCTATCACATAGACGTAAACCGTTTTACCTTTGGGGACGAATACGTATCATCCTGTGAGCACTAGCCAGGACGTATTTCATCTTGCGGGCAAAAGTCTTACCTTGACTCGGTTTATTGTTCTGTCCATTGTTTTCCAGTGTTCTCTTATATTCATAGATATCCTGTCCTGGGTTTTATATACTACCGTACAAACCAACAATGTTTTTGTTAGTTAAATTGTAGAAATGTTAGGCGTTAGAAATATGTCTTTAGAACTTGAGGCTGTGTTTGGATATGTTCTGGATAAATCGGGTGAACATAAATCAGTATGAGATCCCGTCTTCCACTCAGGTGTAGGTGTTTTTTCCGGTTGCACGCCACCTGTTCGATGAAATGCAACACTGAATTGTATTGAATGAATAACTCAACCACACATGAAATTCTCTGATAGGTAAGTTGGAGTTTAATTTCGACATTAATGTTTCAGCTATGTGTTCTCTTCATTTGCAATATCTCATTCCATTTGACTGGATTATTGGCAAGATATTGATCATAGATTCAATACCTGGTTGGTCGGAATCCAAAGGAAAGTCAAGATATTGATCATAGATTCAAAGCTGTGAATGCAGCGGCGCATCAGAGGAGACGACGTACATCATAGTTATCAATTTGAGGGGAGTAACACTCGACATGGGAAGAGTTGAAAAACACCGCCATGGGTCAACATTGAAGAGCAAGGTGAAATTGCTTGATCAAATAAAAAAAAAAGAGCTTATTTCGCCATTTCTCCCCACCGCATCCTCCTGTTCATAATTATTTGATGCAAAAATCGTTTGAATTGTAATTAGAATTTTGAATTAATTTTGAATATGGTTTTAATTATGTTTAAAAATATTAAAATTTAAAAATAAAATATCAATAATATATATATATATATATATATGAAAATTTATTATAACTTTTTAATTTAAAGGGTAAATTAGTAATTTTATATTTATTTAATAATATTAATTTAATTTATTAATAGGGCGATGCATTGCGATTGGATTATGCACAGTGCAATCGCCCTAGTGCAGAGTGCAATCACTTAAAAATTATATTATGCGTTGGATGAATCCAATGGTATTCAAGGGGTTTACTGACGTCAGGAAGGGCGAAACCTTCCTGACCATTGAAAGACCCAAAATAGAATAAGAAAGGTTTCCTTCCCCCAATCCCTATTCCTCTCTTAACACTTATTTTCGCCTTAAAATTCATAGTTTTTTTTTAATTATTATAGCTCTATGATAAATTCAATATATTTTAAATTTTTTGCAAAAATTTGTTTGGATTTATTTTTATGAAATGTCTTCTTTTTTTACTTTTTTTTTTGAAATATTATATTTTATCAAAAGTATAATCTGAAAAGGAATTATTTTCAGAATTATTTTTTGTAAAACTGTCAAATTTTCATTTTTTAATGATTGCTCCTATTTGTTAAAACTGTTTAATTTTTACGTTTTTCTTGTCTACTTTTTTATTTTTTGCACTTTCTTGAATATTTTTATTTTCTATAAAAAAATAACCTCTCAAACTCGATATTTTATAAATTTGTTCTTTTGTTGCTTTTCGAAAGTTTTTTTTAATAAAAAATTAGAGGTGTTGGCGTACCCATTTTAAAAGGGGAGTGATGGGGTATTTTGATATTTTTTTATAATGTTTTAAATTAAAAAATTGAAGAGTTCTAAGTACTTAGAAACATATGTGGGTGCATATATAACCTGAGCCTTGCTCTTGAGATTTAACCCTAGCGGATATCAGGTTAAACGAGCTACAAATAGACTTATGTCAAAAAAATGTCAACACAAAATATAATATAATGGCCACAAAATATTAATAATTCAAATCAGAATCTAAATGCTATTCATAAATTTATTAAAATTATATTAAAATAGTTCAACATAGAAAACATCAATATTTAAATACTTAATATTTTAAAATATCAATAAATAAAAATTCTGAATATTAATACTTAAAATTAACATGAGCCCGAGTGAAAATTGAGGTCTTTGACTTTTCCTGGATAGGATAACTTCAAAAATAAAATAATAGTAATTACTGTTGAAGGAATACTATAATATTGTGCCTTAATCAATAGTATTTGATAGAAGGGTAATTTAGTCTTTTGTTCTTTAGCCTTGTAACCCTAGTTTGTAACCTATAAATATAGGATCACTCATAAAGTATGATGAATATAACTCTCCTGGCTTGGTACGCCCCCAGACGTAGTCTTTCAGACGAACTGGGTCAACAAACTCCTGCATATTTTCTTTTCTCTTTTAAATATTCTTAAACACGTTATCAGCACGAATCTCTACGAAGCAATAGGATTCACGAGAGGATTGCTCCAGCAGTTTTCGGAAAGAATTCTAAACTCACCTGAGCAGATTTTTTTTTTTGGAATTAGGCGATAAATTGTGAGTTTTTTATTTGCTATATTAATCTGAAATTGAAACACATGATTTAGTATTCATGCTTAGGTATCTGCCATGAAATCCATGTTTTTATATACTGCATATATGACTCGGTTATGTGTTCCATGTCTATATGCCTGTTTTTATGCACTGTTTTTATGCATCCATCTCATGACCCGATTATGTTGCTATGAATTTACCTGCTAATTGATTTTAGAATTCGTTGTTAGATTCTCATATACTGTATCGATGATACTCTTATTATTTCTGGGAATCTATTTCATACTATATGTCTTATATGTATTTTTTGTATTGATGTTCATAACAAAACATGTCACTAAATTCGATTGCCTTCAATCGAAACCCTATGACTCAGAATACTTTGTGCATAATCTGTTCTTTATTTTGACAAAAGATGAAACCCGTTTTGTTTCAAAACCCAATTGTGTTTTACAGAAAACCAATATCAGATTCTTTTGAATATCAAAACCCAGATTTCCGTTTTCTAAAATTCCCCCAATCTCCAAAATCGATTTCATAAATCAAAACTGTTCCTGTGGAACTGTTCTTGCGAAAATAAAAAATCACTGATCAATCGAAAACCCTTTTTGGTTTATTCGAGAACCTGTTCTTATTCATGACCAAAACCAAAATCATATTTCCGATAAAACCTAATTTTCTGAAAACCAAATCGAAATCACAAATCATCGATACTTACCATTTTGCCGATGTTCGGCAGCGGTGGGACGCGCACAACGGTGCGATGGCCCAAGCAATGGCCTCGACCGACAGCCGGCGGCGCCTCTGTCAGCGACAGCGCGTGACGGCACCTGCGCGGTACGTACGGCGAAGCGAGGCCGGTTACGTCAGCGACGGCAACGCGAGAAATCCGCCCTTGATGAACGGCGGTTACGCGACGACGACGTCGTCCATACCTAGTCGTGATCTACTGAATCGCGATTTTCTCGCACGTATCTGAACTGATTGCGTATAAGTTGACAATATCTTCTGGAAATTAAAAACCCTTACTGCATAGTTGTATTAATGGGCCATTTGTCAAAAATACATGTTTCTTACTGCATAGTTGTATTATATGGGCCTTATGTCTCTATTAATAATTGGGCCTATTTATTTTTAAGAAAAAGTGTTTTGTTAAATGGGCCGCCTGAAATGGAAATTTGTTTGTATTGTTAATTGGGCCTATTATTTACACATGGATTTTTTTTATGTGATTATTAATTATATAATACTATTAATTTTTTTTTAGTAAATTATTTGTTTATATCTTATATGTTCATGATAAAGAATATTCATGAATAATAATAATAATAATAATAATAATAATAATATGTAATAAATAATATGTGATAAATAAATGTGATAAAGTATTTTCACAAAGCATCGAAAAAAAAATATGTGACCCATGGTCTCACAATCTAACTCAAAACTATTATATTTGAAATAAAAAGTAATTTATTACAATATATTGCTATGCTTACAGTATTAATATGTCCATTCATTGTTTGTTCAAACAGATGACTGAACCAACTCGACCTGAATTTGAAATATTGGACTCAGAAGGACTTGAGTACCACCGTTGGGTTTCCGATGTGGAAACGACCTTCTTAGGGAAGAACTATCTTTCCACTATCGAACCATCTGATGACCCAGAAGACGAAGAGCCGTCTGACAAGGTTAAAACCACTGCCCTTATGTTTCTGAGGCGACATATTGACCCTAGCCTTTGCTGGGAGTACCTTCAATTGAAAACACCCAAAGAACTGTGGGATGCTCTCAAGGGACGTTTTGGAAACATTCATGATACTCTGCTTCCAGAACTGACAGTCCAGTGGAATGAAATCCGCTTACTTGACTATAAGAGAGTAAATGATTTCAATAAGGATATGTTGCGCCTTAAAGCACGCCTTACTTTCTGTGGAAAGCAAATAACAGAAGATGAAATGATTCAAAAGACTCTCTCCACCTTCCCTACTTCAGCACTCTCAGTATAGACTTGAATTTGATAACAAGAGAATTACCACATTTAACAAGCTGATTAATATGTTGCAAGTAGCTGAGAGACATGACCAGGTTCTTCTGAACAATAATGTTAGGCCTGCCGGGACAAAGAAAATTCCTGAGGCTAACCTTGCTCAAAAGAATCATGGAAAGAATCCCAAAGGAAAGGGAGTAGTGCGTGCTCATCCCTATCAACGTGGTAGAGGTCGTGGTGGCTATGGCAGAGGCCGTTGCCGGGGTCGTGGTAACCCTCCCACTCAAGGGCATCAAGGTGGTACTGGGACCACTGGCAGCTCTGGTGGTCGTGGCACAAAGGGGCAAAATGCATCTCAACGCCCTCAGAACAAAAAGGACCGAGTTGGTAACGAACCTTGTTATAGGTGTGGAGATACTGGACATTGGTACAATAACTGTAAAGCAAGCAACATGGTAGCAGCCAACTACAAGAGGTATCGGGAATCTAAAGAACAAGAGACCCACTACATGGAAGGTGAAAACCATCCAGCTGATGTTAACCTCACAATCGCGGATTTTGATGGCAACAAAAATCTTGCTGAATCACTGAACACTCCTGATTTCGAGTGATTTATATGATTATTTTTTCTTAGAACATTGTTATGGCATGTTGCCTTATTTTATTTTGGACAATTTTCATTAGTCTTGAAGTTACTTTGACTATGATTTGTTTTTGGGTTGGATTTTATTATGAGATTTTATCTCATTTATCGTTGGTTTTATATATTTAAACTTACTTGCATTACATGCTTGATAACATAATATTATTACAATGTAAAGTAATATACAATACATAAAATAAAATACAAAGTGAAAAGCAATTCATTTTATTCCAACGTAATTAATAATATTATAATATTGGCTTGTAGGAATGTCTCGTGGACAAATAGAATGCTTAGCTGATAGTGGGACCACTCACACAATTTTAAGGAATAGACAATGATTCATTGAGCTTATTCCTTACAATACCTCTGTTACTACGATGATTGGATCATCTCAATTAGTAAAAGGGCGAGGCACTGCTCAGTTCTTGATGCCAAATGACACACTTATTAAAGTTAAAGATGCTCTATATGCACCAAGAGCCAATCGAACTTTATTAAGCTTTAAAGATATCCATGCCAATAGTTATCACCTAGAAACTCACAGTGAGAATGGAATTGAATATATATATATATATATATTACCTCTAATGAATGTGGAAGAAAACACATATTAGAAAAATTAGTGAGCAAATCCAGTGGATTATACCTCACTACTATTAGAATTATTGAATCGTACGCTGTCACAAATGACGAACTATCTGACAGTGCTATATACAGGCTTTGGCATGATCGTCTTGGACACCCAGGTCGTGACATGATGATCCGTATTTTAAAAAATTCACACGGATATCCTTTCTTTAGAATAAAAAATAAATTGGGACATAACTCCGATGTAAAGTATGATGTCGGTCATGTTGTTGCCCTATCACAACATTTGCCATCTGATGTACCAGATGCAGCTTCAACATCCCAATCTGCCAAATTCCAAATTTCAAAGGCACATCAATCATTTTGCAAAGCCTGTTCTTTAGCAAAAGTAACATCGAGACCATCTTATGCTAAAGACACGAAACAAAATATTCCATTCTTACAAAGAATACAAGGTGACATTTGTGGACCAATTCATCCAGAATGCGGACCATTCAAGTATTTTATGGTTCTGGTTGATGCTTCGACACGATGGTCACATGTTGCCTTATTATCTACAAGAAATTCTGCATTTGCAAAACTCTTAGCACAGATTATACGCTTAAGGACTCACCACCCTGATCATCCTATCAAGTCTATAAGGCTTGATAATGCTGGAGAGTATACATCAAAGACATTTGATGATTATTGCATGTCTATAGGGATCGATGTAGAGCATCCCGTACCCCATGTGCATACACAAAATGGTCTCGCAGAGGCCACCATTAAAAGACTACAAATGGTAGCTAGGGCACTGGTTATGCGCACCAGTCTCCCGGTCTCTGCATGGGGTTATGCAATACTACATGCAGCTTTACTTATACGTTTCAGACCCACTGTTGACCAACCATTTTCTGCGTACCAGTTGGTAACTGGATATGAGCCTGACATTTCACACTTACACATATTTGGTTGTGCAGTATATGTGTCTATTGCGCCCCCACAGCGCACTAAAATGGGTCCTTAGAGACGTTTAGGTATTTATATTGGATATGAATCTCCAACAATTATCCGCTACTTAGAACCTTTGACAGGCGACCTATTCACCGCTAGATTTGCGGATTGTCACTTTAATGAGACCGTCTTTCCGTCGTTAGGGGGAGATAAGAAAAAGGGATTTCTATGGGAACGACATGAATTATCTTGGTCTGTCCCAACTTTGTCTCATTTTGATCCCCGAACTCCACAATGTGAAAGTGAAGTTAAAAGAATGATTGATCTTCAGAACGTAGCAGATTCGATGCCTGATGCGTTCACTGATATTGCTAAAGTGACAAGGTCACACATACCGGCTGCAAATGTGCCTGCAAGGTTAGAAGTCCCCAATAAGGGGCACAACACTACAGGAAAAAAGTGTTGCAATCATACCCGGTGGAAGTATGGTTGAGGCTGTGGCTCCCAAAAGGAAAAGGGGGAGGCCACCTGGTTCGATTGACACCCATTCTAGAAAGAAAAAGGGAGGTGTGGCACAACCTAATCAATTAATCATCAATGTCGAGAATCCATCTCACGAGATTATCTCTGATTATAGTTATGTCCAAGAATCATTACTGGAGGACGCTCCGATGTTTAATATGATTCAAGAGAATAAAGAAATCTCTATGGATTATTTGAGTGCATATGAGTTGATTGATAGACATTGCACCCAAATTGATGATGTATTTACTTTTACTATTGCTCAAGAAATTATTGAGCATGATGATATCGAACCACGCTCTATTGCTGAATGTCAACAAAGAGTAGATTGGCCTAAATGGAAAGATGCAATCCAGGCAGAACTTGATTCTTTGACAAAGAAACAAGTATTTGGTCCGATAGAGCTAGCCCCACCAAGTGTAAAGCATGTAGGACATAAATGGGTCTTTATCAGAAAGCGTAATGAGAAAAATGAGGTCCTGAGATATAAAGCTCGCCTTGTAGCGCAAGGTTTCTCACAACGCCCTGGAATTGATTATGAGGAGACATACTCTCCCGTTATGGACGTTATAACGTTTCACTACTTAATTAGCTTAGTAGCATCCGAAGGATTGGAAATGCAGCTTATGGATGTGGTTACTGCATATCTCTATGGGGATCTTGATTCAGAGATATATATGAAAGTGCCTGATGTCCTTCCATTACCCAAGTCAAGTGACTCTAAACCACGGAGTGCGTTTGCAATCAAATTAAAACGCTCACTTTATGGATTAAAACAATCTGGACGGATGTGGTATACCCGTCTAAGTGACTACTTGATTGGAAAATGTTACAAAAATGATGAACAATGCCCCTGCGTGTTCATAAAGAAAACAAGTTCCGGATTTGCAATCGTAGCAGTTTATGTTGATGACATGAACATAATAGGTACTCTTAATGAAATAAGGGAAACCACAAGCTACTTGAAATCCGAGTTTGAGATGAAAGATCTTGGGAAAACTCGATTTTGTCTAGGTATTGAACTAGAACATCGACCTTGTGGAATTCTTATCCACCAGTCTGCCTATGTCCAAAAGATGCTCAGGCGATTTAACATGGACAAAGTGCATCCTGTTAGCACTCCCATGATCGGACGAAGTTTGGATTTAAAGAAAGATCCGTTTCGTCCAAAAGAAGATGACGAAGAGCTATTGGGAGCTGAAATTCCATACTTAAGTGCAATAGGCGCATTATTGTACCTAGCTCAATGTACTCGACCAGATATTGCTTTCTCAGTGAATTTGTTAGCTAGATTTAGCTCAGGACCAACACAACATCATTGGAATGGTGTTAAGAACATATTTCGATATCTTAAAGGAACCATTGACATGGGCTTGTTCTTCCCTTACGGAAAGAAAAAGGAGAAAACAAATGGAATTGTAACTCCTAAAGAAAATGTTGAAACTACCTCCTACATTGATACACCAAAAAGTGTATTAATTGGTTTTGCCGATGCTGGTTACCTCTCTGATCCACACAAAGGTCGTTCTCAAACTGGCTATGTGTTTACTATGGGGAACACAGCTATATTTGGAGATCAACTAAGCAAACGTTGGTAGCTACCTCATCAAACCATTCAGAAATTATCGCGTTGCACGAAGCTGTTCGTGAATGTATTTGGTTAAGATCTATCATCACACATATTCGAGGATGTAGTGGCATGATGTCTACCACTGAAGAGCCGACATGTATATATGAAGATAATGCTGCTTGTATCGAACAAATGAAGTCGGGCTACATCAAAGGCAACAATTCAAAGCACATATCGCCGAAGTTCTTCTATAACAAACAACAACAAGATTTGCTCAAGATCCAAGTGACTCAAGTAAATTCTGAAGACAATGCAGCTGATCTGTTTACAAAATCTTTGCCAAAGACTACTTTCGAGAAGCATGTCAGAAGAATTGGAATGCGTAGAATTTTTGAACTCATTTGATAGATGTACATATCAATTGAGAGGTGTAGACTTCAGGGGGAGTCTCAATATAGATTTACCCTTTTGATTCGGCACAAGGGGGAGTGTTGAAGGAATACTATAATATTGTGCCTTAATCAATAGTATTTGATAGAAGGGTAATTTAGTCTTTTGTTCTTTAGCCTTGTAACCCTAGTTTGTAACCTATAAATATAGGATCACTCATAAAGTATGATGAATATAACTCTCCTGGCTTGGTACGCCCCCAGACGTAGTATTTCAGACGAACTGGGTCAACAAACTCCTGCGTCTTTTCTTTTCTCTTTTAAATATTCTTAAACAATTACAACTAATAAATTATAAATGTGTTATAATTTAATATGTCAATATAGATTAAAAAAATTGTGTGGATTAGTGGGCGGCCTGATTAACAAGTGGGCTAACTTGTTGGGCCTATGGACCTATATAAACATGCTAAAAAATGGCCCAAATTCATGAATTATAATTTGTAGATAATCTGAATAATAATTTTCTTTTAAAAGAAAACCTATCTAAGATTACCACATTTATCTAATTAAAATTTTATTTAACTAGATTATTTCATTTATAAATTCCAGCATTCTCATGAAAAGCCATATGAGTTCATTAACTATGTATTCTACATCGATTATATATCATTGCTAAAAGTTACTTTTATCATGAAAAAGGTATATTAAACATTGATTTGTAATTGCTTTAATTTTTATCTCCTTAGATTTAAAAAATCATATACTTAAGAATGTTAACTAAAAAGATCCTATACTTAAGAATGTTAACTTGTGGATAATCTCAACAATGAGAATATTAATATTAATAATAGTAAAAGATAAAATTTTAGTGGTTTATATATGTGCCAACACCATATACAAATAATTATGGTAATGAGAGAATTAAAAATATATAGTGATATTACAATTAAATATGCAATTACTTATATATCTGTGTTGACAAGATAGAATTTAAATCATCTTTTAAAGAATTGTGATTTTGATAGATTTAAATGACAGTTATTGAAAATTTTTAAGATGAATTGATAGATTTTAGATTAAATTAATGTAGAAAAGTCTTTAAGCTCGCATAATACACAAAGTGAATTTCTAGTAGAAATATAAGACATATTTTTGGTAATTTATGTAAATTTACAATTGTTGATAGAATTTACTAATGATGTTCTTTATGTGGCTATTATTGCATATTAATCCTATCAAACAATAATCCAAGAATATGTGTTCTTGGATGGATAATATAGAGAGAGAAAGTAGAGAGTTTAGAGAGAGATAGTAAATGTGTATTGTGATTAAGTTGGAGAGAGAATGGTACCAGGTAGACCTATTTATAGGTGTGTCATTGTGAGATGGCATCTTGTGAGCCTATTTGGCTTTAGGTGTTGACGAAGGTTCCTGACCCTCGTCTTGGACCATCACAATGCATTCTTTACAATGCTTGTCCTACTACATATCTACTTGCCCTTTATACACACATTGCCTAGCGTCCCTAACTTCGGCGAGCTTCTAGGCGGTTTTCAGTGCCTTGTGTTATTTTCGGGAGTAATGCAGCAGTGGGCTCCTACTTGGTCTCCGTTGATAGAGGGGAGCTTCCTTCCCGGTGGGGAAGCTCGCCCATGACCCTCTCTCTCCTGGTATGATTGGGGGTTGAGCCTGGTCCATCAGGAGCTCGGGCGAGCTTCTATCTTGCTTCACCGAGCTTTCCTGTGTTAATCTTTTGGATTAAGTTCGCCTATCAACATTTGCCACCCAGCTCGCTCACATCATGATATTTTTAATGTGTGGGCGAGCTGACTTGTCTCTATGGATGGAGGCTCGAGTGTTGGCGAACTTCTCCTTAGTTTGATGCCGAGCTTTGTAGGCGAGCTTCTTCGTGGCGGTTTGTAGGCTGACATAGTGCGAGAATCAAGGCATCGTGCACGCCTTTTTAGGGGTTGTTTCCCTCACCCATCATGACAAACTTTCAAATTTTTGCACACTAGTCCCTGAGATTTCCGCAAATTCAAGCTCGCACCCTTGCCTATATATATGAGAAATTAGGATCATTTCTCACTTTTACCACTTCTGAAATTTCAGAGCACTTTCCGGCGATCGACATCCCTTGCTTCCGACGGAGTTTCGAGTGCCCAAGGTAGAATACCCCCATTTTCCTTCTTTCTTTCATTTCTTTTGCAGATTCCTTTTGTTTTTCTTCCCATTTCTTCAAGTTTCTGGAAACTTTGGATGTTTTCGGTGGCTTTTTGATTTTTCCGATCACCTTCATACCGTAACTCCGGCTACTGAGATTCTTGGACCATTTTGGAACTTTCCGAACCTCGTTTCAACCATGTCGGCCGAATCTTCAAGTAGAACCTTTTCGAACCGTAATATGGGGAAAAGGCCGATGACTGGCAACGAACCGATTCCCCTCGTCACTCTGATAATGACTGACCCGAGATCTGAGACGGCCTCAGTAGCTCACCCGGACTCCGGCGTGCTTCTTGGCGAGGTTCGACCCGACTCAGGGGAAAAGGCTACCAACTCTGGCCAGAGTGAAGAGTCCTATCTCCGCGAGCTCTGGCGGGGTTTCGAGTTAGCCTCCAACGAGGCCTTAGCCGAGGATGAGGAGGTCGCCGAGACCATAGGGGAGGTCGCTGAGGCCGATGAGGAGGTCGCCGAAGTTGGTGGACGACGAGGCGACCTTGAAGAAGTAACAATGGAGTGGCTCCACTCCATCGATTTTCCGGAGCCTAAACTAATTGAACATCAGGTCCCCGCCGACATCATTCATCCATTTGACTGGGAGGAGTATGTCGCCCAGCACGTGGTGAGTTTTCCTCTTCCCGGGCAAACTTTCTGGGACGCGGCGAACAAGTCGGATTACAAAGCAAGCGACGTTCAGAGTGTCATCACTGAGTATCAGCTTTCCCAGTTCCGCGAAAAATGTCGAATCCCGCTTGATATCTTTTTGTATGCACCTCAGAAGAAAGAGCGAGTTGATGCACCTCCAGCCGGGTTGACGGCTATCAATGTTCATACCCTCGAAGTCGGGCTCACCTTACCCCTACACCCGATCATCGACCAGTTCCTGCTTGACAACAACCTCGCCATCACACAGCTCACCCCAAACGCCTGGAGCAGCTTGTTGGCTGCGTTGGCAGTCTTTGGGTTGGAGGGATATGAGAACTGATTGACCACAGCCGAGCTCGACGAGTTGTTCACCGTAACCCGGCAATTGAACGACGGCAAGGGGTATTACTACCTCAAAGCTCGCCCGCGGGAGAAGTTTTTGGGAATCCTTCCGAACAAGATCCGTGACTGGAAGCAACAATTTGTCTTCATGGGTGGAGATTGGCGAGCTTCCACTAGTTACTCCAGGCGAGGAGGACGAATTCCTTCCCCAGACGAATATTGGGAGGCCAGCAGTAGGTCGCCTACTTCGGTGTGCGTGGGTTGAATTAGATTTACTTATCTAATTCCCCTCTTTTGCAGGTTTGAAACATCACAAATCAAGTCGCGACAAGCCCGAGGTTCCCCTCGAGTTCGACCTGGTGCGAGCTGTGTGCTATTTGAGAAGTAAAAAAGTTTGGGAGATTGCCCATCTTAGCCAGCACCACTGCCTCAGACTTGCAGGGCTCCATACCTTGCCTCATCACCTCGCGGTCCAAGGTCCCGAACTCTCAGGTTTTACAACTTACCGAAGCTCGCCCATTAAGTGGGTAGCTCGCATATGTGCTAACCATTTTTCTTCGACTTATGCAGACGGTAGCTGGGTTACCTTCCCGACTATTGAGATCCCTCCGACTTATGAAGTTTTAGCTCGCCGATTCGCCATGGGTCCACCTCACCCCCAACAAGTTGGCCTTGCCCTCTATGCTCGCACTGGAAGCGAGCAAGAATTTGGAGCCCGCCTCGAAGAGGGGCGAGGTAGGCGGGTCTGGGACCCAGAAAGGGCCGGCCAGAGCCCCGACAAAACCCAAGACTGTAGAGGTCGCCTGGACCAACAGGGGCGGAGGACGAGCCGGTGCCACGCCTGAGCGAAGTCCTGGGAAGAGGGGTCTTCATAGGGGTAATGGATCCCGAGTAGGGGATGAAGACCCCCAAGGCCACAAGAGGACTAAGTTCGCCTTGCGGGACGAGGAGTCTGACCCAACCGGGCGGGCTTCGGCGAGGTCTAGGCAAGGTGTCTCTGCTCAGTCTACTGCTCCGCTGGCAGTCACCCCTCTCCAAAGGTTGCCACCTACCCCGTCAACGTTCGGGGTTCAGACCAATGACGACACGCTCCTAGGCTGGGACCCCGAGCGAGCTCAGTGAGTAGTCCGCTACCTCGGCTTCAATCCTCGTCGTTTCCTTATATTCTCTTTTCTCTAACTTCAATTGTTTTGACTTCGCAGCTCTGCCCCCATCGCGCATCCTAATAGGCATGAGGCTATCCATGCTTATGAGCTATCTCGTTCCCTCACCTCGATGTGTAGCCTTCCTCCGGGCCTTGCTCGGAACACTGTGAGCGAGGTTCCGAGATACTGGTCAACCCATCGAGAGCCAAAATTTGATCGAGAATGCCCGGCTTGCGATGTACCACGCGAGCGGGCTATTGCTCGCAAATCAGAAGGCGATTGACCAAGCCGCCCAACTGGAGGAAGGTCGCCAGAAAAGGAATGAAGCCTACTTGAAGATGGTGGAAAATGCCGACAAGCTGAAGAAGGCTTTGGAGCTCGCCGAGAGGAAAACAGCTGCGGCTCTGGCGTCCGAGAACGGCGCCCTCGAGAACCTCAGCCAGCTCCAATGGCAGCTCACCTCCATCCAGCAAAATACTGATGCACAAATTAGGGCCAAGGAGGAGGAATTTGCTGAGAAGCTCGCCAAGGAGGCCGGCGAGCACGCGGTGGGCAAAAAGGAGCTAGAGCTGCAGCGGGGTCTGGTCAAGAGCTCCGATGAGGAGTGCTCGAAGTTGAGGGATGAGCTTACGGCGAAGATCAACCAGGTTACCGAGCTCCGAAATGATGCCTCTTCCTCGGCAGATTTGGTGGCCGTGAAAGCCGAGGCCTCTGACAAAGGATTCGTCCAATGTTACGCTGAGGTTTTGAGGATGCTTTGGTGGGCACGGGCTCACAAAGACGACGAGGTTGAGGCTGTAGTGGGCGACTTCAAGGAGTGTCTGGGCAAGGCTCCCTTCCCCGATGAGACGGAGCTGGACATTGGTGACCTTCCCGAGCTCGGTATCCCCCTCGACTTCATCCCGGTACAATTCAAGATCATCCAAACTATCCCCATGCCGGAACTGAACCTCGTCGAGGAAGAGGAGGTCGTTGGGGATCAGGTGCGAACTCCCTCCACCATGGAGCAGATGCAAGAGGTTTGCGGGGATGTCATGGTCAACATTGGTGAGTTCGACACCAGTGGGTGCACCGGCAACATCACCGTCTTCCCGAGGCTCTCTCCCCCGGCCGACCAGACTGTAGGTGGGGAGGCCGCCCCCCATGTTGCCAATGCCGAGGTCCCTGCCGACGTCGCCCCTACTCTTGCTCCCCAAGTCCCCGCAGCTCCGGAGACTTAGTTTTTCTTTGTTTTCTTTAGAATAGTTTTTTGTAGCTTTTTGCTTTTTTGCCAAGTTACGGTAGCTCGCCGGGCTTTGTATAGCTCGCCCAGAAGGAGCTTTCTTTTGTAGTTCAAAGATGGTCAGCTAGCCAACCTTTGTGGCTAGCACAGCTTCTTATACTTGGAAAATTTTCAAGTATCTTTTTTACTTGAAAGTTTCCCAAGTACTTTTGAATGGAACTTGATTCTTTTGCCTCAACTTCGTCTATTTACGTTTTTATGCTTATGTTATAATTTTAATTGGCTCGTTTCTATTTTAGGCACTTAACTGTTCGTCTTACTCTACTTTCGAGAGGTGAATCGTTTATTTTATGTCACTTAAGACTACGAATCGTACCTTCATTTGATTGATACGTATTCTTCGTCTTATACCGCTTAGGGCCGCGAATCGCTCTTCTTACACCACTTGGGGTAGCGAGTTGTACCTCGTTTAATTCACGTTGGGCGATTGGGTTTCACGAACCTTGCCTTAGACATTTTGATCGTCTTTTTTATGAATTTTTCTAACTTATGGCAGTAGGTGCTTAGTGATCCTTTAAGAAGGACACCTTCGCTGACCTGTGGCACTTTGGCCTTTGCCTCTGAGCCTTTAGATTATAACGTTCGGGGCTTTGGCCCTTGCGTGTTATGGATCTACGAACGGTTGAATGTTTTGCGAACCTTCGAACGGTTGGATATTTCATGAACCTTCAAACGGTTGGATATTTCGTGAACCTTCGAACGGTTGGGTGTTTCGCGCACCTTCGAATGGTTGGATATTTCGAGAACCTTCGAACAGTTGGATATTTTTTCAGGAAAAACTTCTAACTTCATATAGTAACGTAATTTACATCGGTCGTCATCAACACTTCTGATGCAAGCCCTCGACTAGTCTATTACAAAATCTCGATCTATTGATAAAACTTTTTTAAATGTGCCGCACTCCAGGTGTATGATGAGGAGTTCCCTTCTGTGTCCTCGAGGTCATATGTGCCGTTTGCCCAGGCTGCGGTCACCCGGAATGACCCTTCCCAATTCGATCCAAATACACCTGGTGGGGCCATCAGTTTCTTCTTCAGTATTAGATCCACAGCCTTGAACTTTCGATCTCGGACTTGGGAATTATAGTACTTTTCTACTCTGCGTTTGTAGGTGGCATTCTTCATTTCTGATGAAGCTCTGGTCTCTTCAATCAGATCTTTTTCGACCGCCAAGGCTTCGTCATTCTTTTCTTCGTCGAATCCTACCTCCTTCCAAGTCTTATTCTGGACTTCCACCGGTATTACCGCCTCTGTTTCGAAGGCTAAAGCAAACGGCGTCTCTCCGGTACTTGCTCGGTATGATGTTCTGTAAGACCACAGAACCTCCGAAAGTTCATCTGCCCAGCTTCCTTTCTTGTCTTCGAGGTGGATCTTCAATATGTATTTCAGAATTTTGTTAACCGCCTCAACCTGGCCGTTTGACTGCGGATGGTATGGAGTCGAGTAGTGCTTCTTGATGTTCCACGAACCACAAAAATCTCTCAACTTCTGGCCGTCAAACTGCCTTTCGTTATCCGTGATGATCGATTACGGAAGTCCAAATCGGCAGATCAGGCTCTTCCATATAAAACCGATCATCTTTTCTTGCGTTATCGTTGTAAGTGCCTCGGCTTCAGCCCACTTAGTGTAATAGTCTACTGCTACAACAACAAACTTTACACCGCCTCTGCCAGATGGGAATGGGCCGATCAAGTCGATACCCCATTTTGCAAAGGGTCATGGACTGAAAACCGACTTCAGTTGAGTGGTTGGGGAGTGGATATTAGGTGCGAAAAGTTGACACTTTCGGCACTTCCGTGCGAAGTTAATGGCATCTTTACGAAGAGTGGGCCAATAATACCCCTGTCTGATTGTCTTGTATGCCAGAGCTTGCCCCCCAGCGTGACTTCCACAAATTCCTTCGTGAATTTCTTCTAACACCTCGAACCCTTGCTTCTTAGATAAGCATTTGAGTAGGGGTAGAGAGAATCCATATTTGTAGAGTTGGCCATCCACCAACGTATATCTGGCTGCTTGCTTCACTAGCCGACTAGCTTCCCATGCATCCTCGGGGGTTGTTCCGTCCTTTAAGTATTTTTGGATCGGAGTGCACCAATCCTCATCTTCTTGTTCTTGCCCCCCACTTGAGGTCTGATTTACTTTGTAATCGGACGTCGAGGGGTTTTTCAGCTTGGTGACCACAACCTCCGTGACTTCGGCTTCGCCGTTGCTGGTAGCTAGTCGGGCTAGGGCATCTGCTTGCGTGTTCTCCAGTCGCGGTATCTGATTGATGTAAACTTGCATAAACATCGAGATCAGATGTGTCGCTATCTTCTGGTAGGTCATCATCTGCTGAT
Source organism: Prunella vulgaris (assembly GCA_026898435.1). Lineage (NCBI taxonomy): Eukaryota > Viridiplantae > Streptophyta > Magnoliopsida > Lamiales > Lamiaceae > Prunella > Prunella vulgaris. The sequence goes on from JAPKLY010000062.1 coordinate 1,346,780, forward strand.
ATTTTGCCTCGTACTCTCCCCGGACTTGTGATATTATTAGCTGGGAATCTCCGAAAACTTGAAGATTGGTCGCCCCCACAACTAATGATAACCTAAGTCCGGCTATCAAAGCCTCGTACTCCGCCTCGTTGTTAGTTGCCCTGAAATCGAAGCAGATTGTGGAGGTGAAGACTTGTCTATCCTTGCTGATTAGGACTACAACGGCTCCTGCCGCTGTTCTAATTGATGATCCGTCGACGTAGAGGTGCCACGGAGCTATACGCCCCCTCGTCGGATCTTATGGGAAAGTTAGCTTGACGATAAAATCGGCGAGCGCTTGTCCCTTGATCGCTATTCGGGGTGCGTAGGTTATACCGGAAAAATTAAATAACTTCTAGTGACCATTTCAGCAAGCGTCCTGCGGTGTCTGGGCGCTGCAGTATTTGACGTAGTGGGAATGTTGTCAGCACCTCCACCGGGTGGTCAAAGAAGTAGGGCCTCAATTTTCTAACACTCATCACCAGTGCATAGGCTAGCTTCTCTATTGGGGTATATCGCAACTCAACTTCGTGTAAGACTTGGCTCACATAGTACACTGGTAGGTGTGTTTTTACCTCTTCTCGAACCAGGACGGAGCTAATTACAACCTCCGACGCAACAAGGTATAGGTACAACTTCTCACCCGGTACGGGCTTCGACAGGACTTGTGTATTTGCCAGGTACATTTTAATGTCTTCGAAGGCTCGTTGGCATTCGCTCATCCACACGAAGTGGTTTTTAAGGTGTAGCCTGTTGGCCTTAGCTGCTTCCTTATATCTGTGCGTGTTTGCTTGGTCGCCTCGAAAAATGGACGGTTCCGATCACCAGACTTGGAGATGAACCTGTTCAGGGCAGCCATACACCCGGTCAACCTTTGGATTTTCTGGACGGAGTCGGGCTTGCCCATCTCGATTATAGATTGGAACTACGTTGGGTTGACCTCTATCCCCCGTTGGCTCACCAGATGCCCTAGGAACTTTCCTGAATGTACTCCGAAGCTGGTCTTCTTGGGGTTCAGCTTCATGTTGTAGTGGCGTAGTATGTCGAAGGTTTATTTTAGGTGGTCAAGGTGATCCTCCTTTTTCAAACTCTTGACAACTATGTCGTCTACATACACCTTCATAAATTCACCGATGTGTTGATCGAACATTTTATTCACCAACCTTTGGTAGGTTGCTCCGGTGTTGATAAGTCCGAACGGCATCCTTTCCCAGCAATATATGTTTTTGTTGGTATAGAACGTTGTATGATCTTGGTCATCTGGGTGCAATGCTATCTGGTGATAGCCCGCGAAAGCATCCATGAATGTCATCATCTCATGGCCTGCGGTGCTATCTACAAGCTGATCAATGTGGGGAAGTGGGAAATTGTCCTTCGGGCATGCCTTATTTAGGTCCGTGAAGTCGATGCACAGCCTCCACGTTCCGTTGTACTTCTTTACCAAGACGGGGTTCGCGACCCACTGTGGACATAAGGCCTCCTTGATCAGCTTGTTGTCCAACAGCTTCCCAACTTCGGTGGTTAGGGCCGCATACTTGTCTCGTCCGTATTTCCTTCGTTTCTGGCGGACGGGTCTCCTTGTCGGATCTATGTTGAGTCGGTGACAAGCATGCTCCAATGGGATTCCCATCATGTCTTCGTGGGACCAGGCAAACACGTCCAAGTTGGACATTAGGAACAACTCCATCCTCGACCGGTACGGTTCTGGCAACTCGGAACCTATGAAAAGTTCCAAGTCCCTTTCTGGGTCCACCGGGAGTGCTGTCAATTCCTCCATGGGAGCGGCCTTCCTCTTTTGGCTTTTCCACCTTGGATCGTTGATGAACTCATCCCTTTCGTCTTGTGACATTTTCATAGGTTCATGACCTATACGTGGTTCGAGGTCATCGCCTTCGTTGTCAACATGGACAAGTTCATCAACTTTTGTCACTTCTGGTAGTTCGTCCACTTGGGGTGGCTCTGTGACCTGGGGAGTTGGATCAACATGGCACTGGTTTTTGACCTCCCGCAGGTTCTCCGCCTTGGGCATTTTCAACCACTTCCATGGGCGTAGGTTGTGAGTCCTGCGCAGGTTCCTGCACAGGTTCCTGCACTTGGTTATTTTGGACTTCCTCCACTCCCTCTATTGGTGCCGGTTGTGTGTCCCGCGCAAGTTATGAGACTTGGTCAATTTCCGGCAGGTCACCTACCTCCATCAACTCCGTTTCTGTTGAGATGATGTCCAGGATATTTTGCTTATCCACTGGAATTTGTACGTCCTCTTCAAAGATGTGAACATGCATTACAGACTTTTTGACCCGGCCATCTTTGATCTGAAGAAAACATTCGCGGGCCATTTTCTGGTCACCTTTGATGGTTCCGGCACCTTTCAGAGTTGGGAATTTTAAACAGTAGTAGTAGGTCGAACACGCCACTTTGAATTCATTGATAAAAGGGTGGCCAAGGAACCCGTTGTAGGAGGACTGCTGGTCGACAATAAGGAAATCTATTAGCCTAGTCAGTCTCCGCTCCGGGTCCTCGGCCGATACAAGCTGGACGCTCAACCTAATAGTACCTAGGGGGACGGTTACAGCTTCTCCGAACCCCATTATCCTAGCATTGCTAGGTTCTATATACAACTCAAAATCACCTAAGGCGTCTAAGGTGGATTTGAAGAGAATGTTGGTGAAGGCACCGGTGTCCACAAGTAACTTGTGAACTCGGACGTTCATGATGTTGGCGGTTATCACCAATGAGTCGTTGTGGGGCGTCAGTACCCCTTCCAGGTCCGCCGAAGAGAAAGTTAGTTCATCAACGGGTTGTGCGGCGGGCTTGAAGCTGGAGCTGCCTTCCTGAACTTGGTTAATAGTCTGGACTTATGCCTTCCTCTTCCTTTTGGAAATGGAGGATCCCCCATCCTGGAGACCTCCAGCAGCTCCGATCACTTCCTCGAGAACCAGGAGTTCTCTAGTCGGCTCCATGTTTTGCTGAGGTTGGGGAGGTGCCCTTCGCCTATGTTGAGGGCCACGTTGGTCCTCGTCATCTCCTTCGTCATCGGAGACCTCCCTCCTCTCGACCCTGATCCTCTTTGCCCATGCCTTCTTCACGAACTCGGCCAGCTTCCCATCCTCATAAAATTTCCACAGTTGTTTGAGGAGGTCTCGGCATTCGCTGGTGAAGTGGCCGATCGACTGGTGGTAGGCACAGTACTTGTTGGGGTTGAGCTTCGTGCGGTCCTGGAGGATTCTCCTTGGTTCGTCCAGCATGGCTTTGCCCTTGACCGCGGTGAAGACGTGGTCGACAGAGACGGTGAGCACCTGGTTGAGCTTCTCTTTGAACTCATCTCCATCGCAGAAAGCTTTCAAGTTCCGGGGGGCCTTGTACGTGCCCCCGGACTTCTTCCCATAGGGCTTCTTTTCCTCTGAGGCACCGACCTCTTTCAGGAGGGCCTCCTGCATAGCAACGAACACCCCGGCTTTATGCCAAAATTCGGTGTAGGTGTTCAGGCATGCTAGGTGCATTTCCTTCCAGAGTTCGGTGCGCTTCTTCAATCCTGCCATCACCGCGATGATTTTGGTGTCCTCGCTCACCGGTTCGCCTTCCAGCAGTATCTTATCGAACCTCTCCAGGTACTGTTGGTCGGTTTCACCGTCGCCTTGGTGGATGTTGGCGAGTCGGTGCTTCTGGGTAAGGTAGGATCCAAACCCAGAAAAGTGGGCCAAGAACTCCCGCGTGAGTTGGCCAAACGAGTGGATCGATCCCGGGGCGAGTGATGAGAACCAGCGGTGGGCTCGGTCCCCGAGGGTCAGTGGGAAGTTCCGGCATTGAGTGGCGTCGGTGGCACCCACCGAGATCATGAAGTCCGTATACTTGGCCAGGTGGACCTTCGGGTCAGACTCGCCTTCATATGCGGACATCACCGGGAATTGGACTTTCTTTTGAACCGGTGCTCTGAGGATGGCGGGTGCCAATGGAGATGCGGGGAGAGTGGTGGCTTCAGGTCCGCCAGATTTGGCTGCTACTTGTGCCTGCAGCAGTTCGACGACCTTTTTCAGCGTGGCCAGCTCGTCGTTGTGGGCCACCTCCGGCGGAGGTTGCTTGAAGGTCGTGCGCCTCGTGGATGCACGCCCTCGAGGTGCCTCACTCTAGGGTGACCCCTCCGTGGCGGGCCGGAATTGGCGCCCGCCGTTGGGCCCCAATCTATCAGTCGCGGGCCTCCTCAATCGGTCGTGGGCGGACCTACGAGGTTGTAGGTCCGACTCTCCCCTCTGAGACGTAGTCGGGGCCGCCATTCGTTCATTTTCCCCATACCCCGGCCCCAACGTGCCTTGGAGGACCTCCCTTCCCAGCGATTGGTGGGTGGCGGATGCTTCGGTGTAGGCCGAAGCTCGCCCAGTATGCGGAGCTGGTTCCTCCGCCACCTTGGCTTTCCCGGCGCGTTCCCTGTGTTGACGAGCTTGGGTGGAGCTCGCCTCTTGCTCAGTGGGAAGGTCACTGTATTGACCCCGAGTCTGGGTGCCCTGGGTCAGCCTTGTTTGCTCCCTGAGCTCGTTGGCTGGAGCTCACCGAGGTACCAGGGCGAGCTCGGTGAGCTGCCTTTGCTGCAACCTCTGTAGGGTTGCAATTGTGCGTTGGAGCTCGTCGAGGTTGTTGGCGAGGTCCTTCAGGGCGGGGTTTAACTCCTCCTGAGTTACTGAAACTCGCGGGGGAGGTCGCGGAGCATTACTCTTCTGGGGAGCTCGACGCGAGGTCTCCCCCTCGACCTGATCCTGGTGGCCTCCCTTCCACCTCCTGGTTGTCGCCGAGGTTTGTTCCTTGGGCATTCTGGGGTTTCGTAGGGGGAAGGTCGCCGAGCTTATCAAAGGAGGTCGCTGAGGTTGCTGACTCCCAGCCAGGGTGATTTTGTCCGGGTTCTCGTCTAGCCTTGCGTGTGACGAATTATCCAGAATTTGGTTTCTTCGTGTACACGCATGCGTTTGAAAACCTTTTTGCAGAACTTATAGACCCGAAAATCAGAGTTTTTGTTCAAAGAGTGAAATATGTGTGTATCTTCAAGTGTTCTTGAGCTTTAGTCAAGAACACCTTCAAATCTTCAAACCTTCAAACAAACTCTCACTATTTGCTCTCAAATTTTTTGGGTTAGTGGCCCTCCTTCTAGCGCCAAATTGTTGATAGAATTTACTAATGATGTTCTTTATGTGGCTATTATAGCATATTAATCCTATCAAACAATAATCCAAGAATATGTGTTCTTGGATGGATAATATAGAGAGAGAAAGTAGAGAGTTTAGAGAGAGAAAGTAAATGTGTATTATGATTAAGTTAGAGAGAGAATGGTACAAGGGAGACCTATTTATTGGTGTGTCATTGTGAGATGACACCTTGTGAGCCTATTTGGCTTTAGGTGTTGAAGAAGGTTCCTGACCCTCGTCTTGGACCATCACAATGCATTCTTTATAATGCTTGTCCTACTACATATCTACTTGCCCTTTATACACACATTGCCTAGCGTCCTTAACTTCGGCGAGCTTCTAGGCTGGCTTCAGTGCCTTGTGTTATTTTCGGGAGTAATGCAGCAGTGGGCTCCTACTTGGTCTCCTTTGATAGAGGCGAGCTTCCTTCTCGGTGGGGAAGCTCGCCCATGACCCTCTCTCTCCTGGTATGATTGGGGGTTGAGCCTGGTCCATCAGGAGCTCGGGCGAGCTTCTATCTTGCTTCACCGAGCTTCCCTGTGTTAATCTTTTGGATTAAGTTCGCCTATCAACAACAATAACTATAACCTATATTTTACTATATTATTTCGTTTGAAGATTTATTCATTTTCATGACATGTTATTTAGATTAAATTAAATATCAATTAATTTGATAGATAAAATCATAAAAGGAATATATGAATTAATGAGAGAATTGTGAATATACATAGTATAACATTTAAATAAGTTGCTTTTTAGCGTAAGCGATTGAGTAACATGTTATTGATTTTAATGTAAGGGATGGAGTATATGAATTAATGAGAGAATTGTGAATATATATAGTATAACACTTAAATAAGTTGCTTTTTAACGTAAGTGATTGAGTAACATGTTATTGATTTTATTGTAAGGGATGGAGTACCCTTGTTCTTCAATTCATTATAATAAAATTACTTCTTTTTACTATTAAAAAAAACACTTAAATAACTGATAGATATTTTATATTTTTGTTGATTAGATTTCCTATAACATTTATATCAAATTTTAAAAACCAGTGATTTTTTTAAATTTAATTAATATTAGTTACAAAAGTTTATGTCAAGTATCTTTTATATTTAAATTTAAATAAATATAAAAACCCGCTTGATAAGCAAGGATAAATTTAGTAGAATATATATAACTAGGAGCGTGCATGAAATGGTTAGGTATAAAGATTTGAAATGATAAGTATTTCTATGAAACTTGTTAAAATGTAGTGTAACAAGATATACTTACTAATATCATAAAATATAATTATTGATATTATAAAATGTACTTATTGATACTATAGTATAAAATGTGAATAGTATCAATGAATGTAATTAATTATATCAGTAATATATATTGTGGTATAAATTTTATTTTTGTGTGTAGATATTCGATCAAATATTATAAAAAATGATTATATGTATCAATCTTGTATGTGAATAGTATTAGTTATCAATCTCTACCAAATAGTCGATACAATTCCATACGTCCAATAAGTGATTCGTTTGAAAGGCTAGGATCGAAATGAAAATTTTAGATTTTTATTTTTAATTTTTGTGGGACCATTTCATATCATGAGATCTACATTTATTAATAAGAAATTATCACTTTTGAAAAATAATAAAATTTTAGTAGAAAATGATAATATTTTTGTTAAAAGTGATTATTTTTTATTAAAATTTTATCACTTTTTATTAAAATTTTATCGCCTTTTAAAAATGAAACTTTTTATTAATTAGTCACGATCTCATTATAATATTTTTTTTCTTTTCCTTTTTGTTCAAGAGATAATTTTAAAATTAAATGCATTCATTTTTTTCTAATATAAATGAATCTGAGTTGCAAGTCTTTATGTTTAGCAATTACAATTCTTCTGTAAAAGCATATTAGATTGGTTTTTTTTTTTTTAATAAAGGATTTGGCGACGATGTTGTAAATAAAAACATGGATACAATGTTTTTGCACTGAGTGTTTTGTATATTAAGTGCACCTTGCAATTCAAGTATATTTTTAAAAAGTTACACACAATATATCTTTAAAATTTTATTTTTTAATTGTAATAAATGTGATTTTTCAATAATAAATGATGTAACTTTTTAAAAATACACTTGGATTGCACGATGCATTATGTACATACAAGACTAAGGCTTTTGCATATATGACGAATCAAGTTAATTATCTACATGTTTTAGCGTTACAAATATAATCGATAGAATATTTTTATTTTTTATTTTGGAATTTTCGATATAATTATGTAAAATTATTGAATTTGGGATACATTTTGTTGCTATTCCTTTTGATTCAATATTTAATTAGAAATTTTATTAGAGAGGTGATATTTGAGAAAACATGTCTCAACAATTTTTAGAATAAATACCACAAAAACTTATATAAGCTCGAGTTTATAATAAACTCAGTTTATCAATTATCACTATTATATATATTCATTATCACTTTAAAAAAATTAAGTATATTTTAATAACAGTTATAATAATTACATATAATAGTGCTACAAGTTCATGTGAAACACACCCCCCCATTTTGGTATATGATTTTTGTTGTTTTTGGGTAAATAGATTAAGACAAAAGTAAAAAAGTACACGTGAAGTGATAAAAAAATAAAAAAAGTAATACGAAATAGTGTAAAAAGTAGTGAAAATAATAATAAAAATTGAATAATGGTTCTAGAAAAGGAAAAAACAAATGGAAAGAACGACCGAAATGATAAAATGAAAAATATATTGTGAAACGGAGAGATGACAATAAACACATTAATTAAATAATTTTTTCATCCTAATCCAGTTTGAAAGCTGATAAATGCATTAAATTAAAAATTTGCTTTTGTTTAGACTTTGTTAATTATCATATGCGTATTTAATGACATTATTAATATACATATAAAATGTACTAATAAAGCACATCGACATTAAATTGGTAATACTTTTTTTTAAATATAGAAATTGTATTGTAATTTCCTACCATTTCTTATTTTTCACCACCATCATGACAACCATAGTATTAGTAGAATAATTAATAACACTTACTCCCCCTCTATAAATGTGTGTTAATCTCTCAAGCTCTCACACAACTCTTTAAACTATTTGAAGCTCTCTAAAACTCTCCTTAAATTTCTTGAAGTCATGGAAATGGGAGGAAGTTCTAATAGAGATGCCATACCAAACTCTGGTAAAATGTTCGAATTTCACAATTTCTATGTTTGAATTTTTTATATTTATTTAAGTTTGTTACGATATGCCTGAAATGTTTATAAATGTTGAGACTTTGAAGTTTGGTTTATACATAATAACGGTAATATTTTTTTTGGAAAATTTAGGCGAATCTTGATCTGAGATATAAATTAAAGAAAAAAAGGCATGCTTTGTCGTCTTCTGTAGATATATTTTCTTCAATAAAGATATCATTTTTCTTTGATAAATAACATTTTTTTTTATATATGCTATTTTCATCTGCTTCGAATGCATTATACATATCAATTAATTTTTACCCAAACTTTCAATGTTGTACTTGAATTGTGGAGTTTATCAATGTAAAAAAAAAAGGTCAATTTATCTTTCTTCATTTCTTTATTCATGTATTTTCAACTTGTCTCAAGATTCAAAACACACATGTTGAAGTCTCTGATTGAATCAATTTGCTTTTTCTTTTTTGTTTTTGTTTAGAGTTTATAAGCTAGTGGACAAATTGTTATTGACATCAAATCAATGCTTGATTATTTTAACATGAATTTTAAGTTTATTACAATGTGCATGAAATGTTAATAGATGTTAAGGTTTTGGTAAAAGAAAAAAATTAAATATCCAGATGAATTGCTCACTCGACATATAAATTAAAGAAAAAAGTTATGTTTTGTCATCTTCTGTAAATATATTTTTTTCAATAATAATAGTATTTTTCTTTCACAAGTAATTTTTTTTATATATGCTATTTTTCTCTGGATCCAATGCATTATAAGTATCAATTAATTTATCCAAACTTTCAACCATAAATTTGAATTGTTGAGTTTTATCGGTGTAAAAAAAAGTAACTTTATCTTTCTTTATTATGTATTTTCAACTTGTCTCAAGATTCAGACATACAAGTTGAAGTCTTTAATTGAATCGTCTCTTTTTTATAATTTTGTAACATTTGGGACTATAAGTGCAAGAAAAAAATTGTATGGACCAATAGTAAAATATATGAAACCAATTTTAAAATAATACATGTCCTGTGAAGCTAAAAGTTTAAAAATCTCAATAATAAATTTTAGTTAATTATTACTCTCTCCCTCCTAGGGAAATTCGAATGGTTTTTTTAATTTTTTTTTTAAATAAAATAGTGGTGTATGAATAAATATGTGTATAATCTCTTGCAGACACAAACATCAACGAAGCGAGTTGGAGGCGAAACTCGAACCAGTACGTCCCATTGGCGGGTGTGACAAGAATCATGCGCAGCATCCTCCCTTCCCATGTAAGAATAGCGGATGATGTTAAGGAGACGGTTCAGCAATGCGTCAGCGAATTCATTAGCTTCGTTACTAGTGAGGCGAATGAGAAATGTCAGCGTGAGTGTCGGAAGACGATCACCGCTGAGGACATCATTGCAGCTATGGGGACACTCGGATTCGAAAACTATATCGAATCCCTCACTATCTATTTAAACAAATATCGTGCTCAACATCCCGAACATCATGCGTCATTTTCCAGGCACAACTCGGAGCTTGTTCAGCAGCTTACATCGGAAATTCTTATGCATCCTGCCCCGCCACAACCTGTGACTAATGATGAGGAGTAGTTTATGAGTGGTCAGGGAATAAAGAATAATGGACTTTTTTTTTTCCAAATATAATCAATCTAGTTTTTGTTTTATTACTTTAAGTTTTGGAATTTTTCATGGTTAGGAGTATTCTATTTATCTTTACTTCATTGGCTTTTATATATTGAATTGTCAATGTACCTCAAGGGCGGAACCAGAATAAAAATTATCATATGACAGTCTAATAAACAATGATATATTTAAAAATAATCATAAGATAAAATTTTAATAAAATAAAATTAGTGCAAAAATATACGATTTTATAAAAATATCATTCAAAAAATGATGATAGACAATAATTGCATCAGAATTTTAAAAAATGTATAGTTGGCAAAAATTTATTATAATTTTAATGATCCATATTGCATAATATGAGAGATGATACTCTTATTCTACAATTTTTCATTGATAAAATTGAGTAAAAAATATTTTAGGTAAGAAAAATTTTACCAATAACAAAAGGTTAATTTAATTTTTTTGAAAAAAAAAAGGAATAAAATGAGAGAATAAAAGAGAAAACAAATCTAAATAAAAATTGAAAGAATTAACTTAAAAAATAAAGCATATTATATATAATATTAAATATCTATAATAGTTAATATATGAAATATCATATTTTTATTAAATTTTTTTGTTTGGTTCAATTAACGTAGAAGAACAGCAGTCAAACTCGTGGTAATGCTTAATAGCACAAGTTTCAACACTATTTTTCCGCAATCCATGAATTATAACATATTTATTTGCAACAATATATATACACATGTGCATATATAATTAGTGAAAAAAAAAATTGAGGGGGCCATAACCACCCCCGACACAAGCACAGGTCTGCCCCTGCCTCAAGGTCGTATCATGAATAAAATTAATTGTTTTTAGAATTGTGACAATTATGTATCTCTGTTGCTTAAGTTAAAAGAATTGTTCTGAAAATCACTATTCGATCGGGATTTAACGACTAATCGGGATTAGCAGAAAATATCTAAACTATAAATATAATTAGTTATTAAAAAATTGTAAAATAATTCACAAAATTGACACTAATTATAAATTGGTTCTGTGCAAAAAAAAAAATTACTTCTGTGCAGGAAAAAATTATACTCCTTTACAGAAATTATGAACCAATATGTAAATATAGCTACTTTTTTGAACCAATATGTAAGTCGCCCTTAATTATTTAATAAATTAATACCCCATCCGTTCCCTTATAAGTCGCTCATACCTTTTATGCACGAGTATTAAGAAGTGTATAAAAATATTAATATAGTACATGTGATGTGATGGAAAAAAGTGAAAAAATAATGAGAATAGTGTAAAAAATATTAAAAATAATAATAAAGAAAATTAACAATGAGCAAATGAGTAATATATAGTGGGACAGACGAAAATGATAAAATGAGCAACTTATAGTGTGACAGAGGGAGTAATACATAATACATAAAATAGTAAAAAAAATTAATATCACCACCTTTCAATATTAAAGATAATGAAACTCAAAATTCAATAAAGTCATAATTTAAAAATTAAAAATTAACACATATTAGTTCAAATTTCGAACTTTTAAGTTCTATATATTAAAAATGACAATACAATAATTAAAGAGTTTTTTTTAAATGACAACAATATTAATAAATTTAAGTTAGAATGACCTAGTCGACATTTAGACAGTCTAATCGGCGCCCACACAGTCTGTTCGGTCTAAAAAGAAAGAAACGAGACTAATCGGGAATGACCTAGTCAATGCTTAAATAGCCTAATTGCAGACTAGTCGACTCTAGGAGACGACTAGTATCCCAAACAGTTTTTTAGGCATTTTGATATAAATCTGGTCGATCAAGGATTGATTAGTCAACTGCCTTGACCGACTTTTAGAACACTACTTAAAAGCTTAATGAGTAAAATATGTAAAGTGAAGATTGTGAGACGAAAATTTTGAAGGCAGATATATTAAGAAATATTTTTATTTCGGGATATGCAAACATTTGTGATAAGAACTAGAAAAGAAAATAAACAAACCATCTAGAAATGGAGGTAGTATATTTTATGAACAGCAAAGATGAGTTTTTTTTTTCTTCTTCTTTCCAATCTTAATGCAATTAGTTATGAAAAATTACAAAATAGTTCACAAAATTGATAAAAATTATAAATTGGTTTTTGTGCAGAAAAAAATATATTTTTGTGTAGAAAAAAAGACTTAGTCATGTATGCACCAATTGAACCACGAAACTCAAATTCATTTTAAAAAAGTTACACAAAATACTACTGAAAAGTCACACATGTTATTATTAAAAAGTGTATCTTTAACGGTGTAACTTTTCAGTAATAATTTGTGTAATTTTTCAATAATAAATAATGTAACTGTTTAAAAATACTCTTGAGTTGCACGGTGTAACTGGTGCACAAGAGACTTACTAAAAAAAAATATTATATTTCTGTATAAATATTGTGAAATAATTTATAAATATAATCACTTTTTTTAATCAATATGTAAATCACCCATTAATTATTCTAAATTTTAAAAAAAAATTATAATTGTACCCCATCCGCCTCAAACACTTATCTAGACACGAAAAACTAAAAAAGTTATCTTAACTTTATCAACCTAATAAGTTAGGGACATTTCGGACAAATCAATCTTAAATTGTGAGTTAAGTGTGTTAGAGAATAATTTTAATTGAATTTTACAAAATAAATGATATTCTTGTTATGGATATTATTTCACTCCTCGATATCCATTCCTCATTGACAAAAACTTGTATGAACCCGAGTTCACGGTGAACTCTGGTTATTAATTATCACTGTCATGTGTATATAGTATCACTGTTATGCATATTCACTATCACTGTTATGTATATATATTATCACTCTCAAAATATTAAGTGTATTTTTATAACAGTGATAGTATATATGAATAACAATGATAGTGATTATAAATAACAGTGATACGAGTTCATGTGAACTTGAGTTCACAAGAGACCTACTCTTCCTCATAAATAAGAAGAAAAAAAAACTGCAAGCTAAATTCATACAAGAAATAATACATCATGAACAACAATTTATGCTAAACAGGATCTAAGGATGACAAATAAAGAGACTGTATTTGGATAGAATCATTTAAAATTCTCTCAATTTTAAATTAGAGTTAAGCTAAGGTTATCTTTACCAATAATTCTTTACAACCCAACCTCTTAATAAATAATTAATTTTTTCTTCTCCACATATACAATCTACACCACAACTTAATTTTCTCCTTTTCATACTTTATCAACAATCCAACCAACCCAATTCAAAATAGTTTTTAATTATTATTTAATAATTATATTTATCTATAATTAATTTTTATCATATTTATATGATGATATATTAAAGTATTTAATATTCAAAATACATAATTATAATAAAAAAATTACTATGCACTTAAAATAGTTATAATCTTAGTAATAAAATTTTAACTACAATAATTTGAATGCAAAATTGTACATAAATATAATAAGTTATGAAATAGATGCATAAAATACAACGTATAAGATAAAATTACATATGTAATTATCGCTACTAAAATTTTGCTATATATGCTCAATCAAGTCATTTTGTAGAGCAGTATGAGTTTCTCTATTACAAAGTTGTTCGTTATTAGTCATATAAGTGGATAGACTTGTAATGAGTTCAATAGAGTATTCAAAGTATATTGATCACCATCTATGGGATCATTCATAAAAATTATGTGAGATCATAATAAGTTTGATATGTATCTCGTTTATTCTCCACTATCATATTATACATGAAAATGTAGGCCGTCATAATTTTCCCCATCAAAATCTTATTTTAGACTAGATGTTAGGGAAATTAAATACCCTTTTATAAGTTTAAACTTTTAGATGATGTAGAATTCTTTCATGGTATCAGAGCTAAGGCTCGCCCAGTGTCCTGTGTTCGATTTCTGCCAAGAGCAACTCTACCCATATTAAATTGTCCACTCATTGGACCTCCCCAAAAAGAAAAATTGAGAGTCCAGTCCATGAGTGAGAGGGAGTGTTAGAGGAAATTAAATAAATGAATTGATTCCACACCTATCTACAAGTTCAGACTTTTAGATGAGACAGTTTTCTTTCACAAGATAAGGGCATAGAAGATATGCAAACGAGCTTGTAGAACTTCAAATGCTCGTTCAATATCTTTTCACAATATATCTTAGTGTTAAGTGAACAACTTGTGTTTTCTGGTTAGTCGTGAAGTATTCGACTTAGCAAATGCAACCCATGAAATATATATACCATCAGTTAGATAATATGCTCTATCATTTCCCTACCATTCATGATATAACTAATCTTTGGTGCTCGACGTTCCAAAATATTATTAAAACCTAGAGATCGGTGCAGTACACACTGCACTACGCATTTTTTTTTTGGCAATTGAGGCATTAGTGAGTTATTTTTAGGGTAATACTTAGAGTTGTTCTTGGGGTATTAGTGAATTGAGTATTAGTGAGTTGTTCTATGGGTATTACTTAGACTAGTTCTTGGAGTATTGGTGACTTGTTCTTCTGGTATTACTTAGACTTGTTCTTGGTGTATTACTTAGACTTATTCTTAGAGTATTATTTAGACTTGTTCTTGGGGTATTAATGAGTTGTTTTTTTAGTGAGTTGTTCTATGGGTATTACTTAGACTAGTTTTTGTAGTATTGGTGACTTGTTCTTCGGGTATTACTTAGACTTGTTCTTGGGGTATTACTTAGACTTATTTTTGGAGTATTACTTAGACTTATTTTTGGGGTATTAATGAGTTGATCTTGGGGTATTAGTTAGACTTATTCTTGGGGTATTACTTAGGCTTGTTCTTCGAGTATTAGTAACTTGTTCTTCGAGTATCACTCAATTATTCTTCGAGTATTATAAATTATTCTTTGAGTATTACTCATTTATTATTTATTAATGTATTTATAAATTATTCTTCGGCATTATAAATTTTTATTTGGGTATTCTACAAGTAAAAAACTAATGGTTTCCACAATAGCCTTCGTCCATTCAACACATGATCCACTTCATCACTAACCATCACTCCCAATCCTCTTACCCCATAAAAGCAAAACCAAAAAACATAAAAGACATTAATTTTCTTATATAAAAAAAGGATTTATTACATTCTAGTTTACAATTCTTGACTAACTTTAAATTCCACCGATTTAAACCCACATGAGGAGAGAGTGGAAAGAGAAAGAAGAAAGAAGGGGGGGAGAAGACCGTCGCCGACGAAGGAGGAAAGGAGAGGGCAACAGTCTTCTCGGCCCCATATCTGGCGCCAGAGACGAAATTTTTTTAAGCCGAATGAGGCAGATTTCCGTCGCACCCGAATGATGATGGTGAGGAAAAAGGGAGGGGCGGATTTCTATCGCACCCGAATGGATCTGGCGTCGGAGACAAAAAAAAAAAAAATTAAGCCAGAGAAAGCGGATTTCTGTCGCACCGAATGACGACGGTGAGGAATAGGGAAGGGGGCGGATTCCGTCGTACCCGAATGGCGGCTGCACGCGAAGGGGCAGATTCGAGGAATAGACGGACGGCGGATGGCGGTTCAGTCGGCTTCCTAACAACGACAACACATAATTTTCATGTACGTAATTTCCCAGGACCTGCGCCTAGAAGGTGAAGGGGCGGTGGAGTTGTGCAAAGATGAACATTTACAGATGATTTGGGATTTTTTGTGTTTGATTCAAAATTATTAATTAAATATTGTTCTTAATTTTGTGTAGTTCTTGATTTGGGGATTTTTCTATGTGTAGTTCTTAATTTGGGATTTTTCTTGTGTTGGTTAGGTTTTTGAGTTTGAGGTTTAGGATTTTCTTGATAAAAGTTCTTGTCTGCAAAGGATGATGTCGGTCGTGGTGGTGGTTGAGATCGACGTCGATGGTTGTGTGCAAAGGATGAATGTTACAAATAGTATTGTTGTGTGCAAACGATGGTTCTTTTATTGCAAAAGAAAATAAGAGGATTGTTGATGCAAGATTGTATTTTTCGTCTGTGTAGAAATTATGTAACGATTTGTGTAGAGTTTAATTTTCTCATTTGTCGGAGCTTATTTTTTGTGTGCAAAGATAATTTATCGTGTGTGCAAAGTGTATTTTTTTTTTATTTGTGCAGCTTATTTTGAATTTAAAGTAAAATTATTTTAAATTTGAAAAATAATCATTTGTGCTAATTGATAATGTAAGTTAATAATTTGTGCAACTTAATTTGATCACAAATTTTTATATGCACAAGGGTGCATACTATGCACCCTTGTTATATGGGCTGAATTTTCGGTCCTTTGTATTTGGGTCCAATTAAAAAAAAATTTGAATCTGACTTTGGTATCCATTTTGAAAATACGCGGACCTCTATTCGGGTTTTAATTAAATCGGCTATTAACCGCCCTTTCCTTCCGTGTATCATTGTTTCGTGTTCCATCATTTTTCAAATTACGTCAGTTTCGTGTTCTCTTTTCCAAGTTTTTCTTCTTGTCTGCGGTGCCTTTTGTTCGGATTTCGTCTGCAATATACGTTGTAAGTTATTTTTTATGAGTATCATTGTACTTCATTTTAATATTTTGTTTTTTGAGTATCGTTTCTAATGATCTTGCTCTGTTTGTAATGTTGTTAGGGTTTGTTTCTGTTATAATGGTGAAGAAGAGGAAATATACTGTTCTTAAAGGTAGTGGACCTAAGCACAAGAAAGATATTGTGTATCAGAGGAAAAAATATCGAGATTTTCCTGTGAATAAGTGTGATGAGATAGTTCCTTTCGTTGGTGATCGTGTTGAACATGCACCGAAGGAAGAAGATGATAGACTTATTGTTTTTTTGAAGGAGAAGAAGAAATCTATCAAATCACTTGTAAATAAAGCGAAATCTGGAAAGGAAATTTCAAGCACAAGGAAATCTGCTAAGGTTGTTTCATCGGAGGTGCATTCTGTTTCTGGAGAAGAGATTTCTAGGTAATTTTTTTCTTTATTTGGGTATTACTTTGTTATTCTTTGGGTATTTTTTTTAGTCTTTGGGTATTCAATTTTCTTCTATGGGTATGTATTTGTTATTCTTTGGGTATTTATTTTTAGTCTTTGGGTATTACTTTTTCTGCTATGGGTATGTATTTTTTATTCTTTGGGTATCACTTATTTTATGTTCGGGTATTATTATTTATTTGCTTTTTTAGTATGTAATATGTCATTTTGTTGTAGTTATTTTGTTAATTGAATTGTTTTGTTATTTGTTATTTGATTTTGTGTATTTTCTGTTATTTTTTGATATATATTTGTTATTATGTAGTTGTCTTTAGTGTATTATTTGGTTGTTATTATTGTATTTTTTGACTTTAACCTTGGGTATTATTTTTTACTTCTTTGGGTATTTTGTTATTCTTCTTTAGGTATCATTTTGTTTATCTTGAGGTATTTTTTGTTGTTGTTGATGTATTTATTAATTGGTTTTCATTATATTTTCTTTTGGATATTACTTAATGTATTATATATTATTTGTCTTGCAGTAAAATTATATCTCAGTGTCGTCCACATGGATTATGTGAATTGGTTAAAAGTTTGAATGATGAACAAAGAGCGTCTTTGGAGTGTATTGGTTTTGAAGGTTTGCTGGATTTAAAGCTTACTAGGCTTGTAAACAGTGGCATGATTGTTGGCTTGTTGATAATTTCAATGGTAGCAGTCGTATGTTAGTGGTTGATTATTTTCGGCAGTTTACAATTACTGCTGATGGTGTTTATGATGTTTTTAAGATTCCAAGGAACGAAGGGAGAGAGGTCCCTCTTTATCGTAGGTCTAATGATTGCTCTGCTTTTAATACATTTGCTCAGAAGTATGAGTTTGCTGCAAAGAGTCAGATAGGGAAACTTCCTTCGATTATTAAGGATAAATGTCGTAATGGTGGTGATGATTTTAAGCAGTTATTTATTTTGTATAGTATGTGTTCTTTTCTGTGTCCTTCTGCAAATAGAAGTGTTAATCCCATCTTTTATAAAGCATTAGAGAATCCAGACTGTATTCTTGAGTTTGATTGGTGTGAACTTGTGTTGAGGAGGTTGTCTGAGTCTATTACTTTGTACAAAAGGGGTTCTGTGAAAAATATCAGTGGTTGTGTCATTCTTTTACAAATAATATATTTTCACCGGTTGAAGTGGAGAGGTGTTTGTGAACCTCATTCTATTCCATTGATCAAGCATTTGACTGATCAGAAGTTGAGGAAAAGGGTTGCTGAAGAGGTTAGTGCTGGAATATTTGGTTCAGGTGAGTTAGTTGAGGATTTGTATCCACTCTCTAGTAATGGAATGCTGAATAAAACACCAACGGAGTCAAGGTGTGATTCAAAGGATGAGGAGGAAAATGAAGATAATGATCAGTTTCAGGTATTTATTTTGGTAGTCTTTGGGTATTTTTTTTTTACTGTATGAGTATTAATATGTTTATCTTGGGGTATTTTTTTTTTATCTTTGGGTATTAATAATTTTTATATTTTATTATTCTATTGATTTTTGTTTATTAGTTAATTATTAATTAGAATTGGTTTTTTTTATTATTTACATTTTATCTTGCAGGAGATAAAAGAATTGTTATTGTCAATTAAAGGTGAAGCAAGAGAATTTTGTGAAAACTTTAATGTGAAGGTTCAAAAGCTTATGGACTATATCCAGAATGCAAATTTAAACAGTTCTCAGTTAGAGTCCACTGCTGAATCTGATGTGTCTGACACTCAGAATTTTTTTATGAATCCTAAGCTTCATCGTTATGTTGATAAGCTTGTGAAGTATGTGACATTGATGAAGCAATTTGCTGATTCATCTCCAAGTTTTAAATTGCTTACTCCAGATCCTGTTGTTTTTGAAACTAATCTTAGTAGTTCTGAAGATTGGTTTGATGAGGCTTATTATGGAGACATTGTTGGAGACCTTGTTAATTTGAAGAATTATAAGGGAAAAACTGTTTCTAAGGTTGATAAGGGTGTTAAAGTGTCTGAGTTTGAGAAGGTTTTTCATGATAAGGGTGTTCAGGTGTCTGATTTTGAGAAGATTTTTTATGACAAGGGTGTTCAAGTGTCTGATTCTGAGGAGGTTGTTCATGATAAGGGTGTTCAGGTGTTTGATTCTGAGAAGATCGTTCATGCCAATGCTGTTGAAGTGTGTGATCTTGAGATTTCTGAGAAGGTTGTTGGAAAAGATAAAGTTTCTGATGATGGTCAAGCTGGTAAAGAAATGGAAGAAGTTGCTCGAAAAGATAAAGTTTCTGGTACAGATCCCGAGGTTCGGAAAGTTATGAAGAAGTTTGATAAAGCTGCTGCAGTAAAGAGTGCACAGGTTGAGAAGACTCCGCAAGGTTCAGTGATGTTGAAGAGTAGGTTGGGTGGTCTTGATGGTGAAATTGAAGAAGCAATAAAATCCGTTAGTATGAATAGAGAGAATATATGTGATGATGGTAGGAGTTTATTTTGGTTGATACATGATGATATTGGATATGTATCCAAATTGGTTTGAGCAAATAAGAGGGTTTATAAAACAATGTTCCAAACTCACTTGGAGGTTGTCGATTTCTGTTTTTATGATGGAGAGGGATATGTTACATTGTAAGTATTATTTCAATTTTTTATTTTTAGTTTTTATTTATTTGTATGTAATGTTTTTTTTTTTTTTTTTACTTTTTTTGTTTTACAGGGATAACTATTATTTGTACAAAGATTCAATATTTGTGACTAAAGATGGGATAATGAGTTTGTTACCCAATGAAGAAATTGACAGCACCGTTATTACTGCATGGTGCTTGGAGGTTAATGCTGAGGTTATTTCTGATTCTAGGAGGAGCAAATTCTGTTTTAATCTTAATCATAGCGTAAGACTCATCTTTATTTATTTTTGTGTTATTATTATTTGCATAATGAGTTGTTTTTTAGCTATTTTTGTTGTATACTTTAATTTATTATGGGTATAATGAGTTATCTTTTTGGGTGTTAATGTATTGTTGATGGGTATTAATATTTGTTGTTCGGGTATTTGTTATTTGTTCTTTGGGTATTTTATTTTGTTCTTTGGGTATTTCTCATTTGTTCTTTGGGTATTTCTCAACTGTTCTCTAGGTTATCTTTTGTCTCTATGAATTGTTGTTGGTTATTACTAATTGTTCTTTGGGTATTTCTTATTTGTTCTTTGGGTATTTCTTATTTGTTCTTTGAGTATTTTACTTTGTTCTTTGGGTATTTCTCATTTGTTGTTTATGTGTCAATGAATTGTTGTTGGGTATTACTAATTGTTCTTTGGGTATTTTATTTTCTTCTTTGGGTATTTTTCAGTTGTTATTTAGGTTATCATTGGGTGTCAATGAATTGATGTTGTGTATTAGTAATTGTTCTTTATTAAATTGCTATTTGTGTTTATTTTTTACTATTTATTATATATGAATTTATATTTTATTTTATTTTGTGGAACAGTATTTTGTTGCAGAAGTTGTAGTGAATGAAAAATCTGCAAAAAGTGTTGAAAATGATGTTTACTCAGCTTGGAATGAATGACTCTCTGTGTATGAGGGTTCATTTATGACGGCTGATATGGTTAGTATTTATTATTATTTTTTCTGTATTTTTTTATATTATTATTTTCTAATTATTTTTTTTACAGCTTTTTATTCCTGTTGGTATCCACAATCATTATGTTGTTGTTGCAATTAATTTTGTTGACGGCAAAGTACACTTGTTGGATAACATGCAGCATGAGGAGAAGATTAATGATTACACTAGATCTGCTCATTTATTGGTATATATCTCTAACATTTTAAATTATTTGTTTGTTTGTTTTTATTATATGTTAATTTAATATTTGTTGTTTTATGTTTTAGTGTATTTTGATGAGACGATTTTTGAAATCAAAGAAACATCCTAGAGCTGATGATGTTGGAGATTTTGTTTATGAGAGTGTGTCATTGAAATGGCAGACTGGTAAGCCAGATAAGGATTGTGGTGTTTACATGATGCATCATATGAAGCATTTCAAGGGTACTGCCTACACAACTCCAGATTTGACAAAGGTATTTTTTTTTATTCTTAATTAATTTTTTTATTCTTTATTGTTTGTTATTAACTTATTTTATTTTATTTTTCTTTTTAGGCTGAAATTTGTTTAGTGATGCGCGCTGAAATCTGTTCTGTGATCTTGCTTTCGAACTTGAATCAGTCTAGGGGTGATCTCATAAAGAAGGTTTATGATTTTTATAAATCTAAACCAAAGTTGATTAAGGATTTGGACAATGAGATGAAGCTGAAACTGCAAAAAGCTAATGAGTTAAAGAAAAAGTGTGCTGCAGATAATTTAAAACAAATTGATAGTAATTTGGGAAGGGGGAAGAGGAAGAAACTGAACTGAAAAATGTTGGTTTGAGGTTGTTTTGTAAATTTGTGAACAATCTGTAGTTTCAGGTATATGAACAATGGTTTGAGGTTGAATGTGGGGCTTTGTGAAAGAAAATGATATTTGTGAACAATGGTTTTATGTAGTTGAAGAATGGTTTGGTTGTTTTTGGGTAAGTGTAATGATATTAGAACAAATTTATGGGTATTGGTACCTAGTTTAGTTATATTTGTAATTTGTTATTTGGGTATCTGTGACTTGATCTTTAGGTATTTTTGACTTGTTCTATGGGTATTAGTAAACTGATCTTTGGGTATATTTAATCTTGTCATTGGGTATTTGTTATATTATCTTTGGGTATTTGTTATCTGATTTTTGGATATTGATCATTTGATATTTGGGTATTGTTGTTCTGATCTTTGGGTATCTGTTTTTATTTCTTTGGGTATTGTTTTTATGTCTTCGGGTATTGATTATCTGATTTTTGGGTATCTGTTTTTATGTCT
>JAPKLY010000062.1:1375063-1388105 GCA_026898435.1 Prunella vulgaris
TTTGTTGATTTTCTAACACTGAATCCCAAAGAACGTGCATGTAAGCAGTATAATTTATACATCTGATCAAATGTATCTTTCTCAACACCAATTAAAGAACCTCTTATATCACGACAATCAGTTGTAGATTGTAATTCTTGAAATAAGATATGTGAGTCAGTGTGAAAAATAGAATGAAGTACTATAATATTCCAAAGCATGAATGTTTTAATAAGCAAAATGGAATAAACCAAAGATAATTAAGCAATACCAGAATAATATTATGTAAATACCCAAAGATGTCTTTAGTAATACCTAAAGAATTCTTTAGTAATACCCGAAGAATATATAATAAATACCTAAAGAATTCTTTAGTAATACCTGAAGGATAGATAATAAGTACCCAAAGAATTCTTTAGTAATACCCAAAAAATAGATAATAAATACCCGAAGAATTCTTTATTAATACCCGAAGAATAGATAATAAATACCCGAAAAATTCTTTAGTAATACCCAATAAATAGATAATAAATACCTGAAGAATTCTTTAGTGATACTCAAACAATAAATAATAAATACCCGAAGAATTCTTTAGTAATACCCGAAGATTAGATAATAAATACCCGAAGAATTCTTTAGTAATACCCAAGTAATATGTAATAAATACCCATAGCATATTAAATAACAACTGAAATATTGATTACTATACCTCAATTATACATTAATTATACCTTCTATATTTGTTGGCTCTGGTTCTTCAACTATTATAATAGAATCATGATTTTTTTCTGTTCTTCTTCTTTTTCTTCTGCTTTTTCTTCTTCGTCTTCATCTTCTTCACCCTCAAATTGAATTCTATAGAGAATATTATCTGTGAAGAAATGATTGTTGTTAAAAATTGTTATGATAAATATTTTTGAAGAAATCTGAAGAAGAAATTGTTTAAATTACCTGATGATTCGAAGTTTTCTTCAGGATCGGCCATTGAATCATGTTTGATTTCTGTTTTTATGAATTAAAATTGCTTTCAATCGTGTTTGATTACAGCGGTGTTCTTCAATTTTTTGGAAACTCGCTGATTTAGGTTAAAAAATCTATCCGACCCATTTTTATGTAGGATCCGCGAATTTAAGTTGGGTTTGGGCTGGGTCCGAATTTTAAGCCCATATAAGGGGTGCATAGTATGCATCCTTGTGCACAGCAGCGGTACTCTAATTTGACTTATTGTGCAGTTAAAATTTGACTTGTTGTGCAAACTAATTTTATGTCTATTGTGCAAAATGAATTTTGCCTGCTGTGAAAATAATTTTGTGCGTGTGTGCAAAGAATTTTTTGCGTCTGTGCAGGTGAACCGATTTGTAAGTTTAACTTTTTGATGAACCTATTTTAAAGTTGACCCTCAGAAATGCACTCATTTGTAAGTTACCCTAAAAAATGAAGAGAAGAAAATGATTATACAGGGGAACTGTTTTGTTAATCTGATCTCTCTTAAAACTGTGCCTGATCCCCAACAATAATAAATTAATCCGACGACAACCATTCGCCTTTCATTTCCAAAAACAAAATCAAAAGATTATTGTGTTGCGAGCACAAACAACAATGAGTCGCAATTCGTCGGACCTATAAAGCCCACGACCCACCCAAAACAAGGGCGTCTTCCCCTCTGATCTCGAAAAACTACCAAAGGTCACTGGAAAAGATCTCGTGCTTGGCTCTGATTGTGTTGTTTGTTTGGATGAAATCGAGGTTGAGCAATCGGCTAGGGTGATTTTATTTCCCCACTGCCACGCTGATGGTTTAGCTTGCTCCACTGTTCGGTTTTGCCTCGCGAATGAGGTTTCTGCTTAAATTAAAATTGAAATTTGATTTGAATTTTGAGTGCTCCCGAGTGCAATCACTCATAGATATTTATGAAAAACTATTATTTTTAATTATAATAACACATATTTTGTTCTTACATTGTATAAAAGATATTCATTTATGCAAAAATAAATGTATATATTTAAAAAAAATAACATTTAGTCTGATAATAACACATATTTTGCCTAATAGTAATATGCATTTGCCTATATAGTAATATAAAATGGGAGCAAAACCTGGAATTTGCAGCGTGCGTGAACTTTGGAAAACAATACCCACATAATTCTTCATGTTTGTTGTTTCTTTGAATAAAATTTTATAAAAAAATACCCGTATAAAAATAAATTAATTTTATCTATTTAAATATTATTCTTTCCGTCCACAATAAATGGAGCTATTTTTTGCACGTGGTTTAATGTAATATGTTGGAGGATATTATGAGGTATTGTGAGGTCCGTTTACGAATTTAAAAATTTGTATATGAAAAATATACAAGCACACTTTTCATATATAGTTTTTAAATTCGTAAACGGAGTTCACAATAGTCCATAATACCCTCAAACGTTTTGCATTAAATTACGTTTAAAAAAACAGAACCATTTATTGTGGATGGGGGGAATACAAATTAAAATTAAAGTATGTTAAATTTTTTGAAAAGTCAGCATCAAAGTATGCTAAATTTTTTGAGAAGTCAACCATGGGATAAGGTAATAAGGACAAGAATTCTCTTAACGGGCATTAGAGATATTAATTCGGGCCGGTTCATTTAACCTTAAAAAATGTAGGGTTAGAGCTACGCTTTCATTGACATGTTCCCGAGTTTTTTTGGCCAGCCCTATTAGCCCGCGGGCTAAATGGGCTAACCCACTGGTTAAATGGGACCCACTCGCTAACCCGTATAACATATATATATATATATATACATATAATTTACTAATTAGTTATTAATATTATTAATTGAAGTTATTCCCATTTCTATTATGGGATTATATTAATTTTAAGTATTGATGTTTTAACTTTAAAATATTAATCTTTTGAACTTCTAAGTATTTAAATATTGACGTTTGAACTTTTACAATTATGTTGAATTGCATTTATGTAATTTTAATGAAATTGTGGATAATATTTTGATTTTAGTTTAAATATTAACATTTTATGACTACTATTTTAGATTTTGTGTTGAATTTTTTTTTTTTAACTTTTTGTGACGTAACTCGTTTATGGCCTGTCTAGCCCAAAAGCTATTACAGTTAGAATTAAGTCCAAATATTAGAGGATCATTAAAAATGAATCAAATAAAATCATAATTTATTTAGTTCGAAGCCCGTTAGAACTAACTTTATGGGATCAGGGCTAGCCCGTTTACATTTCTATCCAGCATGACGCGGAGCATCATTGATTGATAAATCTAAACTATATTATTCCATACTCAAGTTAAGACAAAGTTGAAGGAATGGTCTAATTTATACCAAGACAACTACCAATTGTTTGGTAGCTAGAAGACTTGTAACGTTCCACTTTATATCTTTATTTTTTCAGGTTCGCTCCATTAGCAAGATAAACACTTGATCTTCATTTTCAATTTTGCTGAGTTCAATTCTTGATTGAATAGTTTAAGATTTACTTTTAATACATAAATAATAAACAAATGAGTAATTTTTGTGTGCGACCGTCTCATATGTCCTATACTTATTAATAAAAAGTTATCATTTTTTAAAAGTGATAATATTTTTGTTAAAAGTGATTATCACTTTTTAAAAGTGATAACTTTTTATTATTAAGTTGTTGGTATCAATTTGTAATTGTTGATTATAATGTGGCTAATTTTTATGTCGATTACCATGCATCAATCAATAATCAGAACCAGATAAATGTAGAGCTTTAATTGGATAAAATGTAGAGAGAAGATATAAGATATATATACTTTTTATACTCTAAGGGTTGGAATTCCTCTCATTTGATACAAATGGTCTATTTTTAAGTTTACAATTGATGGGGTAGCAGAATTTTAGCCTATGTGGCTTAATATATTTACAAGTGTCCTTGCAATTGTCAATTCAGCCTTTTAATAGGTACTTATTACATGAATTTTACTTATTTGCCCTTGAAATGAGTTATGCTAGCTTCTGGGATCTTTCTAGGAGTGGCGCGAGCAGCTTTGCCTTGGTTATAAAGTGTCTTGCCTTCTAGGGGATGGACAGCGAGCAACTTTGATTGGGGACTGTTCCCTATGTTGCTCGGGCCTCTTGATAGATCCTCTTGCGTCTTCACTATTCTTGCTCACTTGTTATGGCACTCACGTCGCATGGATCCTTCTCCTATTATTTGTGGAGGATTTAGTCTCACCTTCTTATAACCGCAATCATTTCCTTCTTGAGGGTGACCTCGTGGGGCGCGAGCAACAAGCAGCTCGCGCCACTTAGATCAGATTGTCTAATCATTAGTTGTGGGATAGGGACCACGGTGGCGAACAACTTTGACCACACTAGCAGCTTAGAGTTAATCTCGCTTGCATTTTCTTTATTTGGTTTTTAACTATTTTCATTTTGTTCGCCTATCAACATAAGTAACATGTCTCATGTTAATAAAACAATCTCATATAATTTTTTTTTTTCTAAATAGAAACATATGATTCATAATTTGTACTCCCTCCAACTTATGTTATTTGTTGTTTAAACTTGTTTCACATGAATTAAAATGTCATTAAATAATAATTATTATATGTATAAATGTGATTGTTTTATCTTTTTATTTGTTTAACATATCATCAATACATATTATCACTAAAAAACAATTTAAGGGAAAAAATAGTAATGCATATTTTATTATCATAAATTGATTAAAAATAATGTTCTTTATGTCTATAAAATTTAGTTATATTTTCTTTTGGCACTGTATTTAATAAAAAATAAATAATAGATACACTAATGGAAAAATATATTTATTGTGGACTCAAACTTTTGTTTGTGAGTGCAGTTTATTTTAAAAAGAAAAGAGAAATAAAATTGATGGACAAACCAAGAAAAAAAATGAGAACAAGATTGATATACAAAGATATGCGGAGGGAGTACCTTTTTTGGACCGTAAGTTCTTCTCTAGAAATACAAATGCAATGGGTCAAAGGAGTACTTGTAATAACAAATTTTGTGAAAATAATTTACTAACACAAAGATATGAGTACAATTTATTTCTTCGATCAAACTGAATCTTTGAATGGGTTCTCTCTTTAGACTTGATCCTCCAATTCTCCTTTTGAAGTTGACTTTGACTTGAAATGTTTATCCAAGGACAACAACATCATATTTTGGATTAACGAAGTCTCTGAAAATTTGATGAAGAATGTCTCAGACTTTGTTGAAGAACGTTCTTGAATGTTCGAGTTGAATTTGACTGGAAACACTTGATGGGAGAGATATAACCATTTGTTTTTGGATCGACAAGTGTTTGTCGTAGAACTTGATGAAGAACACTTGACTTTGGCAAAAGACTTCTGAATCTTGAAGTACTTCTTTGAGGAGAAACGTCTGATCAGAGGTATTAGCTCATTCTTTCTGGATCAAACAATATTTCTGAATGAACCTGACAAAGAACAACTTGAAAGTGACAAAGAACACTTTGAGTCTTCAAGATCTTTTTTAAGGAGAAATTCTTGATTAGAGGGATTTAAACCTTTGATCCTGGATCAAACACTATTTCTGCTTGCTTTTGATGAAGAATGTTATGAATCTTCAAGTCTGATTGCAGTTTCTTCTTAGCTCACAATTCGTCTTGCTCTCATTTCTTATCGTTCATCTGGTCGTTTGTCTGGAAGATATGTCCAGTGAACGAGAATGACCCCATTTACAAGACTAGAATGTGAAGACCTTTCTTTTTTAGTAGTGACACATGACGTGCTCCGATTGACTGATACCGATTTGATTGACAGCATTAATGAATCAACCAAATTTAGCTTGATTGATTTCATCTTTCTTCTTTATTTATACGAGACATTTATGGTCTCAAATAAATATGATAAATTAAGTATTTATTGCTGCATACAAGTACCGAAAACTCATGGTTTTAACGACTTGTATCGTGTATAGTAAATATCATTTTGATTATTTAATTCGAGAATTAATTTATTAAGTTCTCTAATTAAAATAGTAATTTGGGTTTACATTTATTTAACTTATACATGTACCATTATTTGATTTAGTGTAATTTTTATTTGCTTATAATACTATTTTCTCTTTTTAATGTAGGCTTAACTCGACCATTGCCGAATCCATGATTTTCAATGGAGATATTTTAATATATATTTTTACTGAGCAAAAATATTTAAAAAAAGTATAAAATATAAATGTAGCATGCACTCAATCACAGTTTCATAGATCTATTTGCATATTGGGGATTTCATATGGTTTAAAATGTTACAAAAAAATGATCATATTTACAAATGATTTAAAATATTTACACAAATGTATAATTTTTTCTCTATTGATGGATCCATGGTCTCTGACACGGATATAGTTTCAGCGCATCTGGTAAACTATTATTCTGAATTATTCTCTGATCAGGATCAGCCTAATTCTAATGACTACTCTATTATTGAACAGGTAATCCCGTCAGTTGTGATGCCGGAAGCCAACATGTAGTTAATCTGCATTCTGATTCCGTCGACAACAAACAAAGGATGGACAGGCCCCGGTTCCCAGGGTTAGGGTATTCCCTATTATGAGCTTATATTAAATAAGATCCTAGTAAATAAGAATATCCCTTTAAATAAGAATATCCCTAGTAAATAAGGGTGGAGAGCCTTTATCTCTCCTGGATTTATGTAACTTTCGTATTAATGATGAGGGGATGTGCCAAATCGATGAAGAACTATGATGAAATATTCCATTCTTTTCAGACATAAGCCGATAGAATATATCCTGAGGCAAGATTGAGCAACATCTACAATGGGCTCTCTTGTTAACTATGACTGGACTGCATTTAAAACATAGAATGAATTAGCTTGCAAAGTGGCTGGAGCAGCCTTCGTGGGGACAGAAGACGAGACCCCTCCACTCTGTGTGTGAATTAAGTTTACCGTAGTCGCGGTAGATTACTACACAAAGTGAGCTGAAGCTGAAGCATTGGTAGCAGGAACGCAGGAGAGGATGATTAACTTCATCTGGAAAAACCTGATCTGCAGATTTGGACTCCCACAATCAATTGTAACAGACAACAGAAAGCAGTTTGATGGCTAGAAGCTCAAAGAATTTTGTAGCTCTTGGGACATAAAGAAGCATTATTCGACCCCCTACCATCCTCAGTCTAACAGACAGGTCGAAGCTGTTAACAAAATCCTCAAACAAATCTTGAAGATCCGCCTGGAAGATAGAAAATGTAGCTGGGCAGACGAGCTCCCTGAAGTACTGTAGTCTTACCGGACGTCCTACAGAGCTAGCACAGGGGGGACACCTTTTGCCTTAACATTTGGAACTAAAGCGGTGATCCTAGTGGAGGTCCAAAATCAGACGTGGAAGGTTGCAGGTTATGATGAAAAACTAACGATGAAGTCTTGGCAGTAGAGAAAGACCTACTTGAAGAAACCCGAGCTTCATCTGAGTTAAGAAATGCAACATACAAACAAAGGGCCGAAAAATTACAACTCTCAAGTACATCACAGAAGATTCAAGATTGGGGAGCTGGTACTGAGGAAACGGTTAGCAGTACCACCTGGAATTTTTGAACTTAACTGGGAGGGGCCGTACCGGGTCACTGCAAGCTGGGCCAACGGGACGTACGACTTGGAGTATATGGAAGGGAAAGTTTCATCTTATACATGGAGCGCGGCTCACTTGAAGAAATATTATCAGTAGCAGGAGTCCGGTTTTCTCCAATGTTTTTAGAAAGTAAAACAAATAGCTTGTAAATAGGTCACAGAAGTTCGCATCAGAAATGTTCATGACGATCTATATTTCATTTATCAATAAAGAATGTATTTTTCAAGATATATATGTTCAAACCAGGTATCCAAAGGGTGAAGTCCCGAAATGCTATTATTAAAGCTCGAGGCAAAAGCCAAGTGCTAAGGGTTGTAAAGTGTCCTACTAAAAGGATCACTATAAACCCACTGCCTAGTATTAGAAAAATTCTCGATAGATGATTTCAAAACGTTTAAGTATTAATTCTTGACAATTTATTCGTAAGCTATATTTTGTTATTTTTGTATTTTATTTAGAAGTTAAAAAATGACATTTTATGATAGTTTTTAGCATTTTATGGACTTGTTGTATTTTTTAAAAAATGCATTTGAGTATTAATTATGCTTTAAGTTATAATTTATTGTAAAATATACATTTTTATTAATATATGCTTAGAAAAAATTAATATCAGTAGAATTTTTTTTAAAATAATTAGAAATATATTAAAAAATATTGGCGCCGTCTAGACACCGCCTAGGCGGTCTTGGAGTACCACCAAGCGCCATGTACACCCTTGCAAAAATGTTCTGCTACCTCAGCTAAAGTTTTTGGGCTGAGTAAAAAAAAAAAAAATGGAGTTACCCTTGACAGTTCAAAGTATAAATATCTTCATTCATAGAGTAAGGGTTCTTCTTCTCCGCGTTTAATTCCGACCTTCAGCTTGAACATTGGTGGCTTAGCACTGGGTTAAACCCCGATGATTCCTTGTACATCGGCTATTGGAGCTAGTGCAGAACAGAGTTTAGAGGGTAGTCAGGTGTAGTTTTTTTCATTATTGCTTTTTAGCAAAGACTTAGTCTTGTATGCAGCAGGTGCACCGTGCAACTTAAGTTCATTTTTAAAAAGTTACACAAAATACTACTGAAAAGTTATACATGTTATTACAAAAAGTGTATTTTTAATGATGTAACTTTCAGTAATAATTTATGTAATTTTTCAGTAATAAATAGTGAAACTTTTTAAAAATAGACTTGAGTTACACGGTGCACAAGAAACTTACTCTTAAGCAAAACTTCCTTTTTGTATTATCTTAATAGAATTTCATATATAAGATTTGCTATATCAGATTTTATTTCATTTACATCAATTACGTTCAGTGTTTTGATGAAAATCATTTTCATATACTGCAGAAAGAGGTCCTATTAAACAGTCCATATATGTGGAATGGAAATGAACGACCTTGTTATTTTGCAAGGATATTTTTACTAGAAACTCTTAATAACTTGATGAACCTTTTTGTTGTTTCCTTGACTAATTGGTAAAGTGGTTCTCAAGTCTAGAAGAAAGAATTGAATAAGCTTAATACTCCCTCCGTCCCTCAAATTTATTTCCATTTGTATGGGCACGAGTTTTAAGAAAAATGAGATAAAATTGATAAAGTAAGAATATTGTGGAATAATTGTGGGTCTACTATAGAATAAAGTGATTATTTGTTAGTGTGATAATAAAATAATATTTTCTAAAAGGGGAATAGAAATAAATTTGGGGGAAGGAGGGAGTAACACTTAAAACTCTTTTAACTTTGTTCTTAAAATTGACTGCGATCCACTTATCTATTCTCTCTCCTACTTTTATTTTATCTCTTTATTTTTCTCCTACTTTTATATTACCTACTTATTTAATAATAAAATAATTTGTCACTTTCTATTACAATAATTATTATACTAATTATAACAAAATAAATAACACAACATCATATTGATTTGACATAAAATTTCATTCAACTCTATTTCTCCATTTTAACCAAACATTACTTTGCTATTTACAGGAGTACCTTCATCCACATTTTTCCATCTCCATCTCATCCACTATCATCCCTAACCAAACATACCCTTAATGTTTTATGGGATCAAAATTAAAAAAAAAAATTCTAAATTTTAAATAGTTTCAATTTCTCAAAATTTTAATTTTATTTATTTTGTTTATTTAATATTATTAATTGACATGCAAATAATTGTCACTCAGGAGCTATATACAAACTGCAAATATTTTTGTTTAAAAAGGGAGCAAATATTTTTTATTTTGGGTTCATTTTCTTTTTTTAAAGTTTTAGGTTGTAAGAAGCATTACCACATGTGAGCAATTCCTTCCAATTCCATGCTAGTGCATACAAGAGTGGTTAACTAAAGCACATCATGTCCAGTTTGCAGAATAATGCACTTTGAGAATGGTGATTACACAAGACATTTTATTATGAGCTAAATTTGAAATTACAAAGAGGTCTAATAAGATCAAACATGAGGAATAAAGTCAGGATTAATCTAATAAGAAACCCAACATTTAATTCTGAATATTGTCAGCTATCTGAAATCAGCCTGTTTCTCATCTGAGAGATGATGGGGTCTCGTAAGACCACCAGAGACATTACTATGTGTCTTTTTTTAAGCTGAAATTGTGAGCCACCATAATTAATGTCATTAAAACTGAAATAGCCAAGGCTAAACACTATAGAAACTTACAGCCACAAATCATTTCTCAAGTAAATCCAACTGAGGCTAACTTAGGAAAACAAATTAAATCATATGTCTATTTTAATGGTACACAATATTAAATCTTCAAATTAATATTCATAACTAACCAGCTCATGCTCATCATCAGCTTTTGTTGCAACAATTATCAAAAATTAAAATTCACAAATCTAAAAGTCAAATCAAGATAGAAATGTGTCCCTAAAACCACAAATAGAGCAGTGTTTACCCGGGCAATAAATTAACTGTGGGGCGATGTTGAGGTTCTTTATCATATTCTGTATGATTCTAAGCTAGAGATGAGACAAGGAACAATAATACATGCATGCAAGCAATTGAGAATGAAGATCTGGGCTAAACTTATTGGTTTTCTTGATTTTCGTAAAAAAGGTTTGTTGTCCAATGACAAGGCTATGTTGAGAGTTAATTATCGTACAACTACTCTGTGCAGTACTACTCTTTTGGAATTCAAATTTCCCTAGAAAAGATTAAAAAGGAATCCAAATACAGAACTTCATAAATTAGTATCGGACTTGGTGTAAAGAAGTTGACATTGGTTAGATATGCGGATGAGACAGTAAGTACTTCAGATCAACATATGGAGTGAGTGTTCTTACGGGACGTTTGGATCAAAATGGCTGCCTTGCGGTCACATGTTTTGTGCGTTGAAAGCTCTTCATTTGACATCTATCCCAAGCATTATGCTCAAGAGGACATGGGGAAAGCACAAGTGCTCAGAAACTATTTTTTTGGCTAGTAAAGAGCAGCCAAGGGAATTGATGTTAGAAATATCATTGCATTGCATTGCATGCCAAGATTTATCAGCTTTGCAGCATCGAATTCACAACACAGGATCTATACAAGAGTGTGATGGATGAAATTCATTCTGTAATTTTAAAAATACAGCTTCAAAGTGACATGATTATGCAAGACAACAACCACTCGATCAAAAGGAAAAGACTGACCGTGACCAGCAGTAGCATACTAAAGGATCCTGTTATCGTCTGGACAAAGTGGACTGAATCCAACACCAAAAGCAAAAAGGGTAAATCGTGAAGTTGTAGGCATTGTAATGAACCTGACCATTGCAAAACAAGCTGCTCATATACATGAAGAGCACTTGGATGAGGATGACATATTTCATTCTGCCTTTCAAAATTTTACCATTTTTTTACACTGACTATACATTGCTGGGTAGAAGAGATAAAAAATAATCTCGACTCACCCGTAATGCATCGAGCTGGCCAAGTGATATTACATTTATAATAGCCATTTTGGTTCAAAAGATTGAAGTGGTTATAAATACTGTTTTGGTTCAAGGACCCAGACCCAGACCCAGACCGAGTCCTAAATCTCTTAATAATCGGTTCGGTCACTGGTTTACACTTGGGGCACAAGTCTCCAATTCTTCCAAAGCCAAACTATATAAATCAAACTCCAAAAAATATAACAAACACAAATTCTACTAAATATTATAACTAGAGGAAATCGATGAACTCTGAGAACTAACTATTGTTACTTGATTGCTGCAGGACCCAAACCTCCTATACAAGTTTCCACATGAATGTTTATAATTTTGTTTCATTAGAAATGCATTCAAGACTTGGCCTATATTAATTCTTCTCTTAAATGAATATTAGCGAAAGATGAGAGTGATATTTATACATGTGAATGCATCACCGCGATCATAATATCATCCTAGCCTCGGGGGACTCAACAACGAAAAGATTTGAGACTACCACTGCTCAACTTTAAAAAATAAAAATGATTTAGTTGGAACACTCCAACCCCTCAACCTCAACATCCTACTTGTCCGCTTTTTCATTTTTATCCAATTGAATTTGCATCCTCATTACTTGGATCCTTAGTCTCTACGTCTCAAATATAGGGTCGGTCGTGTCGTGCCCGGTAATGGCTCATCGGCCAGCCCAATTTTTTTTTTTTTTTTTTTATAATATCACAATTACATTTGATTTCTATATTTATCTTATTAATTTGTTTATAAATATTACTCAAATAATCATAAATTTTTATTTAATTTGCCAAAAATAATTGAATAATTAAAATTAAACTCAAATTTCTATATAATATTTAAACAATAATAATTAAACAAACCATAATAAACTATAATTCACAAAGATAATTCAAACAATAATTTTCTAAGAATCCTTTATAAACTTAAATTCATAAAAAAAAATACAACTAATTCAACATTCCTCTAATAAGTTGGATGTAACATCCGTAGACTCAATCACCATAGATAATAAAATTTATATTTATTATTATTATTATTATTATTATGAGTAAATTTAAAAGGTGTATTTATAAGTTATTTATGTATATAAAGTATTATGTTTATTTATTTTCTTAAGTTTGTAAGTTAAATATTTATTAATAAATAATATAAATTTACTATAAATATATATATATTTGAGTACATTTTATATTACTCATATGCTATTTGTGATGTTGTGTTAATTATTTTATTTTTAGAATGTTAAATTATTCATTAAATTGGTATATGCCTTTATATGTTTATAAATGAGAAAACTCTAGTGTAATTTATTTGAGATCCTTGTATGATATAAATGTGTTGTGCAAAATATTTTGGTATTAGTGGTGTAAGTTAAGTGTAGATTATTTGAGGATTAATGGGGGTAATTAAATAGAATAATTAAATAAATTATATAATATTAAAATATAAATAATAGATGTATATATATATATATATGATACGTGTAAATAGTGTGTGTCATGGTTTATAAGTGTGCATGCATTGCAAAT
>JAPKLY010000062.1:1388205-1402270 GCA_026898435.1 Prunella vulgaris
GTGCGACTATTCATACCACATATTCCTCTAAATATACCCCAATTATTAAATATATTTAATTTAAAATTTAAAATTAATTTAAATTACTAAACATACCCCATTTTTTATTTTTTATTTTTAAATTTTTGACCTATTCTTCTTCTCTCCCACGTCCTAACTGCTATATTCATGGAGTTCTGCAATTCTACGATCAATTCAATCTGATATCAAACTAATCTAAATTATATATTCTTATTATTTATTGATGGAATATTACTATACACAATAAATAATTAAAAGGGGCATATGCCTATTGTTGAAGAGCGCCGCGGAAAAGGTGATGTGGAAGAGGATGAGCCGCCGTATTTTTCATGACGATACAGAAAGATTGGAAATTATGGAATTTTGGATGGGGAAAATGGTGGTTTTCAGGCGAAAAAAAAGGCTCCAGTGAGATCTGAAGGAGCGTGGAGAAGAAGACATGCATTCATCTAGTGAATTCTTTTAAAATTTTATTCGGTTGCAACAGATAAAATGACAACGCAAAGTTTTAATTCTCATTTCTTAAAAATGGCGACACACTGTGGATCATTAACATGAATTGATGGAGATGAATTCTAGGTCAAAATTAAAAAAGAATATAATAGTAAAAAATGGGGGTATGTTTAGTATTTTAATTAATTTTTCATTTTAAATAGAGTATATTTAATAATTGGGGTACGTTTAGAGGAATATGAGGTATGAATAGTCGCACCCATATTGTTTTTGCTCGGGGATAAACCAAGGTGCCGTAACTTTATTAATAAAAGAAAAATAAGAAGGAGGACCTTTGCGATATCTATATATATATATATATATAAAAACAGAAGCCAGAAGAAAAAATCTTCAAGCAAGTGAAGAGCTACGCTCTCTGTGTTGAAATGGTCTATTAAAAACGCGTGTATAATAATCTGTATCTATTAAATTTTAGATTATTTTATTAAAATTGTGTCAGTCTTTAGTAGCACAGCCTATTTCACAGAGTCCAATGTTTGAATCTCTAGAAAACAACGACATTCAAAATCTAAATTAAAGACAACTTCTCCAAATCAATTTCAGTGTCTTTTCATCTTCTCAATTAATAGTATAAAAAGCATAAACCTGTCGTTAAAAAGTCTGATTTATTTCTTTTTTCCCAATGGCAGGGCATTAGTGCCATGGTAAGTTAAAGAATCTTTTGAAAATTCTGGAAGTGATTTTAAAGATTTTGAAAATTTTTGTTCCTGCTTATTTATTTTTCTTTTATATATGCAGATGATGTCACCAAATCTTGGATGTGAATCTATTGATGCAAATGAAAACGAAGAAAACATTAGATCGTGATAATGATTTCAGCGGTATCGCATCTACCCATATGTACTTAATATAATATACATGTTATCTTGTAGAGATGATCTTAGGAGTTGGTTACCAGTAAGAATATATTTGCCCCAATATTTTAATTTTAGTTATAACTTTCACATGTGTTAAAGATTATTTACAGTCAATTAAATGCACAACCACCGCCGTTTATTAAGTATTCCTTTCTCGATAAACCAGAGAGAAAAACAATCCTGGAACACAGAAAATAAAAGAGAGAATCATGATTGATTACCTTCGATGGCGCAAGCCACACGCCTTCCACCGATATTCTGAGATCTAAAATGAAAACGACGAGAGAAGACGGCTCTTTGACGTAATTAGAAGGTTATGCTGGGGTGACAGGATGGTACACGGCTGTCGGTGAAGGCGGCGTTAAGGTGAAGAAGGCGGTGCCTGGCCGCTGAAACTCAGTCGTAAAAGGGAGAACAAATGTCGATAAGTACGTTTCTCAATTTTTAGGCTTAGATATGAGCTTTAGTATTGAAAATAACCTATAGTCCATTAATGAAATTTCGGCCCAACAATTTCACATTTAATATGTTTTATTTAATATAGGATTATGTGATAATTTTATTTAGTGCATAACTATTGATCACATTTTAAAAAGAAGTGCATAAATGAGTGAATTTGAACAAACAAGGTGTACTTTATTAGTTTTTATAATTATTTATTACATTTTTCTATAATATTTCAAATATAATTTTGTTTATATTTAATTAGAATTTTATCAATTTTATTAATTTATTAATTGTAAGTTTGATGATATAAAAAAGCAAGTCCATTTTAATAATTAAAAGTAATGAAAATTATTTACCAAAATACATGTGATAAGGTTAAAATTTAAATTTGAACTGTTGACAAGTTAAAATTTTAAATTGTAATTATAGAATCTTATTTTTAATACTCTACTTTTCAAAAAAAAAAAAGATTATACTTAATTTTAATATTAACTGTGGCAACTCTAATGTCATTATAGGGAAAAAAAAGATTATACTTAATAAATAAAAATACATGATAATAAATTATATCATTTTAAAATCGTGCATCGCATGTATGAAAATACTAGTATTAAGAAAAGTTAGGCGGTGGTTAAGATAAGTCTTCTAGAA
The DNA here is from genome assembly GCA_026898435.1 of Prunella vulgaris. Lineage (NCBI taxonomy): Eukaryota > Viridiplantae > Streptophyta > Magnoliopsida > Lamiales > Lamiaceae > Prunella > Prunella vulgaris. Next base: position 1,390,695 of record JAPKLY010000062.1, read on the forward strand.
ATCTTTATTTACATATCAATTCTCCCGACTCGGTGAAACCAAAGGAAGAAAAAAAAAAGAAAAAGAGAAGAAGGGGTTTTGAGGCAGAAGGATTCAAGGTACTCGTTTTGTACAAGTATGTAGATTTCGGTTTTATGAATTTATTACTTGTTTGGTTATATGCTCTTGGATTAGCTTAATTAGTTGGCACTTATTGGGAGTAACTATCATAAATACATACACGAATTCAACTTCTTGCACATAAATTTGCAATTACAATTAAAAAGTATTAACCATGAGGTTATAATTTTGTATATGAATTAAGCAAGATCTATATATAGATCTAGTTATAAATTCTGGACAAGGTTGATACTAATTTAATTAAGTTAGTTAATGATTTTGAGTAATGTTTATAATCCATGTTTAGTTATTAGTTAAGATACTATTAGTTATTTTATATATATGTTTTTTCTTTTAAGACTCAATAAAAGTATTATCAACAATTCTAGTTTTATTTAAATATTTTAGGTTCGAGCAACTCTCGCTTTAAGTAAATTATACAGTTACAAGGACAATCAAGGTTTAAGGTGGGGTTTTATTTGCTTTGTCCCTTTTAAATGTTCATGTAAATTTTATTGTTACGTGCTACATCATATTGACATATATATTGAATTATTGGGTTGCTTCGACGGTAAGGTCGTTGTAACTTTGCGGGGACTTCAGTCCAGGAGGGTAAGCTCCTTGGAGGCAACTCCACCTTATACAGATTGGCCAAAATACAGATGCATTGCTTATGCATGCATGTTATGTGAGTTGATGATTTGATTTACTTGTGATATTTAATCGTGACAAAGGGAATCCCACTGAGCTAGTTGGTTGTTCACCCCAAATTATTTAACATTTTGCAGATTAAATGGAGAGCGGTGGATTGCCTGTTTTGCTGTTTAGTATTTAATATCAATAAAATAGTTTATAGTATTTTCTAATATACTACGATGTTAAGTTTGGGTTTGACAGTATTTTGGTATTATGAGTCGCATCGCAAATATAATTTGAGTATATGCTTGTTACTTTAACTAAGACGTGATATACTATCTTTTGATATAAATAATCTAAGTACTAATGTATTTTGCTTTTATAATAATTATTTCCGCTGCAAATTTCAAAATAAATACGTCTATTTAATTTATCTTATTGTTGTTTGAGTGTGTTGTTATATACTTTTGTCTACAAAAGCTTTATAAAATAGGGATGCGACATTGGAATTGTAATTCATAACAACAAACATAGAAATTTCTAATTAAATAAAGTAACATTATCAGAAAGTATTGTCAATTATCTAATTCATATTTTTAATAATACACATTAATAATTAATTGAGATAATATTTTTTGATTAAAAATATATTTTGAGAAAGTTCCAATGAAGATGCGCATATTCCTTGATCATAACACAAATAAAATATTTATTGAAAGTAATTAAAAGAATATAAAATCGTAGGGAAAAATTCAAAATAAAAGTAGTATAACTCATAAGAACATAGAAAAGATTCATGAGAGAAGTATCATATAAAAAATATATTTAAAATAAAAAAATATATACCGGGCCGGGCTGGATCATAAAAATCGGGTCAAAGAGGCCTGATTCTTTTCGGGCTTCAGGCCCATCTTGTCCTTGAAATTGGGCTTTTCGGGCTCGGCCCATTTTGATAGCTCTAGTTTCAAATGTAAATTCATCTAGAGCACCTCCTCTAAACAAATTTGATTTGAGTATCCTACACTTGACTGAGAATATAGATTTATTATTACTATTTGGAACTCACATTATTTAGTGTTTTTTCCTATTCCAAAATCTCGTAAATGAATTTCAATAAGGCGAGCTTTATTGAATAATTAAATCCAATTGATTAATAATGAAAATCTTTTGTCTCGTAGCAAATATGTACAAGTTTTAATTGAGAATCATTTTTAAACTTCAAATCCTATTCAGAGTAATAACTCACTCTTGCATCACGTGATTATAAAGCATGCTATGTTGAGATTTCATCACATAACCAATTTTTATAAATAATTCATAGAAACTAACGTACATTTACCGGAGTTATAATTGCTAATGATATATTAGCAATTTCTCTTTCTCCAGATATCAAAATTGAGATTTTTAGTCGAAGTGAGAAAATTTTCTAAAGCGGATACCTCTGTACAATATGAACCAACCAAATATTTAAGGGACAAACTCTTTTTTAGCCTTTTTTTAAGATACAAACTCTTTTTTGTCCACAAATTTATAAAAACTCTTTTTTGGTCTTTTTTTTTAAATAAGTGACCAATATAGTCTTAATTCTCATTTTTTTTTAAATTTCTCTTTTCACCCCTAATCTTTTTTCTATTTCGTTTCTCACACCAAATTAAACTAAGTGAGTAATATATCTTTAATTATAGTATTTTTTTGGGTGAAACACATCTAAGTCTATTTTATTAGTTGAAATTAAAGGTGGGTCTAGAAAACTTTTTTGAATTACAAATAGGTCAAAATTAATTAACTTAATTATTGTAATTACTTTTTCATAATTGAGCTGACAGCTACAGTACGCTATACTGTTATGCTACAGTAACCTATACTAACACACTACAGTAACCAAATTCAAATTTATATGCTACAATATAGTATATTCGAGAATACCATAGTATAACTGAACATCAATAGTATACTATACCTGAATCGGTAAAATACTTTAGTACAATTGACCATTCAACGTATATCAATAGTTATCGTTCAAAATTACATAAGTAGTATAACACACTATTTTAGATACATTTTTCCAGAAACAGCCATCAATTCTATATACGTTTTTTCTAGCCTAATCCCAAGAACAGGACCTTCTGTGTGTTGTCCTTTGCTAGCCTTGCAATTCAATTTTATCCCATAGAACATATCCATTCATTACCTCTGATAACCAGATCAACCAAAAGTTTAGATAAAAAAAAATCAACTTCATCAAATCTGCTAATATAATCAAACTTGATATCACAAATCGTTGCACCCACTGCCTTATTCCCTTGCCGGCGCTGGAAATCGTTCGCAACCACCGCCTATGAATTCAACACCTTGCCGGATTTACGAAGCCCAGCACCGGAATTGAAGAAGCCGCTAGAGTCCGCCATAAAAACTCGACATTGAAGCTCCCATCTTGGTCATCGCCTGATTTCAGAAACCCGCTCTGGATTTCAAGCCCCACTACTGCCCTGTTTGCCATTCCCATTTCATGAAGTTCCAGCCGGAAGTCACCGGAAAAGCTTTCCAATAGACGATCCAACCGCCGCGACTGATACCAAAATACCTCACACCATTGAAGCTTCCCAATCGAAGCTTTCTGATCCATAACTTGAAATTTCAAATGTAACAATAATATAATAAATTGATATATTAGAACAATAATTAAAAATTCAAAAAATTTGAACAAAAATTTTGTAGGATACATTAATTAAGAGGGAGAGAGAGAAAAGTGGTGCTTTAGTTTGAATAGATCTTTAAGCAGATTCTAGCTGCCAATTGTCATTTTCGAGAGCTTTTCATCTCTCGCCTCCCTGCTAGAAATTTATTCGCAGGCACCTTCTCTGTCCGGAATCAAAGCTCTCATCTCACTAAATTTTGAAGCCATCACTCTACAGCAACAGTCGCCGGAGAAGCTGCAACATCCCCTGCTTCATCACCGTGAAACCCACTTCGCCGAAGAAGAAAGCTACACGCTGGAAAGCCCAGCCCCACGCCTCTGTTCCACGTCGGAAATGCTTCACAAAACAACTGCCGCTGCTGTTCAACACAATTGTCGGAAATCATTTCATCCATAGCCTCCGCCGCCTCTGTTACCCGCCATTGAAACTGACTGGAAGCTCCATAGTCGTTGCCACAGCCGAGCACCTCACCCACCACCACTGGGAGGCACCGTCGACCGAAGCTTCACTGTAAGAATCTCAACGTCTTTCAACACCTCCTTTCTCATCAACATTTTCAGGCCCAACAGCGAGACACCTGGCGAAGGCCTCACCTTTGTGATTTCGCCGGACCTGGACCTTCCGGCGAACAGCTTCGTAATTAATTAATATGGGCCTCAAGATCCGCCTCAAAAGACAAGAGCGGCCTCTAGATCCGCCGCAAAAAATAGGGTCGGCCTCCACCGCAGCCGCCTCCGGCCTCACTCCACAGGGGCGGCCTCCAGTTCCCCGCCGTCGTCGTCTCCGTCGAGTACCGCCTCATCCCGGAGAACCGCCCTCCCAGCCGCTTTCGACGACGCCCTCACCGCCGTCCTCTGGCTCCGAACTAGTCCCTCGGCGGCCACGACCTCTGGCTGGAGTACGCTGACTTATCCAGGTGCCCCTCTCTCGATCTGGAAGGAAGGATCGCATTTTGCCGGTGCTCCTCTCTCTCGATCTGGACTGGAAGAATCATTACCGACGGAAGAAAATGTGCCCTTTTCAAGCTCTCCCTCGCCCTCTCTCTCCTCTGGCTCTATCTTTATGTTTATATATGAATTATATATATATAATGTATATATACATATGGTTCTTTATAGGGTTCTTTATTGGTGATAATTAATTAGTGTTAATGGTTTTAATGGTCATTATAGTTGTGTATTATGAAGAAATTAGACTTGAGTGTAGGTGGATTTTTGAACATGACCAGTATGCATTTTGTGTTCTAGAAATAGACTAGAGTGTGTATTTCCCTATTTTTTTTGACGGAGTTGGGTCGAATTGATTTTTTACGTTCCTTTAATCTAGAAAAATTTAAAAATAACATGATTAAGAATAATATTATCTTTATTAATTTTATGGATTAAATAAGTAATCTTGAAAGTTCGGAAACTGGTCGGAGTCCGATCAATTTTTTTAGAAATAGCATATTTAGTAGTTTTTTTTTGTGACGGGGTTTAATTGGAACTATTTCTTGACGTTATTTTATTTTAATTTTTAGATTGACGTTATTTTATTTTATTTTACCTAAAAAATACTATGCATATGTAAAAATTTAGAGTGACGTTATTTTATTTTAATTTTTACTAGTAACTAGTATTTTGAAAAGTCGGATATTTATCTAAATATATTAAAAATATCACTTGCAATAGTATTTTTTTTTATGGAGTTGGGTCGGAATGATTTTTTACGCTCCTTTAATCTAGAAAAAATTTAAAAGATAAATATTTACGACTAATATTATCTTTATTAATTTCTAAGGATTAAATAAGTAATCTTGAAAGGTCGGAAACTGGTCAGAGTCTGGTCAATTTTTTTAGAAATATCATATTTAGTAATTTTTTGTGACAGAGTTTAATCCGAACTACTTTTTAAATTATTTTTACTTAAAAAACACTATGCATATTATCTTTTTAATTTTTACTAGTAAAATAGCTATTATTTTGAAAAGTCAGATATTTATCTAAATTTATTAAAAATATCACTTGCAATAGTATTTTTGTTGGGACAATCTGAGTGTTTTGATTAGATCCCAAAACCCCTGATGAATTTGCCTAAGTATAGTTGTTCAGGATAAAATAGTTCAGGATAGTTAGGTTAGAGATTCAGTACAGGAGGACCATGCTGAAGACTGAGGAATATTGGAGTCGACCCAATTTACTGAAGTCTGAAGTGTAAACCATCCTGAAGAAGTCAGTCAGTCTTGCTGAAGATTGTCTGTTCTGAAGCTGAAGATCGAAGCCTGCTGATTCATCCTGAAGTCTATCCTGAAGTACCATTGGCTGATGTTTCTACTGAGTACACTAAGCATACTCAGGACAGAAGTCAGTCAGTGAAGAGTAAGTGCTATCAGGCTGTGCTGAATGCACTGAAGACCTGACTTAGGCCTTGGTTCAGTTCACCTGAATCCTGTAAGTCCGAAGCAAAAAGGTAACACATACTGAGCTGAATAACCTATCAGGCTGTGCTGAATGCACATAGGTCCTGACTCAGGCCGTGGTTCAGATCACCTGAATCATGTAAGTCCAAAGCAAAAGGTTATTTATGCTATGGGACAAGAGACAAAAAGAATGTCAGTAAGACTCCATTAAGACACACGTTCAGACTGAGTTATTAACAAGAGACTCAGAGCATTGAATGTACGAGGAAGGACAAATGTCTGAAGGTCAACTAGCCGTTATAGCGGAGAGCCAATGATCTTTCGACACGCATGCACGGAGTCTGCGCAGCATTTAATGCGGCATTTAATGAGTCTCAAAAAGTTGCAGGTGATGTGATAACTTGCCAGAATAAGCATGGCGGGTAGGTCAAACAGTATTTCTAGCCTGCAATCTACCTAAAATAGGAAAGATTTGATTTGATCTCCTCCAACGGATCTATTTTAAATCTTGCCTATAAATATGGAGAACCTTGCACCCATTCAAGGTTAACGGGAAATTTCCAAGAGAAAACTCTCAAGAATCCAAGAACGCAAAGCATATCATAAACAACACTCTGCGATTAAATTTGCCTAGTTTTGTAGTAGGATTCACTCTGTATTTGCTTAGATCGATAGCTCTATTATTTAGCATTGTTTTGTATTGCTAGAGCTATCTTAGTTGGAAACCAGAATACCAAACCACTCAAGGTGTGAGATTGGTTGGTTAGAAGGACTGGGACTTGTAAAACGCCCAGGGGTCAGTTCCTAAGAGAGGAAGTTGGCTACTCGTGTCCCTTGGCACGTAAAACCCAAGTACCTATTCTCAGGGTTTTGAGGATAGCTTCCTGTTAAATCAGGTTGTGGACGTAGGAGTTGGTTATCTCCGAACCACGTTAAAAAGTCCCCTGTGTGTTGATTTACTGTTCTGTTCAGGATCATAACTGTCATCATATTAAACTGAACACACTGCATTGTTTTTAACCTCAGGACTGAATCAATCATCCTGAATCTGAATACTGTGCACTCAGCCTTAACCACCAATTTACTAAGCAACTCAGAGAAAACATTTTCAGAAACTAAAACGAGTAGAATCGAAGGGCTCACTTTCCGCGCGTACTCTGGCTCACTGAGATAGTGGTCCAACTGACTCGCTTACGAGCAGTCAGTAGGTTTGTTATCTCTACTGAGCTTCCGAGCACATTACTCACACTAAGCTTATCTGACTCGTTACTGAACCGTCCCTGCTGCCCCTGTGGACCTTCAGCATACTGAGTACTTCAGGAAATCCTGACTAAGTGTGTTAGAGTATTTTTCTGAGTCTTTCAGAAAAATCTGACATCAGTGTATTCCCCCCCCATACACTGATTATACTCGTTTCGGACCAACAAGTGGTATCAGAGCAGTGTTTCAAAAGATCACTGACTTTGTTTACCAATAGTTTCTGAGGAAAAACGTTTGGTGGTCTACTGAACTGATCTTGTTTCTGAAAAACTGCATAACATGGCATCCGGTTCTAAACGCCTCGAGGGCAATCTTCCTGAATTCTCTATTGACAATTATGACTATTGGAAATTCAGGGTACTTGCACATCTCTACTCTATTCATGATCAGATGCCACAGGTGATTGAGCATGGCCCAATCAGATTTATGAGAAATCTTCAGACGACCTGGCCTGTTGCTGGCAATGTACCTGTTCCAGCCGCCGGAGATGAAGAGGTGGAGAGGTCCGCGCTTAATTCTGATCAGATTAAGCAAATCGGACTGGATAATGTTGCTAAAAACATTATAATCCACACCGTTTCGTACGATAATTCGGTCAGACTCATGCATCTGAAGACAGCTAAGGAGATCTGGGATACCCTGAGGGAGATGAGTGAAGGATCAGAAAAGATCAAGGAGAACAAGAGAGATCTTGCTATCAGGAAGTTTGAGGCCTTCAAGATGCTAGAGGGAGAATCCATCGATCAGATGGAAGCTCGATTCATTAAGATGATGAACGAGCTAGCAACCCTTGGGAAGGAGTTTCCCAAGAGGGAGGTGTCTTCTAAAATCCTAAACTGTCTCCCTGAAAGATGGGACACAGGAGTAATTTTGTTGAAAAACGCTCAGGACCTTACAAACATTACTCACGCTCACCTATTCTCAGAGTTAGAGGCTCTAGAATTTGACCTCGATAAGAGAAAAAAGATGGGTGTTGTCAGTGAGGAAGTTAGTGAGGAGAAGACATCTGAAAAGGAAAAGAGCGTGGCTCTTAAAGCTACTCCTGAGCCTGAGGCTGGATCTGGCTCCAAGTCTCTGAAGGACATGAGCAAAGATGAGCTAGCCTTGGAGTACAGCCTGATGGCACGACGATTCGAGAAACTGAACTCTCGTTTCGGCAGGTATAAGAAATTTTATACTGACACCCGTGATCGCAGGTACTCCAGCCCCCGGAGATCAAGCCCCCGGAGAGAAGAAAGGAGAGGTTCAGATTCCAGGAGGGATCGCAATGAGCCTGAGCGACGCAGAGATGAAAAGAGGAGAGAGGATGAGCCCAGAAGATCCAGCTCCAAACCTGAAAGATCATCAGGGAGCAGGAGGGAATCATCTGATAAAAGGTACACTGACAAGAAGCTTTCTTCTGATGTAGATCAGTGCTACCACTGCAAAAAGACCGGACATTATCAGTATGATTGTCCGGAGCTCAGTGCTCGTGAGCGAGAAGATCGGAGATCCAAAAGAGAGCTCAGGGCTTCAGACCGGAGAGCGTTGCTTGCTGAGGATTCCTCAGACTCAGATGGCCCTGGACGCCGGTCCCCTGAACTCTTTTCAGATGAGGAGTATGATGACCTCTGCCTGATGGCAGATGATGAGGTATGTTCTTCTGCCTCTTCTCCTGATCACGCACCTGAGTTTAGCTCAGATTCAGCGGGAGAACTCGACCTTCAGCTCACTCTAGAGCAATTGATGGTTGACTTCTCAAGGCTGCAGGAGACTCATACTCACACAGTGGATGTGAACGCACAACTGAGTGAGAAGAACGATCGGTTAACTGAGTCTCTCAGAGTAAGAGATACTGAGGAAGCCCTCAGATTAATACATCTTCAGGAGGAGCTACTTCATGCTAGGAATAAGCATGATGAAGCTCCACTGGAGGTAGAAAGACTGAAGGGTGTAATCAGCTCGCTGATTGAGACTCGTGATACTAATTTGTTCCTTGCTCAGGAACAACTGATAATTGAGCGAACTGCTCTAAGAATGATGCTTGAAACTGAGTGGCAAGCTCGCCTTTGTGCTGAGCAAACTGCTTGGGATCTTGAGCTGATCTCAAAAGAGAAAGCTCATTCAGAATTGGTGCTTCAATACACCACTAAAATTGAGGCCCTGAAATAAACCAATGGGCATCTTGAGGTCAAGCTGAAGAAGTTATACACGTCTACCCAAGTGGTTGATGAGTTGACAAATTTCTCTCAGCTGACTGATGGTGCTAAAGCTGGGTTAGGCTATGATGCCAGAAAAGACCCAAAGGGCAAGAAGAAGAGAGGTGCTTCAGGGAGCAACTCTCAGAAAAAGTTTGTCCCTGCCCTAACTGATGACAAGAGCTCAAGTGTTGATCATCAGAATAAAGGCAAAGGGAAGGAGAAAATGCCTGGTGAACCTGTCAGGCAAAGGACTGAGAAACCAAGACAAAAACCTAAGGAAAAGGTCAAAGTTTCTCATCCTGAGTCTAGGAAGACAGACGAAGGGAACTCCAAGGCCCAGCCTAGGAATCCTCAAACTGGGAAGAATTTTGTTCCTAGCACTTCTCAGGACCAGCCTAGAAATGTTCAGAACAGAATGAACTCAGGACAAAGGAGATCTCAGGCAAGACCTAGGACTACTGAGGTTCAGACTCCTCAGACAGGGCACAGAGCCCATCAGGAGCTTCCCAATTCTCTAAGAATAAGGACAAACCAGGTGGCTTCTGAAGGGCAATGGAGACCTGACTCCGGTAACACTCAGGCCAGACCTCATGTGCCAAGAGGTCAGGCCCGAGCTGCTCCTGCTCAGGACAGACTTCAGCCCAATGCACCCAGGCCAAGGAGGAACAGGAGGCCCACCCCCAGAAATCAATATAGGGCTCCTGTATCTCAGGCTGACACCCATACACCCTCAACTTCCCAGGCACAAAGGAAGAAGAGAACTGTGTATGTTGATATTTCAGGGAAACAGGTTTACTCTTCTGATGCTATCAGAATTGTTAAACAAATCTGGATCCCGAAGGGTGTGGCTAACTCAGTAGGACCCAATACGAGATGGGTACCTGAGGCCTGATTCTTTTCAGGTCACTGCGGGCTACAAGAAGAGGAAGGAGGATCTGATGAAGGACTGGTACTTGGACTCAGGATGTTCCAGGCACATGACCGAATTTCGTGATCTCCTTCAGGATTATGTAGCTCAAGAAGGCCCGCAGGTAACCTTTGGTGATAACTCTAAGGGTTTCACCAGAGGATTCGGAACCCTTGTTATTAACTCTGTCCGTGTAATGAATGTATCATATGTTGAAGGACTGAGACATAACTTGCTCTCGGTTAGTCAGTTTTGTGACCGAGGATATAGTGTAGAATTTACATCTAACATGTGTCTTGTGAAGGACAAATCTACACTGCAGGTTCTGATTACAGGTGTCAGGAGGGGCAATGTATATTTTGCTGACTTCAAGAGCAGCCCTCCTGAAACCTGTCTGGTCGCTAAGAGCTCCTCTGAGCTCAGTTGGCTTTGGCATAAACGTCTGAGTCACTTAAACTTCAAGATTATTAACAAAATCTCTAGACTTTCTCTTGTAGATGGTCTGCCTAATGAAGTTTTTAGCAAAGACCACGTGTGCGGAGCATGTCAGGAAGGCAAGCAAACCAAAGCCTCATTCAAGGTGAAGGAAGCCTTCTCTACTGACAGAGTGCTTCAGCTCCTGCACATGGATCTCTTTGGTCCAGTAACTCCTGTCAGCATAAATGGTAGGAAATATACCCTTGTTGTTGTTGATGACTATTCCAGGTACACATGGGTTATTTTCTTGCTGAACAAAAAGGAGACACAGGTCAAGCTTCCTGAGTTACTCAAGCAATTGAGTACTGAACAGGGTCAGAGCATTGTCAGGATTCGATCAGATCGAGGAACCGAGTTTATAAACTCTATTATAACTGACTTTTGTACTAACCATGGTATAGCTCATGAGACTTCTGCAGCTAGGACCCCTCAGCAGAATGGGGTAGCTGAAAGAAGGAATCGAACCCTGAAGGAAGCTGCCAGGACCATGTTGGCTGAATCAGGACTGCCCAAGAAGTACTGGGCTGAAGCAATCAACACTGCTTGCTACACTCAGAACCGATCTATGCTGAACAAACAACATGCTCAGACACCTTATGAAACTTGGAACAAGAGGAAACCACGCATCTCTTATTTCCATATTTTTGGGTGTAAGTGTTTCATCCTGAACAATGGGAAAGACCAGCTGAAAGCCTTTGATAGCAAATCTGATGAGGGAGTTTTCTTAGGATACTCCTCAGTCAGTAAAGCTTTCAGGGTGTATAACTGTCGGACCCTTTGTGTGGAGGAAACACTTCATGTTGTGTTTGATGAGACTGCATCAGTGCATAGGAAACAGGTTCCAAGTCCTGATACTGAGGGAATTACCAAAAGGGTAACAAGGCTGAGTCTGAAGAATCCTGAATTCAAGATCAAACTTG
>JAPKLY010000062.1:1427270-1454311 GCA_026898435.1 Prunella vulgaris
TATGTAATTTTAGTGTTTTATTATGTAATTTTATGTTATGTTTTCAATTTATATGTAGTTTTTAATTCATAGTACATTATTTTTAAATTATTAATTTTTTTTTAATATAAAATATAATACTGATTGAATATTAATTAATTAAAATACACTATCTTAAATATTGAATCAAATGTATTATGTGAATATCCTATTGCTAAAAATATAACTAAATAATATTAAATACAATAAAACTAATCCTAAACTAAAAAAAAAAAAAAAAACCTAAAGTAGCGCTGAGAATTCCAGCGCCACAAATAGCGCACAAAATATTCAAGTGGCGCAATTTGGTAAAGTGGCACAGCTTTGAAGCTTCCTGCTGGAGCTCAAATTTGGCATTATGCGCCATTCTAGTGCACTGCTGGGCTTGCTCTTAATGAATTATTTCACTAGGAGTTTGAGATACTCATAAATCAAGTGTCTCACCTTAATATTAGTGCATAGTATATTCATTTAATTGGCCTGTGAAATCATGAATACATTTTCAAACTGAAAATTCGAGCCATTAGGAATAACAAAAATGCTCTTACTCACATTTGCTTTTAATTGGCCTGTGAAATCATGAATACATTTAATAGTAAACGTCTTTGATCAAGAATCCTCTATGACAAACTCTATTTTCTTTCGGTAGGTACTTTCATCCAGATGGACATTAGGTTGGCAAATTCCTTCCAGTCCAGTGAAAATTAAGTTGACAAACTCTCCTTTTAATTTCCTCACAGTACCTACAAAAGAAAATGAGAGTTTGCTAACCTAATTTCTACCTAGCTAGGCAGAAAGTACCTACAAAAGTCTTGGTCAAAGACGTTTATCACCAAGCAAAACTGCAGCTATAGTTAGTTTTGAATTAAATACTTGTCAAAGCAACTACAAAACTACAAGTAAACATTTTTGTTATCCCTAATTTCAATTCAAAAGGTACTCATGATTTCACATGCCAAACTACCTCAATATACTAAAACTAAGGAAAGACAATCCCTAGTTGAAGAACTCGTTAAATCATAGGCTTCACTTAAAGCAAATAGGACACCAATAGCTAGATTCAGACTTCCTATCACTATATCTCCAGTCCTACTTCCATTGTGTTGAATTATTTATATCCAATAATTACACATATTTTTTGCAAATGTTTAAATTTGTGTACGATCTTCATAATAAAAAATTCTTAGTGAAATTTGTGTACGATGTTGAAATAAAGGATTTGAGAATAAAAGATGTTGTGAATGAAATGAATGAATGATAGCGGTGTGAAACTTTGTGAAATTGAATTTAATTCAAATTCTACGGTTGACATGAAAACATAAAATATTGAAATGTGATAAAAATAATTAAAGATTTGGCTAGTCCAGGTTATACAAAGGTACCCGCTTTAGAAGATTTGTTCACTTTAGCTAAAAATCTCAATTATAAGAACTTGGAGGAAGAAAAATTGCTGATATATCATTTAGCAATTATATCTGCGATAAATGTCTGTTAATTCCGGACGAACTGCCATAAGAAAATTTGTCAAGCGACGAAATCTCAATGTAGCATAGTTTATGTTGCTGATTGCCCTGAATGGGATATGAATTTTAAAAATTATTCTCAATCAAAGATTGTAAAAATTTTCTAAAAAACAAAAATCTTCACTACCAACCAACCACTTTAATCATTTAGTGAAACTCGTCTTGTTGAGATATATTCGAAATATGAGCACTTTAACAGAAGCTTGAAACGAGAAAAACCACTAAATAATGTGAAGATCGAAACAGTAATTTTGAATATATATATATATATATTCTCGCTAAATTTAAGATATACTCAATTAAATTTGTTTAGAGCTGATGCTCTAAATGAATATATATTTGATACGTAAAGACTAGGGTCATACGTAACAAGGATGCGAATCCAGCTGGAAAAAAAAAATGAAAAGCCAACATAGAGAACATGGAGGTTAATGGTTTTACTGCTCCAACTAAATCAGTTTCTGCAAGAGTTGAAGAGTTGCCGCCTCAAATTTTTCCTTTGTTGAGTCCCAAAATGTTAGCAAGATCTTATTCAAATACAAGCTCGGATTACGATCACGGTGATACATCCACATGTAAAAATATCACTCAAAGTTTAATTTTTAAACCCTTTTCACTAATGTACAACTTAAATAGTTGTTTAAGAAAGAAGAATATATACTAAGTCTTGATTGCATTTTCAACGAAACCAGAGTGAAACTTAATTACATTTTGTGTTTACTCTATTGCAATAGCCAGTAGTGTTGGAAATTTTGAACAACTTGCATATATCGTTCTAACATCATCATTTAGTATTTTAATTAAAATTTGAAGAGTATATTTAACAGCATTATTCTTATCCAAATCTTCTTCTAACCTCATTTAGTATTTTAATTCAGGTTCATAATGGCCAGTAGTCATCAATGAGTCTGCAACATCGACAATCAAATGAAGATCACTAGATGCGTTTTTTGGTTCTAAAACAGTGGAATAAGCCTATCCAACAATCTAGTAGACTGAAAAAAAATACTAAACCAAAAAACATAAATAAAGTATATAGAACCATACACGTACTAAAATGTTGAAGACAAACAATTTTACGAGTTTCAAAAAACAAGTGAAAACCTTTGTGTTTATTTTATTTTTTTAATTAAAAAGGTGTGTTATAATAAATTAATATTATTTTTCTTGAAAAAATTAATTATATATCTTATAAAAAATATGAATAATCAATGTATTAAACATGCACGTTTTATTTATTAATACAAATATTTAAACATGCAAAATTTATGATTTTTTGTTAAACATATTAATTAACATAAAAAAACATTCAATATTATAATTAATTTGAGATGGGAATAGTTTAGTAGTTAATTATTAACTTATTATTAATTTATCATTATCATTAATTTATTAATCTGGTGTTGAATACTCCAGCTATGAGATAAATGGCTAGGGCACGAAAATTGATATTTAAAATAATATTTATTATTCTATCAAATGGGGCACGAAAATTAATTCTGATGTGCAATATGTACCGTGTTGACCATTGGCACGAATATTAATGAATAAATCGTGATCAATGGTCACGATTCCACTGTTTGAAATCCCAGAGAATTAAATGTGCGTCGGAACATGGAAAACTCAAGTTGACTTCACGATTTTACTTTGGAATCGTGAATTCCCTTCACGACTTTACTGAAAAAGATAACAAATTTCAAATTGCCTATATCTTCATAAGTAATAACAAAAAATAACAATATTTAAAAAAAAAAAAAACAAATCTTGTACTCTTATTTTCAGGGGATTTGGCCTTAAATCTTTATGTTTTTTCTGTATTTGCTCGTGTAATTATTTTGATCAGAGACGATACTCTTATTTTTTTCTGTAGAAGAACTTGAAATCTTGATTCTTGACGACTATTAAAAAGTTTGTTTCTCGCCAAAGGGCAAGTGTAAGGAGAAATTAATGGGTGTGATTTGACATGCTACTCTGTGAAAGATATGGAAGATTCATAATGAGTTGTTTTTAAAGACAGTTCGTAAATTTGTCAGAGATATAATTGTTGTTGGGAAATATATGAAGAATATTTTGATTTAATTCTAAAACCCCTTACAACAAATATAAAGTAGTTGCAATTAAGTTTAGTAAAACAATCTAACTGTTAAGAGGTTGTAAAGTGTTGACGGACTAGTTCAATAGACATCAAGCTACTTGAAGACTAAGAAGAAATCGCCTGTAAAGATCAACTAACGTGATGTATAATTGGTAAATACACCCACTAGAAGAGAAGTTCACCTGTAGAAGTCTAAGTATAAACTAAGCTGTGCACTACCTCTACACGGGAGAGTTACAACCCCATTGTCAAGGAGTCCCCTGAAGCATTAAATATTGCCAAAGACATTTAATAAGGTTGGTGCAACAGTTAGTGAAGGATTAAATGCAACAGAAAGAATGTTCCAAGTCACCCGAAGAAGTGACAGTGGACTTCAAGAAAGTCGTTTGACTGGTCTGAGAACATTCAGACAATAAACCAATGAGAAGCTGTCACCTATGTACGGAATTCGGATCTAACACAAAGCTGACTGACCTGACAGTACCAAAGTCAGAAGCAACCAACAGCCTAGGATGACACAAACTTCAAAGGCGACTTTATTAATTCCAAGCAAGCATTTAATGAGCTATCACTAATTAATGCTTAGGATTGACTGCATGAAGATTTGAAGAATGTTGGTTTACCAAAATAGCATGATTTGAAAGCCTTCTCTCCAATAGAAAGTTTTACAAATCATGTCTATAAATACAGAGTTTGACAAAGAAGAGAGATACGGGAAACACTCAAGCTCTCAAGAACTCAAACATTCAACTCTTAAAGCACACAAGAAAACACTCGAAAAATATATAGTTTCCCAAGTGTTTTCATTCACTTAGAGTTCTACTCTGTATATTAGGCTTACACTATAATATCCTTAGAAGCCTACTGAGATAGTCTAAGACTAGAAATTGTTACTCATTGTCAAGGGCTATCTCAAACCAGTTGGAACCCACTCAAAGCCAAAACTGACAAGTTTAGGTGGAGAGTAGTCTGAAATCTGGAGAGGACTAGGACTCAGGCCAATCCTAGGGAACAAGGCTAAGTTATGTTCTTGATCAGTGTACCTTGGTACTATAAATCAAGGAATTCCAAGAGAAGGAATTCTCTTATTAAATCAGGAAAAGTGGATGTAGGAGAGTTTAATTCTAAACCACTATAAATCACTTTTGTTATTTGCTGCTTTATTCCTTTTGTGTGGGTTAATGTGAAAATATTTTCAAGGGTGTAAAATCTGTTTTGAACCATCATTCGCTGCTAACAGACTAGTATTGATAAGTATTCAACTCACATGTTACCTAACCTTGCAGTTGGAAAGGTATCAATCACCAGTCTATCTGAAGTTTCAACATGCTACTTCTAAATCATCTGATGAAATAACACAGGCTACTTGTATCCGTTTTTAAGTCTAATGTGTCTGTTAATTATTGTGTTTGCTAAAGTTTGTAAGTACATGTGTATTCCCCCCAATACAACTATTTGCTATATCTGGAACCAACAATTGCTAAATGATATATTAGCAATTTCTCTTCCTCAAATTTCTCATAATTGAGATTTGCATCCAAAGTGATCAAATCGTCTAAAGCAGACATGTTATTTGTAGGATTGGAATTAAATCCAGCTCCACAAAATTTGTCACTACTCTCATTCATTTGCTCAACAGTCTTCAACGTGCAACCCTCTTTAATTCTTAAATCTTTTAACTCAAAAGGATTCAATTAAAATCCCTCACTGTGAAGATCGTAGACAAACTTAAACATCTGCCAAATGATGTATCTAACCACATGATGCAAATAATATAATACTTTCGTATCTAATGGACGGTGACCTAGGGGTACGGTGATATGAAGTCTGAACATATGTATTGGTGCCCTATCTTCTTATTTAAAGCCCATGATTTAACGGATTCTTCAACAAGAGGTCCAAAAGACTCGTAAATCATTTGTCTTGCTTTTGTATTGTACATAGTATATTCAAGTTGTTGGCATGTGAAAATATGAATGCATTTTCTAACTGAGCTTCAGATTAATTAGGGATAACAACATTGATTTTCCTACTAAATAAGGTAATCATCACACCCATTTGATTACCCCCATCTCAACTTATAATCAGCCTTCTCAATCAATCCCCCATACCACAACTTATAACTTTCTCTTTTGTCAAGTTCTTCCAAATTTGGAGCACAACACTAATGATGTAACCATCATGAACACAAATTCTCATTCAACATATGTATGGGTATAGAAGGAAAATGAAATTTAATTCTCATTACCATTGAAGAATTTGAAACAAACGACCCCTTAATAGGATGAACAAGCATAGTTGTCAAATTCATTGTGCTACAGAGAATAGTTTTCTGCAAATGTTAATTGTTTATTTGGCTAAGGAGAAATTATGTGATCATCCAAAAGTGCAAACATTAGAGAAGTGAGTAGCCAAAAGTAACTCAGGACTCGTGGATTAGTGAAAGGAGGTAAGAGTTAAACTCTGAGAGATACCTTTACTTGTGGATGCATCACAGAGATTATTTTTAAACTTCAAATCCCAGTTATAGCAATCAGTCATCCGATGCATCATGTATTAATAAAACGTGGCATCATCAAATTTCATACGATGTCAAATCTAGTTATGGCAGTTCGTTAGGTAGTGACGTACACTTGTCAAAGATATAATTGCTAAATGATATATTAGCAATTTCTATTCCTCAAATTTCTCATAGTTGATATTTGCAGCCAAAGTGATCAAATTGTCTAAAGCGGACATCTTTTTATATTTCGGACCAACCAAATATTTAACTACATTTATCACATCTTCAATATTTTGTCTTTTCATGTCATTTGTAGGATTGGAATTAAATCCAATTCCACAAAATTTGTCAATACTCTCATTCGTTTGTTCAACAGTCTTCAATGTGCAACCCTCTTTCATTCTTAAATCTTTTAACTCAAAAGGATTAAATTAAAATCTCTCACTATGAAGATCGTGGACAAACTTAAACATCTGCCAAATGATGTATATAACCACATGACGTAAATAATATAATACTTTCGCATCTAATGGACGGTGACTGGGGGTACGGGGATATGAAGTCTGAACATATGTATTGGTGCTCTATCTTCTTATTTGAAGCCCATGATTTAATGGATTCTTCAACAAGAGGTCCAAAAGATACGTAAATAATTATTCTTGCTTTTGTATTGTACATAGTATATTTAAGTTGTTGGCATGTGAAAACATGAATGCACTTTCTAACTGAGCTTCAGAGTAATTAGGGATAACAACATTGATTTTCCTACTAAATAAGATAATCATCATACCCATTTGATTACCCCTATCTCATCTTATAATCATCCTTCTCAAACAATCCCACATACCACAACTAATAACTTTCTTTTTGCCAAGTTCTTACAAATTTGGAGCACAACACTAATGATGTAACCATCGTGAACACAAATTCTCATTCAACATATATAAGTGTAAAGAAGGAAAATGAAATTTAATTTCCATTACCATTGAAGAATTTGAAACAAGCGAACCCTTAATTGGATGAACAAACATAGTTGTCAAATTCATTGTGCAACAGAGAATAATTTTCTGTAAATATTAATGTTTGTTTGGCTAAGGAGAAATTATGTGATCATCCAAAAGTGTAAACATCAGAGAGGGGAGTAGCCAAAACCCTGCACTTGTTGGCATTCGGTCTCATCTCATGGTTTCGTACGTAAGTTGTGCATACGGGTCTTCTCTCAACCATGGAAACCCTAGAAGATGCGTCTGCCTCTCTTTGTTCGGTAACCACAAAACATCTGATACAATCGAAGCCATCTTCTCTCAAATTCTCTCAAACCCTTGCATTTCTAATCCAATTCCATAAACACATTTCATGTCCGCATGCACGAAGTAAAATCGCAGTTGCTCATCTATGCTGCTGTAACTCAAAAAAGCTGAAACAATTTCAAGGTTTTCTGCAACGGCCGTCTGGTTTACTTTTAGGGTTTTCCTTGTTTTGAGGTGCGATAAATTGCTGGCTATGGACTTCGAGGCTTTCGACAGTAGCGGTGAGTTCTTTTTTAGGATTTGTATCTTACATGCATTGTCGTGTCAGCGACATTTTGGTAGCTACGTTTACAGGGACCACGCATATAGGTTTTGGTTGCTGCGTTTACATGTGTATTCCCCCCAATACACCAGTTTGCTATATCTGGAACCAACAATTGCTAAATGATATATTAGCAATTTCTCTTCCTCAAATTTCTCATAATTGAGATTTGCAGCCAAAGTGATCAAATCGTCTAAAGCGAACATCTTCCTATAATCCGGACCAACCAAATATTTAACTACCTTTATCACATCTTCAATATTTTATCTTTTCATGTTATTTGTAGGATTGGAATTAAATCCAGCTCCACAAAATTTATCACTACTCTCATTCATTTGCTCAACAGTCTTCAACGTGCAACCCTATTTCCATCTTAAATCTTTTAACTCAAAAGGATTCAATTAAAATTACTCACTGTGAAGATCGTAGACAAACTTAAAAATCTGTCGAATTATGTATCTAACCACATGATGCGAATAATATAATACTTTCGTATCTAATGGACGGTGATCTGGGGGTGCAGGGATATGAAGTCTGAACATATGTATTGGTGCCCTATCTTCTTATTTAAAGCCCATGATTTAACGGATTCTTCAACAAGAGGTCCAAAAGGCTCGTAAATCATTTGTCCTGCTTTTGTATTGTACATAGTATATTCAAGTTGTTGGCATGTGAAAACATGAATGCACTTTCTAACTAAGCTTCATATTAATTAGGGATAACAACATTGATTTTCCTACTATATAAGGTAATCATCACACCCATTTGATTACCCCCATCTCAACTTATAATCATCCTTCTCAATCAATCCCCCATACCACAACTAATAACTTTTTTTTTATCAAGTTCTTCCAAATTTGGAGCACAACACTAATGATATAACCATCACGAACACAAATTCTCATTCAACATATGTAAGGGTAAAGAAGGAAAATAAAATTTAATTCCCATTACCTTTGAAGAATTTGAAACAAACGACACCTTAATTGGATGAATAAACATAGTTGTCAAATTCATTGTGCTACAGAGAATAGTTTTCTACAAATGTTAATTGTTTTTTTTTGCTAAGGAGAATTTCTGTGATCATCCAAAAGTGCAAACATCAGAGAGGGGAGTAGCCAAAAGTAGCTCAGGACTCGGTTACACCACATACCACAACTAATAACTTACAGTCATCCTTTTCTATCAATCCCCACATACCACAACTAATAACTTTCTTTTTTGTCAAGTTCTTCCAAATTTGGAGCACAACACTAATGATGTAACAGTCATGAACACAAATTTATCATTCCTACCCATGACTCCCACCTACCAACCAAATTCAATAAATATACCCTTACCTGGTACCTATCCATGATTCATACCTACCAACCAAATTCATCATTCCTACCTACCAACCAAATTCATGCCCCCCTTCAATTTCAGTTCTCAATAGTCACAACACACAACATAACTCACACAAAAAATCCTAACCCACGTTTGTGCCCTAAATTGAGCGCGCCTCTGTCATCAAACCAAAGGCGCCCCCCGCAACCGCCAATTTTTTCTCTAAATCCAATTAAAGAAGACTCTCCTTACACCTGTTAACTCAGATGGAAACGAGTTCAATGTTATCCCCGTGCAATCTGGCGACATGGTGGACCAGCAGGACGGCGATGTTTACATGTAGAGAGACGCGATGCGATGGAGGTTAATCAGGTGATTGGGGGTTCGGAGGTGAGAGATTATCGTTCGAGGGTGCAGCTGGGTTCTCATCCTCTGTTTCCGGCGTATGTGAACTAGATGGTAAAAGCCGGGAGGAAATGGAGAGATTTATTGACAGGGCCATTAATGCTGCTATTGTGTTCGCTGCTGGGTCTTTTGCTATCACCAAGCTGCATTATTGATCATGATTATTGTCATGTGAGTTGAAATTGTCTCCATTTGTTGTCTTGTCCTTTTGATTATGAACAATTGAATGCTCCATTCTTTTGGGGACTTCGTATGATCCTTTTACAGAAAGTGAATACGACATTGATTCTTTATGTGAATAGTTAATTAGTACTTATTCACTATTCTCGTTCTTTGATTATATTCTACTAGTTGAGTCTCTCTCTACCTCAACAAACTTTGACATAATGTTTCAGCAATTTTTATTTGTGTATTTCAATGAAACGAATATGGCCCTGTGTTTTAATTTAAACTAAGCAATTTTCAATCCAAAGTTGTGGGAGAATTAATTGTGTGTATTTTAGGAATTTAAAATTTTATTTTAATTGTTATATATAAAAAAAGGCCCAGGTTAAATGCACCCACTTTTGTCACTAGTACACACACAAGGATGTGTACACACATTAAAAATTCAGTTCACCCATTTTCAAGTACCATGTTTACCCCTTCCCAAAAATCCTAATTTTCTTCCTTTTGTCCATTGCGGCTGCAAAAACAGCAGTTACAGCACACCCATTCTTGGATTTTTTTCTCTCTCTCTCTTTTCCAACATCTCCACTCCACCCACCTTCTTCCCTCCTCCCCCAATGGCTGCAGATGTTTTTTTTTCTTTCCTAGATCCAGCTTTCTCCCTTGCCTTCTTCCTTTCTCATGGCTGCACTTTTTTTCCTAATTCATTTTTTTTTCTCCTTCTTTTCTGGTACCAGCGCAGCCAACCCCCACCCCCCTCTTCTTCCCTTCGTACAATAGGAATTTGCACCCTATGAAACGGTGATATAATATTTTTCTTTTTTATTCTATTTAAAAATTAAAGAACAATGTATCAAAATAAATATACCACGACTCCCATCTACCAAATTCAATAAATATACCTTTGCCTACCCATGACTCCCACCTACCAACCAAATTCAATAAATATACCCTTGCCTGGTACGGTACCTATCCATGATTCCTAACTACCAACCAAATTCATCATTCCTACCTACCAACCAAATTCATGCCCCCTTCAATTTCAGTTCTCAGTAATCACAACACAACTCAAACAAAAAATACTAACCCACGTTGTGCCGCGCGCCTCCGTCATCAAACCACAGGCGTCGCCCGCAACTGCCAAATTTTTCTCCAAATCCAATTAAAGAAGACTCTCCTTACACCTGGTTAACTCAGATGCAAACGAGTTCAATGTTATCCCTTTGCAATCCGGCGACGTTTACATGTAGAGAGACGTGATGCGACGGAGGTTAATCAGGTGATTGGGGGTTTCGGAGGTGAGAGATTATCGTTCGAGGGTGCAGCTGGGTTCTCATCCTCTGTTTCCGGCGTAGGTGAACTCGATGGCAAAATCCAGGAGAAAATGGAGAGATTTATTGACAGGCCATTAATGCTGCTATTGTGTTCGTTGCTGGGTCTTTTGCTATCACCAAGCTGCATTATGGATCATGATTATTGGCATGTGAGTTGAAATCGTCTCCATTTGTTGTCTTGTCCATTTGATTATGAACAATTGAATGCTCGATTCTTTTGGGGACTTCGTATGATCATTTTACAGAAAGTGGATACGACATTGATTCTTTATGTGAATAGTTAATTAGTACTTATTCACTATTGTGTTGTGATTTATTGTCAATTGAAGAAGCTCGTTCTTTGATTATATTCTACTAGTTGAGTCTCTCTCCACCTCAACAAACTTTGACATAATGTTTCAGCAATTCTTATTTGTGTATTTCAATGAAACGAATATGGACCTGTGTTTTAATTTAAACTAAGCAATTTTCAATCCAAAGTTATGGGAGAATTAATTGTGTGTATTTTACACTTAGTGTGTGACATATATTTAGGAATTTAAAATTTTATTTTAATTGTTATATATTCTCACCTACTGCAGTTTTCATTTTCACTTCTTCATCTATTTGTTTATGCCTTTGTTGTTTATTGATTTCATAAATTGTCTATTTTGGGTGGTAAATTGCCTGCTTAGAGGTCGAGGCAGGAGGAAAATCTTCAAGCAAGCTTCGAATAATTAACAGAGAGCATGAACTACGGTAGGGGAAAAAAGTCGATGAAGGTGTGAATGTGTCCTTCCCTTTTAGTGCAAGTGCTTGGTTTGGTGTCTTTTGATTCTATGTTCTAAAGCTTTGTTGTTTATCGGTATATGTTATCGTTTGGGTTCTATTGGTAATTTGATAAAAAATAAGAATTATGAAGGAACAATGGATTGGGTTGCTGATACAGAGTGTCGTTAGGGTTCATTCGGTTCAAGTGTCACTTGTCTTAGCTCATTTAATACATAGTGTCATTATGCATTTTTATTTTATTCTTTATATTAAGTCTTCATTAAAGATGCATAATTTTGCTTTTTTGTAATGTTTAAAATTATTGTTGTTGTCTTGTTGGTACCAAGTAAGATGAAGCGAAGAGGAAGGAAAAATGGATCAAAGACTAAGCTAGCCCTCAAGTGACTATTGGTGATGCTACTCCACATTATGCACAAGGCAGCGATTAAGAGGTATGCTCTAATATCAATGTTATACCCTATATACATAATCTTACATCTTGGTGAAGGAATAGCTTTTGTATATCAAGGAGCAAGTCCTTATCTTCCATCCAATATAGAGGGATTTATTTATTGTATAGTTAGCTCTTTTAGTGATTCTGTGAGTGGAAAAAAATGTAAAAATCAGCAATAGTTGATGTTCTTTTTTTATCACACGGAGGATAAAATTTGCAGAGTCGGCAACTTCCATGAGAATAAAATGGTGTATTTTGTTGTATCGTGGTTTCTATAGTTCTAAAACTATGTTGCAATAATTAAAACAGTGAATCATGGGATGAGACCAAACTGCAGTTTTCATTTTGACCAAATTCTGCTATACTTGTGCTGCTTATTTATCAGACTTTGGTACTTGTTATGATTCTTCTTTGAAATTAAAATTTGTTTTTCGTGTTCTCGTTCGGCTTGCAGTCTTCTTTTTGTGTGTAATTAATCTTAGTACCTAATATGCTTCCATTATATTTATGTAATATCTTTTTGTTGGAAACACAACATATCATGTTGTGTTAATGTTAAGTACAATGCCTTTTCGTTGTCATATAGCTCGTTTGTTCTTTCTTTTTTAAATGGTGACCTCCATTTGTTCAGGAACTTTACCTTTTTAGTTTTAATGTTTGATGATCTCCTTAGTTGTAATCCATTTAATTTTCTTACACCTCATATTTGAATCATTGTGTTTAAAGAAGTAATACATCTTGCTCCATATCTGTCTGATCAGTATCATACACTTGGCCCTGCTTTACAAAGAATTGAATGATGAGAAGTCATTGAACTTTTACATGATTTTTGCACATCTGAATCCAAAGGATTCTTCTCTGTGGAAAAATCTTCTCATTCAATTAATGTATGGTACCAATATGTTTCTACCTTCAGTATACCATTGACAATCTATGCTCGATCATGTCTTTATCTTGGCTGTGATTAGTTATTATCTCTTCAGTACATTATTTTCTCAATAGAAACTTGTAAATTAGCCAAACTGAAAAGTTCTTAAATGCAAAAACTGGTTGATCTGATACCAAGTTTAATTTTTAATTCACTGTTTTGTGGCGTGTGAAGTTTGATATGGTGCTATTCTTTAGCATAGGTTGGTGATAGCTATCAATGTGGAGATGTTACAAAAATTATGATCTGATAAATATCAGGTAAGAATGATTAAAAAAAATTATCCTTCTTTTAAAAAAAATAATTATATGTCTCTGGATACAAATAAATTTTTTAAGAAAGTTTTATCCTTCAAAATCACCTTCCTCCAACTTGCAATGCAAGGTTTCGTATAAGATTCAAGATGCATTGGAATCTAAATTTGTACAATTTCTTGTGCATTTGCACAATCATGTTCGGCTCTTGGAAATGGATGTGGCTCAACTCATTATATTATTAATTTTTTTTTTTTTGGCTTTGGCTACTTTCGTGACATTATGAGAAGGCTTAAAATTTATTCTTTAACAAATTTCTTTCTTTTAGGGGGTGTATGCAAACTCATTAGATAGATAGAAACACTTCTAATTTGAAAAGTTGAGTCTTACCAACTTTTCAAAAAAGAGATTCTACACTATAAAATTGAGTTTTAACTTTCAATACAACTCCTAAACCTGACATGCAGTTGCTACCCTCCAAATTATTGATGCAACAAGCACTTAAATTACTTCTCTTTCTACCTAAGATACCATTAGTGGCCCGCCCAACTACGATTTGAAATTAAAAGGCCAATAACGTCATGAATGAAATCTGACAAACCTATACTTCAGGTCATCATTCAGAATGCTCCTTGTGTCTATCCCGGGTTTATAATTCTTCCCTTAATTGTCTTAACGTCTCTCTCACATTGTTCTGTCTCCTTTTTTTTGCCGCTTACTATTTAGTGTCATTTGTGATTCTTCTTTTCCGTTGTATCAGAAATACGGGCAACTTCAATTGAGTTGTGTGTATGTTGGAGAAGTGTCTCGGGGGAGTCCACACATTGTATTCAGAGGTTGACATAAATAAATATTTGAAGAACTCAGTCAAAACTGCTAGGTTAATTGTTTCTATTGTGGCTCACACACACACACACAAAAATGGAGGATTGAAGTTTCTGTTTCTGGTAGACACAGTGATTGCCAACTATTTCTAATGATTTTTTATTGTTTCGCTTCCCTAGCCCCTAGGTAAACCAAGGTTTCATTTCATGTATCTGGCTAAATCAATTTGAGATTTATGTTGCTTCATATGCATGTGGTTCTGAATTATGAAGATTTATTACATTTCAATTCAATGAATTCATTGATATCAATGATATGTTTACTTACTCTATGTTGCTAACAAGGATGTAGAAAGTTCTTTTCCAGTTTTTAGCAGCATCTTATTAGACTTGTGTTTGTGGAATCAGGTTAAAGCCCGTAGAAGATAGATAAAGTGTGTTCTTTCAGAAAGGGTGAAAGTGTTGGGTTATCATCAAACTGACAATGTGTTTCATGGATTTAAGCCTGTAGCTTCTTCTGCAGAGCAGTTAGTATTCAATCTCTTTTTCTCATAATCTCATTACATTCAGATTTTTTGAAATCTAATGTTGGAATTAGTTTTGCACCCTTTTCTTTTCCAATGCGAGCAACTTTTGTCTAGAAATACATCATCACTGTCAAATATCTATTTTTACCAGATCATTTCATGCATTTTTCTTGAAATTTGGACAAAGTAATTTACATGATATTCTTCACCTCTTAGTAAAAAATAAGAGATGGTTTGATAGGATTTGAATATGTAATTGCCACCAATTACTAAAGTATATTCTAGAAGAAGAAAAACACCATATATTTAGTGTGATTTAATATGATTTGATGAGAATCATGCAGTCTAACAGGTGTTTTGTGGAGTATAACAAAGGCATACATGCATCCATATATTTTCTGGGGAATTAATTATTACATAGATCATGGAGGGTATGATAAAGAACAACAAAAAACACTTATGTAATTCAAACTCACAAGTACAAATTCCGCTAGGTTAATAAACTACTATTACTTGACCACTGCAGGATCCAAATCTCTTATACAAGTTTCAAAAAGCATATTTATAATGAATAATAACTTGAACCTCTATTTCTAAATTCAAGACTTAGACTATATTCTTCTATCTTAAATAAATGCACATTAGTGATAGGGGTTAAGAGTTAAATTTTGAGAGATATCTTTACCTGTGGATGCATCACCGAGATTGTAATATGTATCTATGTCTCAATCATAAATTTATCTAGAGCATTAGCTCGAAACTTGTCATGTGATGAAATCTCAATAGAGCATATTTTATAATCACGTGATTCAGGGATGACTGATTAGCCTGAATTGGATTTGAAGTTTAAAAATTATTCCCAATTGAAGCTTGTAGAGATTTGTTACGAGACCAAATATCTTTATTATCATTCAACTGGATTTAATTATTCCGTGAAGCTTGCCTTATTGAAATTCATTTACGAACACTTGAACGAGATTTTGAAACGGAAAAAACAACTAAATAATGTGAGATCGAAGCAATAATTATGAATCTATATTCTTGTCAAGTTTAGGATACCCAATCAAGTTTGTTTGAAGTTATTGCTCTAAATGAATTTGTATTTGAGTCGTAGAGATCGAGAGTCCAAGTAATAACGATGCAAATTCAACTAGATAAAAATGAAAAGCTGACAATAAAAATGTCGAGGTTGAGGAGTTTGAGTATTCCAACTAAATCAGTTTTTATTAAAGTTGAGGAGTGGCAGCCTCAAATACTTTCGTTGTTGAGTCCCCAGATGCTGGGATGATACGATTCAAATATAATGATCGCGGTGATGCATCCATAGGTAAAGATATTGCTTAGAGTTTAACTCTTAATTATTTTTCATTAATGTACAACTTATGTAGTAATTTAATAGAAAAATATAGGCCAAGTCTTGTATGCATTTCTAACGGAACCAAAGTAAACTAAATTATATTTGATGTTTACTACATTGCTATGGTGTTGGAAATTTTTGGCAATTTGCATAAATCGTTCTATGATTTTGGCTTCAGATGTATGTTGCCACTTCTATAGATTTATGTGTAGGATTTTTTGCTGCTCTTTTATTCCATTAAGTTATTTTTACAAAATGTTGTGACATGTGATGGTGTAAAATAGTTATATTTTCTATAAATCTATTTTAGCTACAATAACAAAGATGTTTGAACTCTTATGGTTATATTTACTAGCAGCGAAGTGTTTTTATAATATAATAATAATAAAACCCTGCGAAAGTTGAATACACATTGATATTTGATTTGGAAAAGCAGTAGAGGTCAACAATAGAGGTTCAAGTTATTATTCTTTATAAACATTCTTGTGGAAATTCATATTTGAAGGTTTGGGTCCTGCAACAGTCAAGTAACAATAGTTAGTTCTCATGGTTCATCAGCTTCTTGTGATTATAATATATAGCAGATTGACCTAGTGGAAAGTACCAATCCAAGACGAGAAATGATAGAGTCAAATCGTACCTCTTCAGCAATGGGCGATTGAATTTTTTTCCCTAAAATAAACTTGAGAGCAGTGTCGACCCTGGTGTGACTATTTCACTTTAAAAATTAAAAAAATTTGTTTTGTAGAGATAGCTTTTGCGGGGAATTATTGTATTCTGCCGAGCTTATTTTAGGAACTGCTATATGATGGTTAGCAGGCTATTTATTTATACCGATTGGTAAGGGTAGGAAGACAATTTTGTATTATATTTTTAGGAAATAATAGTAAGTTTCGTATCATTAAACCCAGTAGTCCCTTGGAGAGTGGTGGGGTGAAGGAGATTATTAAACCCAGTAGTCCCTTGAACCAAACAATACCTCAATCCAAGCCAATCTTTTGAACCAAAATAGCTATTATAAAATATAATATCACTTGCTCTATGCATTATTTTTATCTTTTCAACCAAGTAATGTATAGTTAGAATAAAAAATGGTAAAACTTTGATATGGATCGCCCTATGAAGTAGATAACATTAGAATGTAGAATGAAATATGTCATCCCACGTATATTAGAACCTTCATGTTCTTGTCTAAATGAGCAACTTTTTTTGTAATGGCCAGGTTCATTACAATGCCCACAATGTCACGATTTACCCTTTTTGCTTTTGATTTTGGATTCAGTCCCCTTTGTCCAGACGATAACAGGATCCTTTAGTATGCCACTGCTGGTCACGGTCAGTCTTTTCCTTTTGATCGAGTGGTTGCCGTCTTCCAGAATCATGTCCCTTTGAAGCTGTGTTTTGAAAATTACAGAATGAATTTCATCCATCACACTCTTGTATAGATCCTATGTTGTGAATTCGATGCTGCAAAGCTGATAAATCTTGGCATGCAATGATATTTCTATCATCAATTCCCTTGGCTGCACTATACTAGCCAAAAAATTTGTCCCTGAGCACCTGTGCTTTCCCCATCTCCTCTTGAGCATGATGATCGGGATAGATGTCAAATTAAGAGCTTTCTACTCACAAAACATGAGACAGCAGGGCAGCCATTCGGATCCAAACATCCCTTAAGAACACTCCATACGTTTATCTGAAGTACTTACTGCAACTGTGGTCTTACCTAACCAATGTCAACTTCTTTACACCAAGTCCGATACTAATTTATAAAGTTCTCTATTTGGATTCCTTTTTAATCTTTTCTCGTGCCTTTTAGGGAATTTTTTTTAGGGCATCTCGGAGAGTATTCTGTACTCTATCCTCCATTATGGAGTACTCTATATCACAAATATCCTCAAAACGACAAGTGCTCTGTACAAAACATAATCAATTGATACTGAGAGGTAATCTATATATTTGAAACGTCAATAAGAGAAAAACTAATGATAATACATTCTGCACTTAATCATCTTCAGGTGTGACTCCTACTCCGGTTTTGATAGGCTATTGATAAATTACTGTTGAATCGTATTTTCCGTGAGTCGGTTCATTGCCCTCCATCATTGCTTCACAAATTAATAGAGACTGAGGTTGCCATTTGAAAGAGTCACATCTCTTGGCTCGTGGTCACTCCAGCAAAAAACACACTAGTAAAGAATGCTTTAGCCCACTTTGTCTTTGATACATTTCCGCCCCCCAAACATTATCCTGTATATTAAATTTTGTAACAAATTAATGCCATCATTGTTCAGCAGAATGAGGAAGTAGCATGCAATTTTTTAAGGCCAGACTAAAATTGGATACGGCACGAGCATAGAGTATGTGTCTTGCTTCAGGCATTACCTTTCCCAACAACAAAGCAATAGCCTTATCACCATCACTAATAACATCCAGTGGTTTCAAAAACCCATATGTATGTGTCAGCTGTTTCCTCTGTTACCATATCTATGATGCCAACAAATTGAACGAACATTTTGAACATACCTTCAACAAACAACCTGCTTAGTCTGTTATGACCATCAACAACATATTTGATATACATACCTTCATCACTTTCTGCTAAAGCGGCCTCTGCATGCCAAGCATTCGAGTTCTTTCATGATATGATCCAACAAAATTATAAAGGTCCTTAGCTGTGAAACCTACATTCTTGAGAGTTGTAACCATGAAATCCATAATCTTCCCAGTTCTGATTCCAGAATGCAGAATCCTTCATTGTCCTGATCTTCATAGCCTGGCCATTTCTAATTTGTTTATGTGGTTTGAAGGAACGAACATATTCTGATTGTGCAATTTGTGACTGTGTTTAGGCTCAAAATTCACCACCTGATATGCACCTCCAGAACCAAAATTAGAACTTACATGTTTAACTCTGAACAAAGCTTTGCACCCGCACCTTGTCATCGGTTATGCACAATTTCGTGCTTTCTTAATTTTGGACAGTAGGCGGTCAGACCCCCTCATGAGACCCAAACAGAGTAGTACTACGATGATTGTTGATGCCAACAAATTGAACGAACAACATTTTGAACGTGTTAGTCTTGCACGTCGAGTCTGCGCAAAACAACCTGCTTAATCTGTTATGACTGTCAACAACATATTTGATAAGCTGATAAATAAGCTAAAGCATCGGTGCCAAGCATTCGAGTTATTTCATGATCTGATCTAACAAAATTATAAAGGTCCTTAACTGTGAAACCTACATTCTTGTATCCGCCTAGAGATGTAACCATGAAATCCATAATCTTCCTCCAAACCCGGTATTGAAGGTGCTGCACGACCAGTGTTTTCTTTGTCACTTTTAAAAGTATCTGAATCTATTTTTTTGCCAAAAATCAAGGACTTAAGAATGGAATGTCAACAGTGTGAAGAGGTCAACAAATGAGGGTTACACTTGAGTAAGAAAGGGAAAAAAGAAAGGAATAAGATGTGCATGTTTTACTGTAGCTCATTATATCTTGTGTGTTTATGTGAATGCTTACCATAAATAGCGTAATAGTGCAAAGATGCCAAGTATTTTCTGGAAAAATCAATATCAGACTCTATTTTGAGCTGCTTTTGTCTCTCGATCATGTTAATTTTTTTGTAAGAATGTGCTGTGAATTGTCTTGTATTGCTTGCCTTGTAACATCTTTACGTATTCTATAGGATTGCAGATTAGGTTCTTGTGTGGATCTTCTTTGATATGGAAGTTTTAGTAACATTTTCCAGCGATTTTTTATCTTAAGTGATTATGTTATGTCATAAGAATATACAACTTGATATATTACTTATTAACTTTCCAGTTGAATATATGGTTACCTTTTGCTAGTCTAAGATATGTGATTTACTTTAAAGTATCAAAAGAAGATCAACATCTTGATCTTTTCTTGGTAAAATGGAGGTCATTAGTCTTCGATTTCTGTGTTTTGGTGCAGTATGTGTTGAAGATATTATTCTGTCTCAGTTCTATGATAACAAGGTAAGTAAATCGCGAATAAATTGAGTTGTTTTGCTGAAATGTTCTCTTGCAGTGCACTAGTATCTTCTCATTTCATTCTTTTGCTTGTTTAGGTCAATCAGAGTCAAGAATATGCATAGTGTCTGCATGCTTTACAATCTTGCAAATGAACCTTTCTTCTGTTTTGGTTTTGCTTGTTAATGTAATTGCATTTATTTACTTTTAATTTAATTTTTACTATTTTCTTCATAATATCGTTTCATGTCATAGTGATGCATTAATGATGTCACTACTTTGGACACATTTTTTAAATTGCAATAACTGAAGTAATTTGATGAAAGATTAATATGTGCAGTCCATTTGAATTCAGTTATTTGATTAGAACATATCTCAAAAGACAACTATTGTTAGATGTTGAGATATGAGAGTTTAATGAATATCTCTTTCCTATTGCATTATTCAAAGTTGAATCTTATGTAGCAGATCAGTAATAGGATTAGTTCCTATTTAGACGTTTCAATATAAGCATCGCTTACATGTGAGGAAAAAAATCCATTTATTTAAAATGTTATTTTATCAGTACATATATACTTATGCTAATTCATGACCTTT
The DNA here is from genome assembly GCA_026898435.1 of Prunella vulgaris. NCBI lineage: Eukaryota > Viridiplantae > Streptophyta > Magnoliopsida > Lamiales > Lamiaceae > Prunella > Prunella vulgaris. The sequence goes on from JAPKLY010000062.1 coordinate 1,447,903, forward strand.
TCTGTTCTTCCATTCTTTCTTTTTATTTTATTTTTAGATTGGTCCGAGACAGATTGCTAACACGCAAGAAATATATATTTATACTAAAATCTTTTTATTTTTCCAAATTTCTTTTCTTATTAGAACTATTTTCATTTTAGAATTTGAATTGATGCTTGTAGTTTCATTCTTCGATGTTTTATTTAATGAATCAAAGAAAGTTATATGGAAGTGCTTGGACGTCCAAATTTCCTGAATATTTCTTGTATTTACCACTTCTACATCTCCTAGGATCAATATCCTAACGAAAACTTCATCTCTTTAAAAAAAAAAAAAACAGATAGTGAGTGCATTAACCACTTTGTTCAGTTTTTTTTTTGCAAAAGGTTTATTATGCTTGATGGTGATCAGTAACTGACATTAATCTAAGAGTATAATTTATGTTTGTTGCGCCACATTTACTGGGTTGCTTTATACCACATTTTTTGTCTGTTCTAAAATGGGAGCAATTGAACAATATAAATTTGACTTGAATTTTTTTATTGCATTAGTTGGGTCAAACAATTACATTTTTCTTGATCATTTCTATTTAACAGGTGACTAAGATATATTGGTGGGAATGCGCATACCATTAGCATTGTTAGTGTTCAAGTTTTGAAGAAAAACAAAAATTTGAGAATGATTTTGTTTTTCTAATTATTGGAAAGAAGTGGGCTGGGGATGCTTTTGACTTGTAATTTAGAATTTTCTTTAGAACACTTAAAATTAGATTTACTACTACAGTAATAATTTTGTTAGTACTCCCTCCGTCCCACTATAAGTTGTTCATGTTACCATTTTCGTCCGTCCCACTATATGTTGCTCATTTGCTTTTTTACTTTTTTTAGAAACTACTATTCACTTTTTTATTATTATTTTCAATACCTTTTACACTCTTTCCATTACTTTTTCACTTTTCTCCATCACATCACTTATACTTTTTTCACTTTTTCCATCACATCACTTATACCTTTTCACTTTTATCTTAATTCGTGTGCCCAAAAGCAACAAGCAACTTATAGTGGGACGGAGGGAGTATAATATATTGATTTGTTTATTTCATTAATGTTTATAACTTGGGCTTTTCTATGGTCTGGGTGTGTGGCATCAGCCATCCAATGAAAGATAGACACATCATCTAACTTTGTTGTAGGGTGATATCTATGTTGTACGGGTGCAGATACGCAGATGAGGGCGCGATATGATACAAGTTCGGAAATACGAGATTTTTAAAATATCAGGGTACGATTCGTTAAGGATACGTCCATTTATTTATATTTTATTATATATAACATCTAAAAAAATATTTTTTATAAAAAATTTATAAATCAATTATAAATCACTTATATTTTTATCACCTAAAATTTGAGTATATTAATATAAATTCGAGTTACATTAGTTCAATATATAAATCATATTAGTAAATTCAATCTAAAACGAGTGTCACACTATCAATTTAAATTATATGAAATAATAAAATTTAATTTAAACAACATATTTATTGTTTATAAATAGGATTCGAGAATCCGTTAGCTAGATTCACCACGTGGCAGATGGATTCGCCACGTGGAGAATCAGACACGATAATTCAAGAATCTTACTCCTTTTAGGGTGCGGGTGTGAATTCGATATTGTATTATAACATTTTTAGAAGAATCTATGTATCATGGAGTGATATAACTTTGAAATTGGTAAAATAAATTTAAAAATCATAAATAATATAAAATTACTATTATATTCTTATATTAATTTAAGATAAAAGTTTATATAAAAAAATTTACTGTAGAAATTTTTAAAAATAAATTTAAAAACAATAAGGGTATGTTTGTTTTGGGATTTAAGGGATCGTAGCAAGTCATGACTTTGAAATCCTAAGATGTGAAAACCTTGATGAATAGTAAAAGTGTGTTTGTTTTGGGATTTTAGTAGGGTAGGATGTTACTTTATGTCAAATCAAAGTGTGATAATGATTGATTTTATAGGTATAATAGGTATTTTATGAGTGTTGTGTTGGAAAAATTAATAATAGGTTTAATAGGTATTTTTAGGTGTAGATTGAGTTTGAGATGTGAAATTCGGATGTTACATCTTAAACTCATGTAAAGTGTGATCGCAAAATCCTACGTCCATCCGTACTAGTTTTAAAACAAACATACCCTAAGTGACGCGTGCTTGCCCAAGGATTAACCCCATGCAAGTAGATGCCGCTAATATATGCTCTCTCCCCGGGATTAGAAGTACTCCTCTATGCATATAGTTGAAAGCTCTTCATTTAATTTTTTTTAATTATTGTGGATTCTTAAAAATCAAATAATATTATGTAATAAATTTAAAATTGTGTTCTTATTGTGTTATTTTATGGACAAATGCATGTGACTATAAGAAAAATTTTATATTATTTTTTTATAAAAATACATTTTGTCCTTACAGTTACACGGATTTGCTCATATAATAACACAAATTGGAGAGAAAATATGTGTTACTATTAGAGCAAATGTGTGTTATTAACTTATAAAATGCTATTATTTTACACATATTTATTTGTTTTTATAGAATAATAATTTTTCACATAATGCAAAAGCAAAATGTGTTTTACTATAAAATTCATAATTTATTCATACGATATATTTTGTTATTTTGTATTTTATTTAAAACTTGAACAATGTCATTTTATAATAGTTTTCAGCATCTTACGGACTTGTTGTATTTTATAAAAAATGCATTGGAGTATTAATTATGCTTTAAGTTTATAATTTATTACAAAATGTACATTTTTATTAATATATGCTTAGAAAAAATTAATATCAGTAGAATTTTTTCTAAAATAATTAAAAATATATTAAAAAACATTGGCGTCCTCTCAGCGACCGCCAAGCGCTATTTACACCCTTGCAAAAATGTAGTGCTATCTCAGCTAAAGTTTTTGGGCTGAGTCAAAGAAAAAAAGAGGAGTTACCCTTGAGAGCTCAAAGTATAAATATGTTCATTCATAGAGTGAGGGTTCTTCTTCTTCTCCACGTTTTATTCGTTTTCTCTAAATTCCGACCTTCAGCTTCAACATTGGTTGGCTTAGCACCGGGTTATGATTCCTTGTACATCAGAGTTTAGAGGGTATACAGTGTTCAAGTATTTTTTTCATTAATACTTTTTAGGCAAAACTTCCTTTTTGTATTATGTTAATAGAATTTCATATATAAGATTTCATTTCATTTACATCAATTATATCAGTATTTTACTGCAGAAAGAGGTCCTATTAAACAGTCCATATATGTGGAATGGAAATGAACAACCTTGTTATTTTGCAAGGATATTTTTACCACAAACTCTTAATAACTTGATGAACCTTGACTAATTGGTAAAGTGGTTATCAAGTCTAAGAAGAAAGAATTGAATAAGCTTAATAACACTTAAAACTCTTTTAACTTTGTTCTTAAAACATACTGCTTTTGAAATCATATCCACTTATCTATTCTCTCTTCTACTTTTATTTTACCTATTAATTTTTCTTCTACTTTTATATTACCCACTTATTTAATAATAAAATAATACATCACTTTCTATCACAATAATTATCATACTTAACAATAATAAAATAAATAATACAAAATTATATTGATTTGAAATAAAGTTTCATCCAACTCTATTTTTCCATCTTAATCAAACATTACTTTGCTATTTACAGGAGTACCTTCATCCACATTTTTCCATCTATATCTCCATTTTATCCACTATCATCCCTAACCAAACATACCCTTAATGTTTTATAGGATCAATATAAAAAAAATCTAAATTTTAAATAGTTTTTGTAAGCAAATTAATTTTGCTACCCAATAAAATAATGATACGTGTATAAATTAAATAAATATCAACATATATTGCTATTTTAATTTTGAGGATTTACCAAATTAATTCTCTAATTAAATAGTAAAATGATATTTATTGTACACGGTACAAGTCATTATTAAATTACGAGTCTTCCGGTACTCGTAAATGGTAATAAATGACTAATTTGCCCTATTTATGAAGACGGCGGAAATCAATCAATCTAAATTTGGTCGATTCGTAAATGACGTCAATCAAATCGGCATCAGCCAACCGAAGTGCGCCACGTGTCAAGTGCAAGAAAGGAAGGTCTTCACATCTCCACCCTATAAATAGGGGCATTTCTTGTTCATTCTCAAGGGGTCCATACCCAACGAAGACGACGAGCAACGAACGAATAGCAGCAATTCTCTCGACGAGCAAAACTGCGAGCTAAGAAGATCCATCGATCTAGCACTTCGAAGATTCAAGCCTTTTTCACCAAATCTGAAGAAATTCTTCGAATATTCAAGTCGTTCTTCGTCAAAACCCTCCAGAAACATCGTTTGATCCAAGACAAGAGGCCAAATCCCTCCGATCATACATTTTTCTTGAAGAACACCTTGAAGATCATCAAGCGTTCTTCGCCGACTTCAACTGTTCTTCGCCAAATCCAGTCAGAAACATCCCTCGATCAGAGTCAAGGAGCTCCATCCCTCTGATCAGATGTTTCCAGCCGAAGAACACCTCGAAGACAACAAGCGTTCATCGCCGCCTTCAAGGGTTCTTCACCAAGTTCATCCATAAACGCACTCCGATCAGAGATCAAGGTCCAAGACCCCTCCGGTCAAGTGTTCAAGCTCAAGTCAAGACTCGAAGATTCAAAGATCATTCTTCATCAAATCTGAAGCGTTCTTCATCAAAATCTTCCAAGACCAACTCTCGATCCAAAACAAGACGACTCCGTCCTTGGATTAAGTGTTACAAGTCAAAGCCCAAGTCAAAGTCAAAATCAGACCAGAGCCAAGTCAAAGTTGAAGGAGAATCAGAGAATCATAGCTAGAGAGAGAACCCAATATATTCAAGAAATAAATCATTATATATCAATTTCAAGTGTTAATAATAATTTTATTACACAAGAATTATTATCACAGTTTCAATTTCTCAAAATTGTAATTTCCATTCTTTTGTTTATTTAATATTATAATTGACATGCAAATAATTGTGGAGCTATACAAACTGCAAACAATTTTTATTTTGAGTTCAATTACTTTTTATTTTTTTAGTTTTAGCTTGTAAGAAGCATTAACACATGTGAGCAATTCCATGCTGGTGCATTCAAGAGTGATTAACTAAAGCACATCATGTCCAGTTTGCAGAATAATGCACTTTGAGAATGGTGTACATAAGACATTTTATTCAGAGATATGAGCTAAATTTGTAATTACAAAGAGCTCTAGAGGCCTATTAAGATCAAACTTGAGGGATAAAATGGTTATAATATTTAGACAAAATAAGATTTAGTAAAGATATTTTATTTCACTGGTCAAATAGATGATAAAGTGCAGAATGTATTATCATTATTTTTTTTTTGACGTTTCAAATATATAGATTACCTCACAGTATCAATTGATTATGTTTTGTAGTTTTGAGGATATTTGTGATATAGATTATGGACTGTATAATATAGAATACTGCCCTTCAAAAAAAATTCCCTAAAAAAGATTAAAAAGGAATCCAAATAATGGCTGAAAGTAAGCACCGCAGATGTAAAATTTAGTGAGGAAATTTCTAACTCACATATTTAATATTTTTGCCTTTAGGCACACGCTTTGCGGCTGATGGTTTTTTGCAGCCATTGCCTGTGGAAAGGAGATGGAAGGACTGGGGTACTCCACCTGGTTGTCTCCGCTCCCTCCCTGATTATCTTTTTCACCAATATAGGGTTATTTACCAAAAAATAACTGGGCAATGACTTTCTAATAGATCTGGTTTTATGTACAAAAACCTTAAAGAGATACAATGCACTCATACTTAATAGCATAGTATTTAATTATGAGTATGCATGTCTCCTGTGAATTCGAGTTCACATAAACTCGTATCAGTGTTATGTATAATCACTATCACTGTTATTCATATATACTATCACTGTTATAAAAATACACTTGATATTTTGACAATGATAATATATATGCATAACAATGATAGTGAATATATAATAGTAATAATCTATATACATAACAGTGATAATTGATAACCCGAGTTTACGGTGAACTCAAGTTCATACAAGTTTTTGTCTTTAATTATTTATATACCCTCATACTTTCTGAATAAATATTACTAATAAATACTATGATACTAAATTTAAAAAATTATACATAGTGTACAAATTTCAAAAAAGACATTTATTAACTTCACTTTATTTTATTTTTTTATTTAACTTTGTGTGTTATAATAAATTAATATTATGTTTTTTGAAAAAAATAATTATATATCTTATAAAAAATATGAAAATCAATGTATTAAACATGCACGTTTTATTTAATACAAATATCTAAATATGCAAATTTTATGATTTATTGTTAAACAT
>JAPKLY010000062.1:1459311-1477629 GCA_026898435.1 Prunella vulgaris
ACATTCAATGCTCTGAGTCTCTTGTTAATAACTCAGTCTGAACGTGTCTTAATGGAGTCTTACTGATAGGTCCTACGTGCATTCAGCACAGCCTGATAGGTTATTCAGCTCAGTATGTGTTACCTTTTTGCTTCGGACTTACAGGATTCAGGTGAACAGAACCAAGGCCTAAGTCAGGTCCTATGTGCATTCAGCACAGCCTGATAGGTAACACTTTACTCTTCACTGACTGAGTTCTATCCTGAACATGCTTAGTGTATTCAGTAGAAACATCAGACAATGGTACTTCAGGAATGACTTCAGGATGAATTAGCAGGCTTCGATCTTCAGCGAGACTGACTGACTCCTTCAGAATGGTTTACGCTTCAGACTTCAGTAAATTGGGTCGACTCCAATATTCTTCAGTCTTTAGCATGGTCCTCCTGTACTGAATTTCTAACCTAACTATCCTGAACTATTTTATCCTGAACACTATACTTAGGCAAATTCATCAGGGGTTTTGGGATTTAATCAAAATACTCAGATTGTCCCAACAGAAGCTCATGATTTAACGGATTCTTCAATAAGAGGTCCAAAAGACTCGTAAATCATTTTTCTTGCTTTTGTATTGTACTTTGTATATTCAAGTTGTTGGCATGCGAAAACATGAATGCACTTTCTAACTGAGCTTCAGATTAATTAGGGATATAGACATTGATTTTCCTACTAAATAAGGTAATCATCACACCCATTTGATTACCTCCATCTCAACTTATAATCATTCTTCTCAATCAATCCCCCATACAACAACTAATAAATTTCTTTTTTGTCAAGTTCTTCCAAATTTGGAGCACAACACTAATGATGTAACCATCATGAACACAATTTCTCATTCAACATATGTAAGGGTAAAGAAGGAAAATGAATTTTAATTACCATTATCATTGAAGAATTTGAAATAAACGACCCCTTAATTGCATGAACAAACATAGTTATCAAATTCATTGTGCTACAGAGAATAGTTTTCTACAAATGTTAATTGTTTGTTTGGCTAAGGAGAAATTCTTTGATCATCCAAAAGTGCAAACATCAGAGAGAGCAGTAGCCAAAAGTAGCTCAGGACTCGGTTACACCACACCACACGACACCTGATCAGAATCTGTGAATAATCAGGGAACTCAACAAGCAATCAATTAATTATTATAATGACATGTGATAATAATGTTTCATTAACATCCTCAATCAATCTAGAAAATTATTAAGCCCATGATAATCCGAACCAAATCAAGGTGCATTAAATTCACCAAAACACCATCTCTGAGGAAATCCTAAACCATTAATGAAAAACAACAAAAAAAGGAACATGCAGTCTAACAAGTTTGTTTGTGGAGTATAACAAAGGTATGCATGGATCCGTATATTTTGTGGGGAATTAATTATTACATAGATCATGAAAACTATGATCAGGAACAATATAAAAACACTTATATAACTCAAACTCACAAGCACAAATTCTGTTAGGTCAATAAGCTAAATACTATTAACCACAAAAAACCCGATTAACTGCGAGAACTAACTACTATTACTTGACCATTACATGATTAAAATCTCTTATACGAGTTTCTAAAAGCATATTTATAATGAATAATAATTTGAACCTCTATTTCTAAATTCAAGACTTGGACCATATGTTTTTATCTTAAATAAATACACATTAGAGAAAGGAGGTAAAGAAAACTCTGAGAGATACCTTTACTTGTGGATGCATCACAGAGATTATTTTTAAACTTCAAATCCCAATTATAGCATGTATTAATAAAATGTGGCATCATCAAATTTCAATGATGTCAAATCTAGTTAGGGTTGTTCGTTAGGAAGTGACATACACTTGTCAAAGATAAAATTGCTAAATGATATATTAGCAATTTCTATTCCTCAAATTTCTCACAGTTGATATTTGCAGTCAAAGTGATCAAATCATATAAAGCGGACATCTTTTTTATAATTCGGACCAACCAAATATTTAACTACCTTTAGCAAATCTTCAATATTTTGTCTTTTCATGTCATTTGTAGGATTTGTATTAAATCCAATTCCACAAAATTTGTCAATACTCTCATTCATTTGTTCAACAGTCTTCAATGTGCAACCCTCTTTCATTCTTAAATATTTTAACTCAAAAGGATTCAATTAAAATCCCTCACTATGAAGATTGTTGACAAACTTAAACATCTGCCAAATGATGTATCTAACCACATGATGCAAATAATATAATACTTTCGTATCTAATGGACGGTGACCTGAGGGTACGGGGATATGAAGTCTGAACATATGTATTGGTGCCCTTCTTCTTATTTGAAGCCCATGATTTAACGAATTCTTCAACAAGAGATCCAAAAGACACGTAAATCATTTGTCTTATTTTTGTATTGTACATAGTATATTCAAGTTGTTGGCGTGTGAAAACATGAATGCACTTTCTAAGTGAGCTTCAGAGTAATTAGGGATAACATTATTGATTTTCCTACTAAATAAGGTAATCATCACACCCATTTGATTACCCATATCTTATCTTATAATCATCATTCTCAATCAATCTCCCATACCACAACTAATAACTTTCTTTTTTGTCAAGTGCTTACAAATTTGGAGCACAAGACTAATGATGTAACCATAATGAACACAAATTCTCATTCAACATATGTAAGAGTAAAGAAGGAAAATGAAATTTAATTTCCATTACCATTGAAGAATTTGAAACAAGCGACCCCTTAATTGGATGAACAAATATAGTTGTCAAATTCATTGTGCTACAGAGAATAATTTTCTGCAAATGTTAATTATTTGTTTGGCTAAGGAGAAATTATGTGATCATCCAAAAGTGCAAACATCAGAGATGGGAGTAGCCAAAACCCTGCATTTGTTGGTATTTGGTCTCATCTCATGGTTTCGTACGTAAGTCCCAATCTCATTTCCTTGTGCCAACTAAAATTGGATCAATTTCCTTGAATCTTGCCGATAAAAAATGGTATGTATGTGTCTCGACAATTCCTGGCGGGAATTATTTTCTGACGGCTAAGGATCAGTATGTTTTAACGCCTAAACAGGCGTATAATCTACATGGTGGTAAAGGGTTCTTGCTAGAAGGCAAAAACAAAAATGTAATTCCATCGGACAATTACTTCATTCACGGGCCTCCATTTACACTGTCAACTTTTGCTCCGCCCAATTCACCTGATTGGGTGCAGCATTTGTTTTTCCTTCCATCGTCCCTCTTCATCCCTTCCTTAATTGACACGTCTGCAATACCTGCATTCTGAAACTAGAAATGGAAACACACGAGCCTACTGCTCACATCCTGATTGATGTTTGTGCCACCGACCTCACAACTATTTAGACTACCGTCTCTAAGTGTGTGAGCCTCCGCATTGACTTTTTAGATAATCTTTTTGGTATCACTTTGATATCCGTTTGAGTTCTGAAATTACGTCTGACTGGCTTTTTGCTGTAATGTAGTTGTGTATGTGCTTGCACTTGAAGACACTCAACAAATCCTCATTTACAGTTGCTCTGTCTCTTATAAATTGTGTTTGGCGCTTTTGCTGTAATGCAATTATATATTCAGGAGGGAATCAAAATCCCCTTTTGTCGTTGCTCAGTTTCTTATAAATTATGGTTAGCTTTTTGCTGTACTTATATATGATTGAGTTGTTATAGTTGGCTTTGTGGGACGGAGGTAGTACACATTAGTGAAATGAGGTTAAAAGTTAAACTTTGAGAGATGCCTTTACTTGTGGATTCATCACCGAGATCGTAATATGTCTCTATGTCTCAATCATAAATTCATCTAGAGCATTAGCTCTAAACAAACTTAATTGTGTATCCAAACTTTGGCGAGAATAGAGATGCAAGATTACTATGTCGATCTTCACATTATCTAGTGTTTTTTGAAGTTCCAAGCCCCCATTCAAGTGCTCATACATATTTCAAATGAATCTCAATAAGGAGGTTTCATTGAATGATTAAATCTAGTTGATTGATACTTAAGACCTTTGCTCTCATAGCAAATCTGTAAAAACTTTAATTGAGAATCATTTTTAAACTTCAAATCCCAGTTATAGCAATCAGTCACCCCATGCATCACATATTGATAAAACGTGGCATCATCAAAGTTCATATGATGTCCAAAAGACTCGTAAATCATTTATCTTTTGTATTGTACATAGTATATTCAAGTTGTTGGCATGTGAAAACATGAATACACTTTCTAACTGAGCTTCAGAGTAATTAGGGATAACAACATTGATTTTTATACTAAATAAGGTAATCATCACACCCATTTGATTACCCCCATCTCAACTTATAGTCATCCTTTTCAATCAATCCCCACATACCACAACTAATAACTTTCTTTTTTGTCAAGTTCTTCCAAATTTGGAGTACAACACTAATGATGTAACAATCATGAACACAAATTCTCATTCAACAATGTAAGGGCAAAGAAGGAAAATGAAATTTAATTCACATTACCATTAAAGAATTTTGAAACAAACAACCCCTTAATTGGATGAATAAACATAGTTGTCAAATTCATTGTGCTACAAAGAATAGTTTTCTGCAAATGTTAATAGTTTGTTTGGATAAGGAGAAATTTTGTGATCATCCACTCCCTGAGTATTTCCCATATTTTTAACCAAAATTAGGTTATTTACCAAAAAAATAACTTGGCAATGACTTTCTAACAGATCTTGTTTTATGTACAAAACCTTATTCTTCTGATTGTTTCATCTGCATTAACCCTGCTGAGAAGATCTCTGTGCTCCTCATTTGATAATCTTAACTCTTTTCGAAGCTCAGTTATTAGTCCTTCCTTCTCCTAAAGAAATAACATTCCATTGAGAAGACATATAAACCTGATCAAACAAGTATGCCACATTATATTCATGTGATACATAATAAAACAGTACCTAAGGGAATCGGCTTTGAGGCCCTTAGGACTGAACTGTAAGCTTCTTGCTCAAGCGGGTAAATTTAGCTTCCATGTCATTCTTCTCATACATCCTGGCATATGGATGAGTATGCAAGACAGTGGGCCTTCCATTACCAGAAATGCAACCACCTCTTGACATTCTATTCTAATGTGGTGGAGGAAAATCATCATCAGTTCCTGCAAAAACACTCAATTGAAAACAAGGAAAAAAACTAAATGTGCGTCCAAACAAACCCAATATTACATAACAAGGAAAAATGACCTGGCAGTAAGAAATTCGTAATATATGAGAATTGGGACTTCACAATAAAGCTATACAAATAAAACAAATATAAAATATTATCCAAGTTAATCATGTTAATAAATAGTGAGAATACATTTCGATCAGGATAAATCCATCAAACATCATGTAACTGGGTTTCAGCACTTATTCCAACTGCTTGATCATTAGACAAGTTATAAAAATTTGGGACAACAATATCATCTAACCTACATTAATGCAGAATTGGACGAGAGGAAAAACTGTAAACATTGCATTTATTAAGCAGAGGCATACACTTTTAAATCCATTGGTAGTGTTTCCGATAAGAGTGGATTTCAACTACGTGTCCAAAAACTATTAATATATAAATCGTAATAAAAGAAAATCGAGATCTACGACATAGTGTGGCCACATATTAATATCCCATAGTCCCATCACTCGGCTAACCACAAAAATGATCAAGCATATCCTACTTCTGTAGTTCTTTTTCGGAAAAGAACAAAATATTCATCTAGGTAAAAAAATTCTTACCTTGCAGCCAAACTTGTTCTCTCAAAAGTTCACACGGTAGAATTTTTATATCAATTCAATTTGTAAATCTTATATCTCTTAAAAGTGGACCATCAAGTTCTTCGAACCACATCATACCAATGCAAAAACATAACTTTGATCCGATATGGAACTGTTAATAGGAAACTAGTCCCCTCTAAGCAACCAATCGAACGATTCCAACCAAAAAACTGAAAGAAAGATCAGTGGAATCACTCAATGTAGCAAAAAATCCAAAACCTATTCGTGTGGTCCCTGTAATCGCAGCTACCAAAATGTCTCTGACACGACAATGCATGTAAGCTACAAACCCTAACCCACCACAAACCCTATCCCCAATAAACTAAACTGAATTACTGTAATCTTAATATAACTCGGCAACAATCGAATCTTTAGGGCTCTCAAGCTAAAAAAGAACTCACCGCTACTGTCGAAAGCCTCGTAGTATGGCCAACAATTTATCGCAGCTCAAAATAAGGAAACTCCTAAAAGTAATTCCCAAAACCACACGGTCGCTTGAAATTATTTCAGCTTTTTCGAATTACAGCAGCATAGATGAGCAACTGCTATTTTACTTCGTTGATTTGGCTTCCGTGCGTGCGGACGTGAGATGTGTTTATCGAATTGGGTTAGGAATGCTTGTGTTTGAGTTCCGCCTTTGAGATTTGTTGTTTTGCCTTGCTCCAGAACTGATTCCACAAGTGTGGATTTTTTTTTAAAACTTGATAAAATTATACTCCCTCCGTCCCGCTATAAGTTGTTCGTTGCTTTTGGGCACACGAATTAAGGTTAAAGTGAAAAAGTATAAGTGATGTAATGGAAAAAGTGAAAAAGTATAAGTGATGTGATGGAGAAAAGTGAAAAAGTAATGGAAATAGTGTAAAAAGTATTGAAAATAATAATAAAGAAGCGAATAGTAGTTTCCAAAAAAGGTAAAAAAATAATGAGTAACATATAATGGGACGGACGAAAATGGCAACATGAGCAACTTATAGTAGGACAAAAGGAGTACATAATAAATATTCCCTCCATCCCAGTAAATAAGTTGCTCGTTGCTTTTGGACACACAAATTAAGATAAAAATGAAAAAGTATAAGTGATGTGATGAAAAAAGTGAAAAGTAATATGAATAGTATAAAAAGTAATGGAAATAATAATAATAAAGTGAATAGTAGTTTCTAAAAATATGTTGATAGAAAGATTCAGTTGCGTCTAGGTTGGGAAATATTTTTCCATTCTCTTTTGCCTGATGTCTTTGGATTAGTACCTAGACCACTAAGCTTGAAATCACATAAATTGCTCGAACTAGCGTCGGCATTTTGTGCCTCCGAACACGGTATTGAAGGTGCTGCACGACCAGCGTTTTCTTTGTCACTTTTAAAAGCATCTGAATCTTATTTTTTGCCAAAAATCAAGGACTTAAAAATGGAATGTCAACAGTGTGAAGAGGTCAACATATGAGGGTTACACTTGAGTGAGAGGGAAAGAAGAATGGAGTAAGATGTGCATGTTTTAGTATAGCTCATTATATCTTGTGTGTTTATGTGAATGCTTACCATAAATAGGACGATAGTGCAAAGATGCCAAGTATTTTCTGAAAAAATCAATATCAGACTCTATTTTGAACTGCTTTTGTCTCTCGATCATGTTTTTTTTTTCTATAAGAATGTGCTGTGAATTGTGTTGTATTGCTTGCCTTTTAACATCTTTACGTATTCTATAGGATTGGAGATTGGGTTCTTGCCTGGAGCTTCTTTGATATGGAAGCTTTCGTAACATTTTCCAAAGAATTTTTATCTCAAGTGATTATGTTATGACATAAGAATATATTGTTACTTTCGAGTTGAATGTATTGTTACCTTTTACTTAGTCCAAGATATGTGATTGACTATAAAGTGTCAAAAGAAGATCAACATCTTGATCTTTTCTTGGTAAAATGGAGGGCATTAATCTCCGATTTCTGTGTTTTGGTGCAGTATGTGTGGAAGATATTATTCTGCCTCAAGTTCTATGATACCAAGGTAAGCAAATCGCGAATAAATTGAGTTATTTTGCTGAAAGGTTCTCTTGCAGTGCATTAGTATCTTCTCGTTTCATTCTTCTGCTGGTTTAGGCCAATCAGAGTCAAAAGTATGCACAGTGTCTGTATGCTTTACAACAGTACTACATCTTGCAAATGAACCTTTTTCTTAAAACCGTGAATGGTTAGTGGTTCTGTGTTGTTATCATATATCTAGTTTGGTTTTGCTTGTGAATGTAATTTCATTTATCTAGTTTTAATTTAATTTTTACTATTTGCTTCAATATATTGTTTCATGTCGTAGTGATGCATTAATGATGTCACTACTTTGGACACCTTTTAAAAATTCCAGTAAGTTTATGAAAGATTCATATGTGCAGTCCATTCAAATGCAATTGTTTTGATTAATGATTAGAACATATCTCAAAAGACAACCATATGTTGAGATATGCCAGTTTAATGAATATCTCTTTCCTATTGCATTATTCAAAGATGAATCTTATGTAGCAGATCAGTAATAGGATTAGTTCCAGTTTAGACATTTCAATATAAGCATCGCTTACATGTGAGGAAAAAAATCCATTTATTTCATTTATTATTTCATCAGTACATATATCCTTCTGCTAATTCATAGTCTTTTCTGTTCTTTCTTTCTTTATTTTTATTTTATTTTTAGATTGATCTGAGATAGATAGCTAACACGCAAGTAATATCTAAGAAAGATATATTTATACTAAAATCTTTCTCACATTAGAACCATTTTCGTTTTAGTATTTGAAGTGATGCTTGTAGTTTCATTCTTCAGTGTTTTATTTAATGAATCAAAAAAAGTTATGGGAAGTGCTTGGACGTCCAAATTTCCAGAATATATCTTATATTTACCGCTTCTACATCTCCTAGGATTAATATCCTAATAAAAACTTAATCTCTTAAAAAAAGAAGAAGCAGATAGTGAGTGCATTAATCACTTTGTTAAGTTCTTTTTGCAAAAGGTTTATTATGCTTGATGGTGATCAGTATCTTACATTAATCTAAGAATATAATTTATGTTTGTTGCGCCATATTTACTGGGCTGTTTTATACCACATTTTCTGTCTGTTCTATAATGGGAGCAATTGAACAATATAAATTTGACTTGATTTTTTTATTTGTTTTTTGTTGCATTAGTTAGGTCTAACAATGGGAGCAATTGAACAATATAAATTTGACTTGATTTTTGTTGCATTAGTTAGGTCTAACAACTACATTTTTCTTGATCATTTCAATTAAACATGTGACTTAAGATATATTGGTGGGAATTAGTGTACCATTAGCATTGTTAGTGTTCAAATTTTGAAGAAAAACAACAATTTGAGAATGATTTTGTTTTTCTAATTATTGGAAAGAAGCGGCTTTAGGATGTTTTTAACTTGTATTTAGAATTTTCTTTAGAACACTTAAAACTAGATTTACTACTACCGTGATGAATTTGTTAACATGAACTCGTATCACTGTTATTCATTTATTCTATCATTGTTATAAAAATATATTTAATTTTTTAACAGTGATAGTGAATATACATAACAGTTAAGTGTATACACATAACAGTGATAATTAATAACCTAAGTTCACCATGAACTCAGGTTCATACAAGTTTTTATCTATATTGATATGTTTATTTCATTAATGTTTATAACTTGTGGTTTTCTATGACCAGGCTGTCTGACATCAGACATCCAGCGAAAGATCTCTTACATCATCTAACTTTGCTGTAGGGCGATATAACTTTGAAATTGGTTAAATAATATAAAATTGCTTCTATATTCTTATATTAATTTAATAATTAATGAAATCTTATTAGTAGAAATCTAAGAATCAAATGAACGTGGAGACCCCAGCAAAAAACACACTAGTAAAGAATGTTTTAGTCCACTTTGTCTTTGTTTGATACATTACATTTCCGCCACCCAACATTATCATGTATGTTAAATTTTGTGACAAATGAATGCCAGCATTGTTCAGCAGACTGAGGAAGTAGCGTGCATTTTTCAAGGTCAGACTAAAACTTGAAAATAGAGTCTGTGTCTTGCTTCAGACATTACCTTTCCCAACAACAAAGCAATAGCCTTATCACCATCACTAATAACAGCATGTGGTTTCGAAAACCCATATGTATGCGTCAGCTGTTTCCTCTGTTACCATATGTATAACGCCAACAAATTGAACGAATGACATTTTGAACCTGAGTCTGCCAAAAACAACCTGCTTAGTCTGTTATGACCATCAACAACATATTTGATATACATACCTTCATCATTTTCTGCTAAAGCGGCCTCTGCATGCCAAGCATTCGAGTTCTTTCATGATCTGATCCAACAAAATTATAAAGGTCCTTAACTGTGAAACCTACATTCTTGAGAGTTGTAACCATGAAATCCATAATCTTCCCAGTTCTGATTCCAGAATGCAGAATCCTTCATTGTCCTGATCTCCATAGCTTGGCCATTTCTAATTTGTTTATGTGGTTTGAAGGAACGAACATATTCTGATTGTGTTTCGACTCAAAATTCACCACCTGATATGCACCTCCAAAACCAAAATCAGAACTTACATGTTTAAAGGCTTTGCACCCACACCTTGTCATCGGTTATGCAAAATTTCATGCTTTAGGATGGTAGGCGATGTCAGACCCCCTAATGAGAACAAACCTATTTTGCTGGTTAATGGTCTCACGTCTGGAATCACTCGAAACCAATTACAACGGAATAGAAAGCTTCAGCCTCGTCTAGGTTGGGAAATATTTTTCCATTTTTTCCCCATGTCTTTGGATTAGTACCTACACAACTAAGCTTGAAATCACATAAATTGCTCGACATTTTGTGCATCCGAACACGGTATTGAAGGTGTTGCACGACCAATATTCTCTTTGTTACTTTTAAAAGCATCTGAATCTGACTTTTTGCCAAAAATCAAGGACTTAAAAATGGAATGTCAACAGTGTGAAGAGGTCAACATATGAGGGTTACACTTGAGTGAGAGAGGGAAAGAAGAATGGAGTAAGATGTGCATGTTTTACTATAGCTCATTATATCTTGTGTATTTTATGTGAATGCTTACCATAAATAGAATAATAGTGCAAAGATGCCAAGTATTTTCTGAAAAATCAATATCAGACTCTATTTTGAGCTGCTTTTGTTTCTCGATCATGTTAATTTTTTCTATAATAATGTGCTGTGAATTGTGTTGTATTGCTTGCTTTGTAACATTTTGTGTGGAGATTGGGTTCTTGTGTGGAGCTTCTTTGATATGGAAGCTTTAGTAACATTTTTGTTGCATTAGTTGGATCAAACAATTACATTTTTCGTGATCATTTTTATTTAACAGGTGACTAAAATATGTTGGTGGGAATGAGCATACCATCAGCATTGTTAGTGTTCAAGTTTTGAAGAAAAACAAATATTTGAGAATGATTTTGTTTTTCTAATTATTGGAAAGAAGTGGGCCGGGGATGCTTTTGACTTGTAATTTAGAATTTTTTTTAGAATACTTAGAATTAAATTTACTACTACCGTAATAATTTTGTTAGTATAATATATTGATTTGTTTATTTCATTAATGTTATAATTTGGGCTTTTCTATTGTCTGGTTGTGTGGCATCAGTCATCCAATGAAAGATAGACACATCATCTAACTTTGTTGTAGGGTGATATAACTTTGAAATTGGCAAAATAAATTTAAAAATCAGAAATAATATAAAATTACTATTATATTTTTATATTAATTTAAGATAAAAGTTTATATAAAAAAATTTTACTTTAGAAATTTTTAAAAATAAATTTAAAAACAATGAGTGACGCGTGCTTGTCCAGGGATTAACCCCATGCAAGTAGATGCCACTAATGTACGCTCTCTCCCAAGGATTAGGAGTACTCCCTAGCTATGCATATAGTTGAAAGCTCTTCATTTAAATTTTTTTTTAATTATTGTGTATTTTTAAAAATCAAATAGTATTATGTAATAAATTTAAAATTTTGATCTTATTGTGTTATCTATGGACAAATGCATGTCACTATAAGAAAAAATTTATATTACTTTTTTATAAAAATATATTTTGTCCTTACAGTTACACGAATTTGGTCATAGAGTAAAACAAACTGGAGAGCAAATATGTGTTACTATTAGAGTAAATGTGTGTTACCATCTTATAAAATATTGTTATTTTACACATATTCATTTATTTTTATAGAATAAATAATTTTCACATAATGCAAAAGTAAAATGTGTATTACTATAAGAACAAATACCGATTATTCACAAATATTTATTTATTCATAATTTATTTGTACGATATATTTTGTTATTTTTTTATTTTGTTTAGAAGTTGAACAATGTCATTTTATGATAGTTTTCAGCATTTTATGGACTTGTTGTATTTTGAAAAAAATGCATTTGAGTATTAATTATGCTTCAAGTTTATAATTTATTGTAAAATGTACATTTTTATTAATATATGTTTAGAAAAAATTAATATCAGTAGAATATTTTTTTAAAATAATTAAAAATATATTAAAAAACATTGGCGCCGCCTAGACTATCGCCAAGCGCTACTTACACCCTTGCAAAAATATACTGCTACCTCAGCTAAAGTTTTGGGGTTGAGTCAAAGAAAAAAAGATGGAGTTACCCTTGAGAGCTCAAAGTATAAATATGTTCATTCATAGAGTGAGGGTTCTTCTTCTCCACGTTTTATTCGTTTTCTCTAAATTTCGACCTTCAGCTTGAACATTCGTGGCTGAGCCCCAGGTTATGATTCCTTGTACATCAGCTTGAACATTAATATTTTTTTTCATTATTACTTTTTAGGCAAAACTTCCTTTTTGTATTATCTTAATAGAATTTCATATATAAGATTTGCTATATCAGATTTCATGTCATTTACATCAATTATGTTCAGTATTTTGATGAAAATCATTTTCATATACTATAGAAAGAGGTCCTATTAAACTGTCCATGTGTAATGGAAATGAACGACCTTTTTATTTTGCAAGGATATTTTTACCAGAAACTCTTAATAACAACTCTTAATAACTTGATGAACCTTGACTAATTGGTTCCTTGGTAAGGTGGTTCTCAAGTCAAAGAAGAAAGAATTGAATAAGCTTAATAACACTTAAAACTCTTTTAACTTTGTTCTTAAAACATACTGCTTTTGAAATTAGATCCACTTATTTATTTTTCTCCTATTTTTATTTTACACACTTATTTAATAATAAAATAATACTCGCTTTCTATCACAATAATTATCACACTAACAATAACAAAATAAATAATACAATATTATATTGATTTGACATAAAATTTCATCCAACTTTATTTCTCCATCTTAATCAAACATTACTTTGCTATTTACAGGAGTACCTTCATCCACATTTTTCCATCTGCATCTCATCCACCATCATCCCTAACCGAACATACTCTAATGTTTTATAGGATCAAAACATTTAAAAAAAAAATCTAAATTTGAAATAATTTCAATTTCTCAAAATTTTAATTTTAATTTTTTTGTTTATTAAATATTATTAATTGACATGCAAATAATTGTCACTACAAAAAATTTGCATTTTAGCAACAGATTTTACCAACAGGCATAAATCTGTTAGTAATTAATAAGGAATTTGTAACGGATCTGTCTATTTTACTATTCCAACAACTTAGTGACAATTTAAAAACTCATTTTGCAACAAAATATATTTCCTTAGTAATTCTGTATCACTGAAACACCTAGCCACGAGAAGAATCCAATGGCGAATTTTTTAATTTTCCATTTGCTCCGGCGCCGTCTGCGTTCATCATCGTCTGCGTTCGTCCAATGGCGACATTCAGCGGCGCTCAAAGAAGCCCTAGTTTCGTTTCTACCTCAAAGTTTATCGAAAACGTCTATCAGTGGCTTCCAATGAAAGTGTCCAACGGCGGCATCCATCGCCGGTGTCATTTAGCTTAAAGTAAAGCCCTAGCCACACTCTCGACTGTAAGTCTTTTAATTTTCCCACATTAATTGATTGATTCATTTAGGTTGATGTTGATTCTTTGGTTTGTTCCCTAGCTTTCTTTCTATCAATCTTGGGAAGGATTATGCACGATCGAAAATGGTGAGTCTACGGCCCTCTCTTCTCAGATTTGCTCTCGCTCTTTTGATTCAACAGTTTACGCCGTTTATTGTATTGTTATAATGATTACTTCGTCAAATTTTTTTGTCTATTCCGTCCTGTTTGAAGGAATTGTTTGTGGATTTTAGCCCGATCAGCACTTTATTTTATTGTGAAAATTTGAAAGTGATCTGTGATTGATCTGAAATCTGTATCGAGTTCGGGAGTCCGGGATTTCGATCCAATTTCTTCCTTTTCGTTAAACAATTGAGTTAAAAGTTAACAATTGAGCTAAAGGCGAGATACCTGATTTCTTTTATTGATCTGACATCAGTCGTTATCTATTGACTACGATTTTGCAAGATTTGAATCAGATTTCTGAAGTTTCTTGAGTCCATGTGAATTGATCCATTCTGCCTGATGTTTAATACATAGTTTTTAGCGGTGGAATGAGGTAATGGTATGAGTTTTCATAAGGAACGATTGCTCGATTGAATTATTCTCTAAAAATTGTGAAGGCTAGTCCTAGTGGATGGTAATCTAGTTCTGTTCATTTGTAACTATCACGGAGGCTGGATGTCATGTAGGAATTTCTGAGATATTATAAAAGAACTTCACCTATCTTTTTTGTCTTCGCCGAAAGGTGAGACTTAATGGCTTTAACACTATCCCCTCCGATAACTTCATCTTCCCCATGTTGGAGAAAGAAATATTGGGCCGATACCTTGAAGTTGTTTTAAAGGTGAACAAGGACGGATTGAAGGTGAGTTGGTAAATTAAAACGACACATTAATAAGGTTTAATATTAGTATTTTATTTCCATTTTCCACTGATTTTTTTTTTCAACGTCTTTCCCTTTCTATAATCCAAATATAGTTACTCTAATTTTCTTAACCCAACCTCTCTAATTAAACTCTTCATCTGTATGCTGCTGGTTTCTGTTTCTTTTTATCAGTTTTCAGTCCAATATTTTACCCTCTTTGTTTATTGTATCTAGTGTCCCTATCATTTGAGGGTAAATATTTTCCAAGTGTGTTTGTCTATTTCCAACTGAAGTGAACCTTTCTAATTTAAGATTCAACCTTAATGAAATATCCCGAATAGCACACTCTAGCACCCACATATACACACACAAATATTTGTATGCGAAGAAGTGCTCTTCTTTCTGGCTTATTGCTTATGCTCTGCATTTGTCAACTTGGAAAACATTCAGTTATGCTATATTTTTTAATCTCTGGCCTTTAGCAACACTAGTAATTATGCAAAGACTAAAATGAATAGATAGTGGGAAGAGGATGGCCCCATTCTGTTTATCATGAAGGATATATATGTTTAAATAATTATTTTACTTTACCAATTGCTGTACAATATATTAATATTTAATTTATTTAATATGGTGAGTTGTTTCTTTAGGGTGCAGGTAAATCAGGGGTACTGAATAGTCTAATCGGGCATCCTGTGTTGGTAAGTTATTTAGTCTAAAGATTATACAATTAGAACTTCTTTCAGCGACAAACCAGTTTGTCAAAGGCTACCCTTTAATTTTGCAGCCAACTGGTGAAGGTGGTGCAACACGTGCTCCAATATGTGTTGATTTGGCAAGGGATGGTTCCCTTAGAACTAAATCCATTATTTTGCAGATTGATAGTAAATCCGAAGATATTCATGCAAGTGAGGCTTCTAACTTAACTTTACTCATAAAGCAGACTAGGAAACAGATTAGATTCTAACCCCTCTTCGTTGCTTGCAATTCTCATTACATGGAAACTGTTTTCTTTTATCTTTGTGTTCTGTCATAGGTTCTCTTCGGCATTCATTGCAAGAAAGATTGGGTAAAGCATCCGGTAAGGCTCGTGATGAGATATATTTGAAGCTCCATACAAGTACAGGTGTGTTTATTTACTTAACTGAGAAATAGCTTCTGAGGTTTGTTTTTGTGCTTTCGTCTTTATCTGTGGATTCAAACCTTCTATTTTTTTTTCATGTGCTTGTGTTTGGGGGGGGGGGGGGGGGGATGGAATTAGTCACAACACAGTTCACATTGAGTATTTTACTATATTACCAAGTCATCTTTCCAAGTAGTGTAACAGTCGGAAGTATATTCTGATGAGTAATGAATTTTGGTTTTAGTGTGATGAATACTTAGAAGAATTGTTGGTGCACATGAACTAGATACTAGATAGTCAGCTTGGCATTTTCCTGAGTACATTCAAGCGACCATATATTTAGATTTATAATCTCACAACTTGTAGGTTAGTCATCTAATATTGATCTCCATGTTTTTGCAGCTCCACCATTGAAATTGATTGATTTGCCTGGAGTAGATAAGGCAACATTGATGATTCATTGGTGAGTGGTTTCTGAAATAATTTGGTCTGAAATCTGGGCTTCAGCAAAAAAAAAAAAAACACACTGGGCCTGCTGTTGATGATAATGACTAGTGCATTTCTTTTTCTGAATGTAGTCGTGTTGGAATGCGTTAGGTTGAATTCAAGTCATAGCAAATGCAATTGAGATGCAATGTTCTTGCACTAATGCTAAATGGTTAAATGTCGCAGGACACCTCTATCTTGCAAAACTTTTAATTTTTACTCAAGTGAAGATTATAATGCTTGTCAATTATCAATTATTCCTAGGACATTTTTGTTTTTTTGGATTTGTGATAACCTATCTCTTCATTACAGAGTCAGTATGCTGAACGCAGTGATGCAATACTGCTGGTTATTATACCTGCTTCCCAGGCTCCAGAAGTTGCCACAGCAAAAGCTATTAGAATTGCAAAGGAGTTGGATGGAGAAGGTGGGTTTGCTATCTCGATTTCTTATTTGTGAACGAACAAAGAAAGAAAATGGAAGATACTTTTTACTGATTCTGAATATGCATGTGAATAACTTATATTACTTTCTACTTCAAGGTACAAGAACTGTTGGAGTGATTAGCAAGATAGATCAAGCATCATCACAACCAAAGATCCTTGCTGCAGTGCAATCTATATTAAATTGGGTAACATATTTGGAGTCCCTCCCTCATTGAATATCTGCAAGTTAAGTGAATTGTGCACACTTGCATGTCATAAATATGTCATTGGGCTTTTTTTTCCCTCTAAAAGGTTTTTTTAACAAATATTTCTCTTTATGTGGGGCCCTCTTAAGTCCTTGTTTTCTCCTTTCAGGCAACTAGTCCACAAACTGGGGGAAGCATAAAATCAATGAAGGATAACAAATCTAATGCACAAGATAAAGACAAAGAGAAAGATGTGCAAGAAGGATCTGCACTGAAGATTGCAGGTCCAGAAGGGGAAATAACAGCAGGTTCAACAAAACAATCACATTTGTAGTTTTTTTTTATGTTGGCATAGATGCACTATTTTCAATTTCCTTTGACTTTGAATTGAGATCGAAATTATGATTTATTGGTAGAGTAAAGTAATTAACCATGAAATAGTGGGTTTTGGATTTAAATTTTATGTTATAAGTTTTTGGATAAATATGAACTTTTTATTGCTTTAATTTATTATATATTTGGAAAAACATGATTAAAAGGTTATATTAGGGGCAAAATATTGAATTAATTTTTTTTTTAAAATTACCAACAGATTACTAACAAAATTTAGCAACGGATTACTAACAAATTTTGCCAGGATTTGTTGAGCTTTAGCAATAAATTACTAACGAATTATTAACAAATTTTACCAACGGATTACCAACAGATATATTTACTAACGGAATTTATCAACGAATTACCAAGAGATTTTTAACGGTTTAAAACATGAATTTACCAACGGATTATGTTTACTAACTAATTTTCTAACAGATTACCAACAGACTGGTCATTTAAGGTAAATTTTTTTTTCTGTTAGTAATCTGTTGGTAATTTGTTGGTATATTTTACTAACAGACTGTTATTCCGTTGGTAAATTTAGCAACGAGCTTCATAGCAACCGAAAAAATTTGTTATAAATCTGTTACTAATCCGTTAGTAAATGAAATTTTATTGATTACCAACGGAAAAAATCCGTTGCTAAAAAGTGAATTTTTTGTAGTGCGTCACTCAGGAGCTATATACAAACTGCAAATATTTTTGGTTAAAAAAAAGAACTACAAATATTTTTGGTTAATCAAGTGAAAACCATACATGTACTAAAATGTTGAAGACAAACAATTTTACGAGTTTCTAAAAACAAGTGAAAACCTTTGTGTTTATTTTATTTTTTTATTTAACTTTGTGTGTTATAATAAATTAATATTATTTTTCTTGAAAAAAATAATTATATATCTTATAAAAAATATGAATAATCAATGTATTAAACATGCACGTTTTATTTATTAATACAAATATTTAAACATGCAAAATTTATGATTTATTGTTAAACATATTAATTAACATAAAAAAA
>JAPKLY010000062.1:1482629-1497658 GCA_026898435.1 Prunella vulgaris
GATGGCAAGGGGTATTACTACCTCCGAGCTCGCCCGGGAGAGAAATTCCTGGGGGTCCTCCCGAACAAGGTCCGCGATTGGAAGAATTTGTTCTTCTTTATGGGGCGGAGACTGGGGAGCTTCGACGAGCTACTCCGGGCGAGGAGAATGAATTCCAACCCCCGACGAATATGGGGAGGCTAGCAGTAGGTCGCCTACTTGGTGTGTGTGGGTTGAATTAGATTTACTAATCTAATTCTTTCCTTTTTGCAGGTTTGAAGCATCACATCTCGAGCCGCGAGAAGCCCGAGACGTCTCTTGAGTTTGATGTGGTGCAAGCCGTTTGCTATCTGAGGGGTCAAGAAGATCGAGATATTGCCCACCTGACTCAGCACCATTGCCTGAGGCTCGCCGGACTCCTCACCTTGCCCCACCACCTCGCGATCCAAGGTCCTGATCTTCCAAGTTAACAACTCTTCTGAGCTCGCCCATGGGGGGGGTTAGCTCGCCCGAGATGCTAACTGCTTGACCCTATCTTTCTTGCAGATGGTAGTAGGGTCGCCTTCCCAACGGTCGAGATCCCCGACGCTTACCATATCCTAGCTCGCCATTTCCAAATGGGTCCACCTCGCCCTAACAGGCTCGCCCCGCCTTTGATACTCGCGTTGGACGCGAGTAAGAAGGCCGAGCTCGCCCAGAGGAAGGGCGAGGCAGTCGGGTCGGGGACCTAAAAGGGGTAAACCAAGGCCCCCGAAAACACAAAGGCCACCCAGGTCACCAAGGTGAGCCGAGGTGGAGGGCGAACTGGAGTCGTTCCCGAGCGAGTGGAGGGAGAAAGAGTCTCCACAGGAGCGATGGGTCCCGAGTAGAGGATGAGGACCCTCAGACTTGTAAGAGGACCAAGTACACATGTCTGCACGACGAGGATTCTGATCGGGCCGAGCGAGCCTTGGCGAGGTCTGGGCAACGTGGATCTGCCCAATCCACCGCTCCATTGGCAGCTACGCCCATTCGGAGCTCGCCGCCTTCCCCGTCTCCTTTCGGGATTTGGGCCACTAACGATACGCTCTTGGGTTGGGACCCCGAGCGAGTTCAGTAAGTAGCTCGCCCTCTTAGTCTTTATCATTGTTGTTTTCGTTTTTTTAACTCCCAACTGTTTTAACCTCGCAGCTATGCCTCCATTGCTTACTCGAATCGCCACGAGGCCCTGCATGCCTTCGAGCGATCTCGCTCGCTGACGTCCATGCGTAGCCTCCATCCAGGCCTGGTCCGGAATACCGTGAGCGAGATGCCGAGGCATTGGTCCGCTCCTCAGGTGGCCACCATCAGCGGTCAGAACTTAACCGAGAATCTTTTCCTCTCGGCCCATTATGCAAGTGGGTTACTGCTTGCCAATCAAAAGGCCTTGGAGCAGGCTACCGAGCTGGAGGCAGGTCGCTAAGAAAATAACAAAAGGGTGCTCGCCTTGGTGGACTCCGCCGACAAGGCCAAGAAGCAGGTGAAGCTCGCCGAGGAGAAGGCCGCCGCATCCTTGGCTGCCGAGCAGAGCGCCCTGAAGCAGCTCGAGGACCTCCAGCGTAAGCTCGCCGGGCTGGAACAAGAAGCAGAGGCCAAGATCAAGGTCAAGGAGGATGAGCTCACCGAGAAGCTCGCCAAAGAGGTCGGCGAGCACGAGGTGACCAAGAAGGACCTGGCACTGCAGCGGGGTCTAGTCAGGAGCGCGGACGAGGAGTGCTCAAAATTGATGGATGAGCTCTCGGCCAAGGTAAATGAGGTCGCCGAGCTTTGTCACAACGCTTCCACCTCGGCAGACCTGGTCGCCGCGAGGGCTGAGGCCTCGGATAAGAGCTTCGTGCAGTGCTATGCCGAGGTCCTGCGGGCTCTCTGGTGGGCGCGAGCTCACAATGACGATGAGGTCAAAGCGGTAGTGGGCGAGTTCAAGGAATGCTTGGACATAGTCCCCTTCCCCGACGGCGCCGAGCTGGACATTGGCGACCTCCCAGAGCTCGGGATTCCTCTGGATTTCATTCCGGCACGGTTCAAGATTATCAACACTATCCCGGTACCGGAACTGAATGTTTGCAAAACGGAGGTCGCCAACGAGGAGGAGCAGACCCCACTCACTGTTGCACAGCTCCAAGAGGCCTGCGGGGATGCTATGCTGAATCTTGGCGAGTTCGATGCCAGCGGGCTTACCGGCAACATCACTTCTGAAGTCGAGCTCGCCCTCCCGGCCGACCAGGTCGCCCCCAGCTCTGCCGAGGTGCCTTCTGATGCCCCCGCAGCTCCGGTGACTTAGGGAGCTTTTCAGTTAGTTTTTGTTTTCCAAGTTGTAGTAGCTCGCCCAGAATGAGCTCTTTTTGTAGCTTTTTCTTTTTGTTCAAGTAGTTGTAGCTCGTCGGGCATGTGTAGCTCGCCCAGAAGGAGCTTTTTGCATTTTAAAGATGGTCAGCTGGCCGACCTTTGTGGCCAGCAGCACTACTCATACTTAGGATTTTTTCAGGCACCATTTTTGGCTTGAAAATTTCCCAAGTATTTTTTAATGAAACCCGAGCATTTTTTGTCTAACTCTTTTTACTCACGTTTTTGAATGAAACCCGTAGCAGTACGTATTCTTCGTCTTACACCAATTGGGGTCGCGAATCGCTCGTCTTAAACCACTTGGGGTAGCGAGTTGTACTTCGTTTAATCCACGTTGAGCAGTAGGGTTTCATGAACCTTGCCTTAGACGTTTTTCATCTTTTTGAAGGATTTTTCTAACTTAAGGCAGTTGGTGCTTAGCGACCCTTTATGAAGGGCACCTTCGCGACCTTGGGCACTTTGGCCTTTGCCCACGAGCATTTTGGTTATAACGTTTGGGACCTTGGTCCTTGCGCCATACGAGGCTCCGAACACTTGGCGAGCTGTATTGGGCGAACCCTTTCGAACGGAGGGCGACCTGCAGTAGCTCGCATAGTTGACGAGCTACGGAGGTCCGAACACTTGGCAAATTTTCTTGATTTCACCAGAATTTTTCTAACTTCTTATAGCAGCGTAATTTACACTGGTTGCTATCAACACTTTTGATGCTAACCTTTGGCTAGTCTATTACAAAATCTTAGCTTATTGATAAAACTTTTTCAAGTGTGCCGCACTCCAGGTATATAACGAGGCTTTGCCTTCTGCGTCTTCGAGGTCGTAGGTGCCGTTTGGCCAGGCTGCGGTAACCCGGAACGGTCCTTCCCAGTTTGACCAGAACACACCAGGTGGGGTCATTAGTTTCTTTTTCAACCAGGTCTCCGACCTTGAACTTTCGGTCTCGGACCTGGGAATTGTAGTACTTCTCTGCTCTGCGCTTGTAGGTGGCGTTCTTCATTTCTGACGAAGCTCTGGTCTCTTCGATCAGATCTTTCTCTACTGCCAAGGCTTCATCATTCTTTTCTTCGTCAAATCCTACCACCTTCCAAGTCTTGTTCTGAACTTCGACGGGTACCACCGCCTCAGTTCCGAAGGCTAAGGCAAACGGGGTCTCTCCGGTGCTGGCCCGGTATGATGTTCTGTAAGACCACAGGACCTCCGGGAGTTCGTCTGCCCAGCTTCCTTTCTTATCTTCGAGGCGGAGCTTCAATATGTATTTCAGAATTTTGTTCACCGCCTCGACCTGGCCGTTTGACTGTGGATGGTAATGAGTTGAGTAGTTCTTCTTGATGTTCCATGAACTGCAGAAGTCTCTCAACTTTTGACCGTCGAACTGCCTTCCGTTATCTGTGATGATCGACTGCGGAAGTCTGAACCGGCAGATCAGGTTCTTCCATATGAAGACGAGCGTCCTTTCTTGCGTTATTATTGTGAGAGCTTAGGCCGCAGCCCACTTAGTGTAGTAGTCTACTGCTACAACAGCAAACTTTACACCGCCTCTGCCAGGTGGAAATGGGCCGATCAAGTCGATACCCCATTTTGCAAAAGGTCATGGGCTGAAGACCGACTTCAGCTGGTTGGCTGGGGAGTGGATATTGGGTGCGAAAAGTTGACACTTTCGGCACCTTCGTGCCAAGCTGATGGCATCTTTGCGAAGAGTGGGCCAATAGTACCCCTGCCTGATCGTCTTGTATGCCAACGCTTGCCCCCCAGCGTGACTCCCACAAATTCCTTCGTGGATTTCTTCTAACACCTCGGACCCCTGTTTCTTAGTTAGGCATTTGAGTAGGGGTAGAGAGAATCCACGTTTGTAGAGTTGGTCATCCAGCAGCGTATATCTGGCAACTTGCTTTACTAACCGGCTAGCTTCCCAGGTGTCCACGGGGGTTGTTCCATCTTTTAAGTATTTTTGGATTGGAGTGCACCAATCTTCACCATCTTCATTGTGCTCCTGCCCCCCTCTCAATGTTTGATTCACTTTGTAATCGGACGTCGAGGGTTTTTTCAGCGTGGTGATTACAACCTCCGTGAATTCGGCTTCGCTGTTGCTGGTAGCTAGCCGGGCTAGGGCATCTGCTTGTGTGTTTTCTAGCCACGGTATTTGGTTGATGTAGACCTGCATAAACATCGAGATCAGATGCGCGGCTATCTTCTGGTAGGTCATCATTTGCTGGTCTTTTGCCTCATACTCCTCCCGAACTTGGGATATTATTAGCTGGGAATCTCCGAAAACTTGAAGATTGGTTGCCCCCACAGCTAATGATAGCCTAAGTCCAGCTATCAAAGCTTCATACTCCACCTCATTGTTGGTTGCTCGGAAGTCGAACCGGATTGCAGAGGTGAAGACTTGTCTGTCCGGGCTGATCAGGACTACGTCGGTGCCTGCTGCTGTGCTGGTCGATGATCCATCAACGTAGAGGTGCCACGGAGCTATACGCCCCCTTGTCGGATCTTGTGGGAAAGTTAGCTCAACGATAAAGTTTGCAAGCGCTTGTCCCTTGATCATTGTTCGGGGTGCGTAGGTTATACCGTATTGGCTAATCTCAAGTGACCATTTCAGCAGACGTCCGGCGGTGTCCGGCCGTTGTAGTATCTGCCTTAGCGGGAATGTTGTTAACACCTCCACCGGATGGTCGAAGAAGTAGGGCCTCAATTTTCTAACACTCATCACCAGTGCATAAGCTAGCTTCTCCGTTGGGGTATACCGCAACTCAGCTTCGTGTAAGACCTGGCTTACATAGTACACTGGTAGGTGTGTTTTCGCCTCTTCTCAGACCAGGACGGAGCTAATAGCCACCTCCGATGCTGTGAGGTAAAGGTACAGCTTCTCTCCAGGTATTGGCTTTGATAGGACCTGCGTATCTGCCAGGTATGCCTTAATGTCTTCGAAGGCTCGCTGGCATTCACTCGTCCACACGAAGTGCTTGTTGAGGTGCAACTTGTTGGCCTTGGCCGCTTCCTTGTACCTTCGTGTGTTCGCTTTTATCGCCTAAAAAAATGGGCAATTTCGGTCGCCAGACCTGGAGATGAACCTGTTCAGAGCTGCCATACACCCGGTCAGTCTTTGAATTTTTTACACGGAATCGGGTATGCCCATCTCAATTATGCACTGGACCTGTGTTGGGTTGACCTCAATTCCACGTTGGCTAACTAGGTGCCCCAGGAACTTTCTGGAAAGTACGCCGAAGCTAGTCTTTTTGGGGTTCAGCTTCATGTTGTAGTGGCGTAGTATGTCGAAGGTCTGTTTGAGGTGGTCGAGGTGATCCTTCTTTCTCAAACTTTTGACAACTATGTCATCCACGTACACCTCCATCGATTCGCCAATGTGCTGGTCGAACATCTTATTCACCAACCTTTGGTAGGTTGCTCCGGCGTTGATGAGTCTGAACGGCATCCTTTCCCAGCAATACATGTTTATGCTGGTGTAGAACGTCGTGTGTTCCTGGTCATCTGGGTGTAACGCTATCTGGTGATAGCCTGCAAAAGCATCCATGAATGTCATCATCTCATGGCCTGAGGTGCTATCTACCAACTGGTCAATGTGAGGTAGTGGGAAGTTGTCCTTCGGGCATGCTTTGTTCAGGTCCGTGAAGTCGATGCAGAGCCTCCACGTCCCGTTATGTTTCTTCACCAGGACGGGGTTTGCGACCCACTGCGGACACAAAGCTTCTTTTATCAACTTGTTATCCAGCAACTTCCCCACCTCAACGGTTAAAGCTGCGTATTTGTCTGGTCCATACTTCCTCCGTTTTTGGCGTACGGGTCTCCTTGTCGGATCTATGTTAAGTCGGTGGCAATCGTTCTCCAACTGGATTCCCGTCATATCTTCATGGGACCAAGCAAACACGTCCAAGTTGGACATCAAGAACAGTTTCATCCTCGACCGGTACGGTTCAGGTAACAGGAGCCTATGAAGAGTTCCAAGTTCCTTTCCGGGTCCACCGGGAGTGCTGTTAATTCCTCCATGGGAGTGGCTTTTCTCTTTTGACTTTTCCACCTCGGGTCGCTGATGAACTCGTCCCACTCCTCTTGTGACATCTGCGCAGGTTCATGACCTATGCGCGGTTCGAGGTCATCGGTTTGGCCTTCAGCTTGGGTGGGTTCATCAACTGTTAGTACCTCCGGTGGTTTGTCAACTTGGGATGGTTCGGTGACCAGGGGAGTTGGGTCAATGTCCATTGGTCCTGGTTTTGACCTCCCACAGGTCCCCCATCTTAGGCTTCATCAACCACTTCCTGGGCGCAGGTGGCAGATCCTGCACAGGTCCCAACACTTGGTTGTTTTGGGTTTCCTCTAATCCCTCCATCGGCGCCGGTTGTGTGTCTTGCGCAGGTTCTGAGACTTGTTCGATTTCCGGCAGATCGCCTACCTCCATCATTTCAGTTTCTACCGAGATGACGTCTAGGATGTTTGGCTCATCTGCCGAGATTTGCACATCTTCTTCAAGTACCTGGACATGCGTCACAGATTTTTTGGCCCTGCCATCTTTTAGTTGGAGTAAACACTCTCGGGCCTTTTTCTGTCTCCTTTGAAGTCCCGGCACCTTTCGGAGTTGGGAATTTTAAACAACAGTAGTAGGTCGAACACGCCACTTTGAATTCATTGATAAAGGGGCGGCCGAGGAACCTGTTGTAGGAAGACTGCTGGTCGACAACTAGGAAATCTACTAACATAGTCAGTCTCCTTTCGGGGTCCTCAGCCGATACAAGCTGGACGCTCAACCTAATACTACCTAGGGGGACGGTTACAGCTTCTCCGAACCCCACTATCCTAGCATTGCTAGGCTCTATATACGACTCAAAATTACCTAAGGCATCCAAGGTGGATTTGAAGAGAATGTTGGTGAATGCGCCGGTGTCCACAAGCAGCCTGTGAACTCGAACGTTCATGATGTTGGCGGTTATCACCAACAAGTCGTTGTGGGGCGTCAGTACCCCCTCCAGGTCCGCTGAGGAGAATGTCAGCTCATCAGTGAGATGCGCGATGGGCCTGGGACCGGAGCTGCCCTCCTGGACCTGGTTCACGGCCCAGATTTTGGCCTTCCTCTTTCTCTTGGATATAGAAGATCCCCCATCTTGGAGACCTCCGGCAGCTCCGATCTCCGCCTCGAGAACCAACAGTTCTCGAGTTGGCTCCATGTTCTGTTGAGCTTGGGGAGGTGCCCTTCGTCTGTTCTGAGGTCCGCGTTGGCCTGCGTCCTCCTCTTTGTCGTCGGAGGCTTCCCTCCTCTCGAACCTGGACCTCTTCGCCGGTGCCTTTTTCACAAACTCGAGCAGCTTCCCATCCTCGTAAAATTTCCAAAGTTGTTTAAGGAAGTCTCGACATTCACTGGTGAAGTGGCCGATCGATTGGTGGTAGGCACAGTATTTGTTGGGGTTGAGTTTCGCGCAATCTTGGCGAATTCTCCTTGGCTCTTCCAACAAGGCCTTGTCCTTGACCGCCATAAAGACGTGGTCGACGGAGACGGTGAGGACCTGGTTGAGCTTCTCCTTGAACTCGTCCCCGTCGCCAAAGGCTTTTAAGTTCCGAGGAGCCTTGTATGTCCCCCCAGACTTCTTCCCGTAGGATTTTTTTCTCCTGCGGGGCACCAACTTATTTCAGTAGTGCCTCCTGCATAGCCACGAAAACCCCCGCCTTGTGGCGGAATTCAGTGTAAGTGTTCGAACATGCGAGGTGCATCTCCTTCCAGAGGTCGGTGCCCTTTCTGAGCCCGGCCATCGCTGCGACGACCTTAGTATCCTCGCTCACCGGCTCGCCTTCCAACAGTATCCTGTCAAACCTCTCCAGGTACTGTTGGTCGGTCTCATTTTCACCTTGATGGATGTTGGCAAGACGGTGCTTCTGGGTAAGGTAGGATCCAAACCCAGAGAAGTGAGCCAGAAACTCCAGTGAGAGTTGGCCAAATAAGTGGATTGACCCCGGGGTGAGTGATGAGAACCAGCGGTGGGCTCGGTCTCCATGGGTCAGCGGGAAGTTCCGACACTGAGTAGAGTCGGTGGCACCCACCGAAATCATAAAGTCTGCATACTTGGCCAGGTGGACCTTCTGGTCAGATTTGCCCTCATATGCAGACATCACCGGGAATTGAATTTTCTTCTGGACCGGTGCGCGGAGGATGGCAGGTGCCAATGGAGATGCGGGGATAGTGGTGGCGTCAGGTCCGCCAGACTTGGCTGCTACTTGTGCTTGTAGCATTTCGATGGCCTTTTTTAGTGAGGCCAGCTCATCATTTTGGGTCACTCCGGCGGAGGTTGCTCGAAGGTCGTGCACCTCGTGGATGCACACCCCCGAGGCGCCTCACTCTGGGATGACCTCTCCGTGACGGGCTGGAATTGACGTCCACCATGTGGGCCCAACCTGTCGGTCGCTGGCCTTCTCAATCGGTCGTGGGCGGACCTGCGCGGCTGCAGGTCTGAATCTCCCCCGTGGGATGTGACCGGGGCGGCTGTTCGTTCGTTCTCTCCACACCTGGGTCCCAGTCTGCCCTGGAGGACCTCCTTCCTCAGAGATTGGTCGGTGTCGGATGCCTCGGTGTAGGCCGAAGCTCGCCCGGTGTGCTGGGCGAGCTCCTCCTCCACCATCTTAGCCTTACCGGCCCGTTCGCGGTGCTTGCGAGCTTGGGCCGAGCTCGCCTCCTGCTCGGTGGGGAGGTTGTTGTACTCCCCCCGGGTCTGGGTACCCTGAGTGGGCCTCGTTTGCTCCCGGGCCTCGGCGGCTGGAGCTCGCCTAGGCACTAGGGCGAGCTCGTCATGCTGCCTCTGCTGCAACCTCTGCAAGGTTGCGATGGTGCGTTGGAGCTCGTCGGGATTGTTGGCCAGGTCCCTCAGGGTGGGGCTCAAATCCTCCTGAGTTACCACAACCAGCGGAGGTCGCGGGCCTGTGTTTTTCGGGGGAGCTTAGCGCGAGGTCTCCACCTCGGCCTGGTCCTGGTCGCCCCCCTTTGACCTTCCGGTAGCTGCCGAGGTCTGTCCCTTAGCCATTTTATAATTTTGGAGAAGCTCACCACAGGTCACCGAGGTTGCTGAGGTAGATCGTCGAGCTCACCGAGGTCGTGGTCTTCAACCAGGGTGTACTTGTCCGAATTTTTGTCTAGCCCCGCGTGCGACGAATTATCTGAAATCCGGTTTATTCGTGTACACGCGTGCGTTTGAAAACTTTTTCGGGCAGAATTTTGGAAAATCCAAAAATTTGGATTTTTGTCCGGAAATCTGGGTTTTTCGTTCAAGGAGTAAGAACGTGTGTGTAACTTCAAGTGTTCTTGAGCCTTGGCCAAGAACACCTTCAAATCTTCAAACCTTCAACAAACCCTAATTTTGTTTTTCAAATTTTTAAGAATCGACCCTTCTTCTAGCGCCAAATTGTTGAAAGGATTTACTAACCGTGTTTGTTTATGTGGCTTTATAACGTATTAATCCTACCAAACAATAATCGAGGGTTTTGTGTTCTTGGATAATATAGAGAGAGAGAGTAAAGAGCTTTAGAGAGAGAAAGTAGAGTGTTGGGATTATATTCATTGTGTAATAGTTACAAGAGAGGTCTTATTTATAGGTGTGCGAGTGTGAGACGGCACCTTACGAGCCTTTTTGGCTTCTGGTGTTGACGAGGGTTCCTTACCCTCGTCTTGGTCCCCCATACTGCTCCCCTTTCAATGCCCCTTTCTACTACATGTACATGTCCTATCTATACACCCGCTGGTTGGGTTCCCGGGCCCGGCGAGCTACCCGGTGAGCTGCCTGGCGAACTCCCTTGCCTTGTGCCATTTCTGGGAGTATAGGGATGGGTTTCGGCTCGACCCCCGTGCTAGCGGGTGAGCTCCCTCGCGAGCTCTCCTCGCTTCGCCCGATTGGTAAGATGGTCCCAGGCTTTTGAGGCCTGGGCAAGCTGCTACCCACTTCGCCGAGCTCGGCGACCTGCGGGTCCTTCGTAATTATACTGATGCCTGCTGTGTTAGTTCGCCTTGTCAACACCTTTATCACATCTTCAATATTTTGTCTTTTCATGTTATTTGTAGGATTGGAATTAAATCCAGCTCCACAAAATTTGTCACTACTCTCATTCATTTGCTCAACAGTCTTCAACGTGCAACCCTCTTTCATTCTTAAATCTTTTAACTCAAAAGGATTTAATTAAAATCCCTCACTGTGAAGATCGTAGACAAACTTAAACATCTGCCAAATGATGTATCTAACCACATGATGCAAATAATATAATACTTTCGTATATAATGGACGGTGACCTAGGGGTACGATGATATGAAGTCTGAACATATGTATTGGTGCTCTATCTTTTTATTTGAAGCCCATGATTTAACGGATTCTTCAACAAGAGGTCCAAAAGACTTGTAAATCATTTGTCTTGCTTTTGTATTGTACATAGTATATTCAAGTTGTTGGCATGTGAAAATATGAATGCACTTTCTAACTGAGCTTCAGATTAATTAGGGATAACAACATTGATTTTCCTTCTAAATAAGGTAATCATCACACCCATTTGATTACCCCCATCTCAACTTATAATTAGCCTTCTCAATCAATCCACCATACCACAACTGATAACTTTTTTTTTTGTCAAGTTCTTCCAAATTTGGAGCACAATACTAATGATGTAACCATCATGAACACAAATTCTCATTTAACATATGTATGGGTAAAGAAGGAAAATGAAATTTAATTCTCATTACCATTGAAGAATTTGAAACAAATGACCCCTTAATAGGATGAACAAAAATAGTTGTCAAATTCATTGTGCTACAGAGAATAGTTTTCTGCAAATGTTAATTGTTTGTTTAGCTAAGGAGAAATTATGTGATCATCCAAAAGTGCAAACATTAGAGAAGGGAGTAGCCAAAAGTAGCTCAGGACTCGTGGATTAGTGAAAGGAGGTAAGAATTAAACTCTGAGAGATACCTTTACTTGTGGATGCATCACAGAGATCATTTTTAAACTTCAAATCCCAGTTATAGCAATCAGTCACCCGATGCATCACGTATTAATAAAACGTGGCATCATCAAAGTTCATACGATGTCAAATCTAGTTATGGCAGTTCGTTAGGAAGTGACGTACACTTGTCAAAGATATAATTGCTAAATTATATATGTTATTACCTGATTAAATCCTTATGTGGCTGGGATCAGGATAACAAATAAATATAATAATACTTGAATAATCGTGCAGAAAATGTAAATAACACAGAGATTTGCCTAGGTCTTGTATTGCAAGAGCTAGGACTTAAATGTAGTCTTTGTATTTGACAAATTCGTGGATCTTTACAATGATGGCCCTAAGGTCATATTTATAGACGATCCTAAATAAGGTATGTGCATCTATCGTGCTAAATTGGTCAATTAGACCGTTACAAATATTATTTCAGGAAGTCTTCTCTCCATAAATGGTAGCTTCCCTTGTGTAGGCATTAAATGATATTAATTAAGCTCTTAATTATGCATAATAACAATAATTTCTTTGTAAGAGTTAACCATGAGAGTGCTCGTGCCAGCAGGTGCTCAGCTTGCTCGTGCTCGATGGTGCTCGACTTGCTCGTGCACGTAGGTGCTCGACTTGCTCGTGTTCATTGGTGCTTGACTTGCCCGTGTTTGTAGACATGGGTCTTGTTTGTCTTGCCCGTGCTTGTACTCCAAGCTCTTCTATATTGGGTTTGAGCCTTGTTCGATCATTTATGGGCTTGGGCCCATTGTAATAATCATACCACAACAATTGCCCCTACTTTTGATATGCTCAACTCTTCGACGTGTAGCATGTTAAAAGTAAGTCGATAGTAGAACTGATTGGGATTAATAAGATGTCTTAACCGAAGATATTTTAAAGTAGTCGATGTTGCTCCATATGCCTCTGGAACTTAAAATTTATATTTTCCGAGACAGAGACGACTTAACTGCTACTACGTAGACTATGAAATCCTGTCTCAGAAAAAATTTAAAATTCCAGCAACTCTTTGAGGTGTACCTTCGTGAAATAAAATCCCAAAAATTCCACTCATTTTCTATAAAATTTGATCTCGCACGCTGAATATCAAGAAGAAAGAAACTCAAAATAATTTTTAATTTTTCTGAGACAGGAACGATTTCATTGCTACTACGTAGACTATGAAATCTTGTCTCAGAAAAAATTAAAA
Source organism: Prunella vulgaris (assembly GCA_026898435.1). Taxonomy (NCBI): domain Eukaryota; kingdom Viridiplantae; phylum Streptophyta; class Magnoliopsida; order Lamiales; family Lamiaceae; genus Prunella; species Prunella vulgaris. Next base: position 1,495,138 of record JAPKLY010000062.1, read on the forward strand.
ATAATCCAATCACTCTGAGGCTCGTCTTCGTGAAATAAAATCCAAAAAATCCTACTCTTGAGATGGATCAATAGAATTAAATATTGATGTTGGAGTCCTTAAATCGGTTGTAAAAATTATTTTGGCACAATCCATAAGCTTGATCCAAACTTTTTGTAGGAAGAATTTAGCAGACACTTGAAATCTCTGAGCATGATTCAAATTCCTTTTTCATAATTAGAGACATCTCTAATTAATTTCTTCCAACTAATAAAAATAATCGAAGTTGAACTTATTGTTTACCCCAATATCTCTTCCATATGCAGGTGATATTTTTTTTCCATATATATATACTTTGAAGTCTCTTGCCATACTGAATGAAAAAAGTGGCGGCCTTCTTGTTTTCATGTAATCTTCATAGTATATAATAAAGCTGGCAATGAATCCTTACCTTTAACAATTTTTAGCCCATAAAAGTTGACCCACCAAAGCAAATTACTCCACTGTCTATTTTTTTCCTTTCCAAGCACATACTTCATATTGCCGCCTAGTACCTTATTTGTACATATCCTTTTCCTTTTCTTTTTTATATCGACGCAAATCTTGACCCCAGTTTTATATACTCACATGAAATTAGAGTCAAATCCATAATTGCGCCGCGAGTCACCGATTCACCTCAGAAAGAAAAGATAACAAAAAAAAAATCCTGCTGCCCAAAATAACAAAAAATGCGGCCACTTCTCATTGAATGGAACAAAAAAATCCTGCTGCCCAAAATACATAATTCCCTTCCAATTAATAATAATTTGAGTTGAATTGATCCTGCCGCTGTTGACATATATATATTTCCCATATATATGTATACATTTTCCATATACATATATATTAATTGAGGCTATATCTGATAATCAATTTCCCAAAATCAGCTGCCAAACTTTACAACTTTAATATACATATTAATGTACGCCCACGCTCAAGGATCAAGGTAATATTTTGGAATATATAGCAGACGTGCATATATATCAAATAAGTTTCCCGTATATATATATGCACCTAAATATATATACTAACAATAAGATATGTATATACGCATATATACATACATCTTTCGTCTGAGTAGAGCTGTTGGAAAAATTCAGCGCGTTTCTTTTTCTTCTGCCGATGTTCCGACGACGGCGGCCCAAAAACTTCATCTCCTCCGCTGCCTGCGTCCTCGTCCAGTATAACAATGATGACGCCCGGTCAAACTACAGTGTATACGTGGGCGATGAGCGTGCTTCCTTCTCCTCCAGAACGTCGTGAACACGATACTGACTTCTGTCTGCAAGCAGGTTTGGATCCATGGCCTTCTACAGCGCGCACAATGTTGACGGTTTCGTCTGAGAATCGGCGGTTTTTTTTTTGTCTCGTAAACCTGACGACTGATTTTGGACGGACTTTGATCCGCGTGACTCCAGTTTTTCCATCGCCACTAATCAAAACCCAGCTTCTTACCGTCCAACACCCTCCGGGCTTACGACGGAAGTGGCGGTGCTCGACAACAACTGATGGTGGCTATTGTTCACCCATTCAAACCAGCCACTGTCTAACAACCAGGTATACATATATACAAATACATATATTCATCTATGTACTCTTTTTTCAGGCCACTTATATCGTTGCCACCTCCACAACAACCCTTACTTGTTGTACTTGATTTGAATGAGTTAAGGATTTTAGACTATGTTGAATTGGATCCGAGATGAATTCTCTCATTTTGAAGAAGGATTTGGACTGTTGCGCCAATGAACTCTGATCCTCTATATTGAAAATGTTGACGCTGTTCTTGCTTTATTCTGGCTGCTAAACACTAGATACCCCAATGAAAAAGAAATTGCCGCTAAGACTGAATATGCATTAAAAAGATTGCTCTATGTGGCTCCTCTGACTGATGTGGTATGCGAAGGCAGTGTATAAAATGATGTAATTAAGACGATGATAAAAATATTAAGCTTCACGATGTAAGAGACTCAAGCAAAGTCAGCGCTTGCTCTTGTAGGAATCTTTGATACGAGAAAGGACCATTCAACAGGTAATGAAAATCAGTTGTATTCCACACTGATCCTCAACAATCAATCACCAAGAACAGCTATCCCACTCCCCGTCCAACATCTCCCAGGCTTATGATGGAAACAGAGGTGTTCTTTATCAATTAATGACATGCGAACGGCCAACTACGGAAACAACTTCACCCACTACAGTGGTCGATAGTTGAGAAAAGTCCACCTCTTGCCGTCCAAAACCCCCGAACTTACGATAGAAATGACGATATTCTCTTAGGTAAATTCGGACGACACTTTCCAGCAACGAATCATCGTCGACAACGGTCTCTACTCCGTGTTATAGTAGTAGACAAAACTGCTTCTCACGTCATTATGGTTGTTGGCACCGGTTTTCCTCCACCATGTCGTGAGCTCATCGCTGCCACAAGATCGATGTGCCATAGCACATATTTTCATCTCCGCCAGCCTCTGCTCGCAATGCTTGGTCAGTGACGGACTAC
>JAPKLY010000062.1:1497668-1519628 GCA_026898435.1 Prunella vulgaris
GACACGACAACTTCTTCTTGATCAGCCTCTATGCGACTTCGTGACTTTTTCTGGTGTTCAATAATATACATTGCTTCCGTCCAACACCCCCGGGCTTATGACGGAAGCGGAGATGTTCTTCATCAATCGACAACATGTGGTTAACGTTTATCTCTATCCTGCATCTGAATAGACATCGGCGTGTTTCCCTTTGTTTTCCTCGGCGCATGGACGAAACAGAAAGATAAATACATTGGATGAAATAGTCAGAGAGAAACGATAGTCGATCTGTACAAACACAACGGTACGGCGGCAGTCGATCTCTCCTGCATTTCTTACTTCTACCCGCTGTTGTGTTGACGGTAGCTCTTTCGTTACTTGCCTCAAGTCAACTTGTTTTATACATCAGATGGTTGCTGTGAGTATACGATTTGAGTTTGATGGTGAGAAAATAGCGAACAACCCAATGTCGGCATCTCTTTTCAGAAAAGATAAATTGGAAACTTCTCCAAGTTCTCTTCTCGTCACTTGCACCTGGTTGATGGTGGTTCATATGTCCGACGGCCGTTGTGAGTGGTCGACAAGAGTTCGATGACGGCCGATAACTAACCCACTTCTCCCCGTCCAATATCCCTGGTCTTACAATGCAAATGGCGGCGCTCTACCGCCACCAATATCGGCTATCGTATAAGCATATTCTTCAGCAAATGCCGATCAAAACCAGGTATACATATGTATATATATATATATATATATATATATATATATATTCTTTTTATAAAAAATGAGTTTGCTGTTGTTGATAACTATTCTCATGTTAACTCGTCAAGAGCGGCAATCAAGGTCGTTTCTGAGCGTCCGCCGTCAGTGACGACTTCTTGAACTTAGGACTTTAGTCTGAAGACATTGTCTGTACCAAAGAACTTTTAAGGAGAATCTGTATTGCCTTTGTGACAATTGATTGGGCAAGCAACTATAGCTGATAAGGCTTATAATTCCCTTACTTCAAGGAGTTATATTAGTGCTTGTAGACACCATGACGCCGCTTGTCATCTGGAATAACATTTAAAGCTACTTTTGGATGAGCTAGAGCCTGACATTGGATCGAACTATGTTCTTGTCGAATTTTTAGCCAATCAACCCTATTGTTCGGTTCCTCGCTCCCCCAGAGTCTTTTTTGAGAATTGATATGACTCGCTGGCACTCTAATAATTTTGAAAGTATTGTGACTCAAAATGAGCTTAATTCTTGGCGTGGAAGATATGATACACTCTGTGATGTATACTATTACATATCCTATTCATGTTAAAGGACGGGTCAAACCCTAATAGGAATGATAATGGTGACATATGATATGATGGAAGTAGGTCTCCTTTCTTTTCTTCCTTCGGCTATCACGTACGTGTTTCAATATTGGGAAATTTCCCCCAAATAACTGATGTCTAACTCCTGGTTTCACCTTATGAGCATTCTGATCATCTTTGGGGAAATTTTAATTGTATCGACCAAGCCATCTGAAATGGACAATTTTTGACATTCGTTGTGATTGGACTTATAAACTCAAGATTGTTATCTGAGAAATCCATGAGGATACCACCTTGCTAGCTACTCAGATGTTAGCTCTTTAGACCGCGATCCTGGCTACTCAAGCTCCAATTGAGATGTACCTTCGACGCATAGCCCTCAAAGTGAAGAAAAATGTTGGGACAAAAGTTACATAGGTGAAGATCCTAGAGGAAAAGAGAATGACGAGTTGCAAGGTAAAATTTATATTGCCATGCAAGAATTTTCCTATGCATCGATCAGACTCTTTAACAACTGCTCGATAAGGCTCAAAACAATGATGAGGTCCCATTAAGGATCCTGTGCTCTGTGATCAATGCTCGCTCTACCTTGCTTTTACGGATGCAATTCGAGTCGCTTTGCATGTTTGTCAAGTATGGACTCTTTATGCCCCACTCATATTGTGATCAATTAATATCATCAAAATAATGTGATCACGTCATATGAGCTCAGAGTTGAATATGTTTTAAACAGTGGACGTCCAAATTTTAGTTAAGACTATCTTGTCCTTGTACAATATTTGGACTTTGCAGTTATGTTCTCAAAAACTTGTGCTAGTGATATAATTAGCTCGCCTAGACATCGTAATTTGCCAACTTTGATTTGTAAGATAATTAGCTCGCCTTTGAGTTGGTTTTGCCCGTATTGAGAGATGATTAGCTCGTCAAGGGACTTTGTTAGGGAGATAATTAGCTCGCCTAGACATCGTAATTTGCCAACTTTGATTTGCAAGATAATTAGCTCGCCTTTGAGTTGGTTTTGTCCGTACTGAGAGATGATTAGCTCGTCAAGGGACTTTATTTTTAATGGATTATTCTCGTCAGTTATATTTGTCGAGCTAAATCCACCACGCCTCACACTAAACTCAATTTGCAAGATAATTAGCTCGCCTTTAGTTTAGATTGGGCGACTTTGACTCTAAACATAGTCATGCTCGCTAACTTCAAATAAAGTAAGCGCGAGAATACTTGAAACTCACTAACTTCAAATGATGCTTGCGCGAGGTGCTTGGAGCTCGCTAACTTCCACTAAAGCTTATGCGAGGTGTTGGAGCTCGCTAACTTCCACTGAAGCTTGCGCGAGGTATTTGTAGCTCGCTAACTTCCACTGAAGCTTGCACGAGGTGTTGTTCACAATAATTTTGTAAAGACAAGAGTTATTTTATTCATATATAACAATACATGCCCCCAAGACTTTACAAAATGGTCGTACATCTTATTAAGAATGAAATCCTCTACTCTGATCTTGGAGTTGAAGTACTTCTTCTTGCTATCCGATTAGAGCTTATGCATATGCTCCAAGCACAAATTGAAGGTTCCATTCCAAAAGAAATAACATCTTCATCCTCCAAGTTGGCAACTTCAGTTTGTTGGCGATGTGGAAGTCAGTTTCCTCGTCCTCTTTTCAAAGGACCTTGATTAGTATTGTCTTGCCTTGGTGCTGGCCGTTTAACAAATTTGTTCAACCTTCCTTCCTCAAACAACTTCCACAGTTGTCCAAGAAGATCACGACACCTGCTTGTATTATGACCAGGGCTCATCTCTTGCGTTGAATCTTTTGAAGGTTTCTGGAGTTTTGGATTCTCGTCCTCCATTTCACTTTTTGAATGAAGGTGGATTCTCTTGGTTTTCATCCACCTTTACCTTCCCCAATCTCTGGGTCAATAATTTTTTACGGTTAATGAGTTCGCTTGCTCGTCTTCTGAATTCTGCATATGTCGTGGGTAGGTCCTTGGTAAAACTGCGGAACATGGGGGAATCTCCCCTAAATCCTCCAAGTAGAGAATGAAGCGCAAGTTCATCGCTGACAGGCTCACCACTGAGGATGATCTCATCAATCCTATCGATATATCGTTCTTCTCCCTCATCCTTCTGTTGTCAGACTCTCATCAATCGATGGCGACTTTCCGGCTTGTTGATTTTTGCAGCAAAGTATGATACAAATTTCTCCTCAAGCTCGGAGAAACTATGGATGGAATGAGGAGGAAGATTTACGTACCATTTATGGGCTAGTTTGCCTAGAGTGAGAGGGAATTGACGCCATTTTGTTGCATCCGTCGCACCTCGACCAGTCATATAAATCCTATACTTGGAGAGATGAGTCTCCGGATCTGTCCTTCCCTCATAGAGAAGAGCTTGGAGAGGACTTATCTTCGATTGGACCAGAGCATCTTCCAGCTCGATTGCCAAAGGCTCATTTTCCGAGCTTAATCGTTTCTGAAGATCTCCTTTTGATTTCACCTTGCCCTCTACCTCGGCTAACCTTTTTTGTAAATCCTGGGCCTAACCGATCATAGACTGAAATTCGGGGTTGGTCGCGTCTAAGTAAAGCACTCTGCGCAAAGCTCATTTGTTGACTGGCCGAATTTCCAGTTTCAGCGCTTCTTGAAAATGATATTTGCATTGGAGTGTAGTTAGAGGACTTTGTTAATGATTCTGGAATGGAAAAATCTTATGGTATTTCTCGGTTGGCAGGCCATGATGAGGATCTCGTGGAGAGATCCGAACCAAGTCGGTTGAAAACCGATCGAGATTCGGATTTCGTTGTCTGTTCATCCACTCTTCTCATTTTATTTTGGTGAAAATTATACTTTTTCTTCAGAGCTGAGGATGAACTCCGTGCTGCTCTCATCTCTTTGGCTTTTTGCTGGAGTTCCCGAACAAGTGTATCCATTTGCTCGGAAGACTCAAAGTCTTGCATACAGATAGGCATCAATTCCCTTGTCCGATGCCCGGGGTTGATCTGAGCACGCTCAGCCACGGGGGCTTGGTCCAAGGTGTGTGCGTTTCTATCATACTGATTCCCTTTTGAATGAAACGTTGAACATCCAACATAAGTATTGTAGAGAGTATCATAGGGAGTATTAGCAGCCTTTGAATTTGTCATTTTAATGATGAGTTGGAGAAGATCTTCGAAACTAAAACTTTGAAGATAGTCTTCAAAACTTTCTTTGAGACTTAAGGATTTGAAGATGAACTTCAAAATCCGAGTCTAAGTCCTTAAGATTTGTAGATGTATGTATTTGATTATGCCCTCCTTCTAGCGCCAATTGTTATTACCTGATTAAATCCTTATGTGGCTGGGATCAGGATAACAAATAAATATAATAATACTTGAATAATCGTGCAGAAAATGTAAATAACACAGAGATTTGCCTAGGTCTTGTATTGCAAGAGCTAAGACTTAAATGTAGTCTTTATATTAGACAAATTCATGGATCTTTAAAATGATGGCCCTAAGGTCATATTTATAGACGATCCTAAATAAGGTATGTGCATCTATCGTGCTAAATTGGTCAATTAGACCGTTACAAATATTATTTCAGGAAGTCTTCTCTCCATAAATGGTAGCTTCCCTTGTGTAGGCATTAAATAATATTAATTAAGCTCTTAATTATGCATAATAACAATAATTTCTTTGTAAGAGTTGACCATGAGAGTGCTCGTGCCCGCAGGTGCTCAGCTTGCTCGTGCTCGAAGGTGCTCGACTTGCTCGTGCACGTAGGTGCTCGATTTGCTCGTGCTCGTTGGTGCTTGACTTGCCCGTGTTTGTAGACATGGGTCTTGCTTGTCTTGCCCGTGCTTGTACTCCAAGCTCTTCTATATTGGGTTTGAGCCTTGTTCGATCATTTATGGGCTTGGGCCCATTGTAATAATTGTACCACAACAATATATTAGCAATTTCTATTCCTCAAATTTCTCATAGTTGATATTTGCAGCCAAAGTGATCAAATCCTTTAAAGCGGACATCTTTTTATAATTTGGACCAACCAAATATTTAACTACATTTATCACATCTTCAATATTTTGTCTTTTCATGTCATTTGTAGGATTGGAATTAAATCCAATTCCACAAAATTTGTCAATACTCTCATTCATTTGTTCAACAGTCTTCAACGTGCAACCCTCTTTCATTCGTAAATCTTTTAACTCAAAAGGATTCAATTAAAATCCCTCACTATGAAGATCGTGGACAAACTTAAACATCTGTCAAATGATGTATCTAACCACATGACGTAAATAATATAATACTTTCGCATCTAATGGACGGTGACCTGGGGGTACAGGGATATGAAGTCTGAACATATGTATTGGTGCTCTATCTTCTTATTTGAAGCCCATGATTTAATGGATTCTTCAACAAGAGGTCGAAAAGATACATAAATAATTTGTCTTGCTTTTGTATTGTACATAGTATATTTAAGTTGTTGGCATGTGAAAACATGAATTCACTTTCTAACTGAGCTTCAAAGTAATTAGGGATAACAACATTGATTTTCCTACTAAATAAGATAATCATCACACCCATTTGATTACCCCTATCTCATCTTATAATCATCATTCTCAATCTATCCCCCATACCACAACTAATAACTTTCTTTTTGTCAAGTTCTTACAAATTTGGAGCACAACACTAATGATGTAACCATCGTGAACACAAATTCTCATTCAACATATATAAGGGTAAAGAAGGAAAATGAATTTAATTTCCATTACCATTGAAGAATTTGAAACAAGCGACCCCTTAATTGGATGAACAAACATAGTTGTCAAATTCATTGTGCTATAGAGAATATTTTTTTGTAAATATTAATGTTTGTTTGGCTAAGGAGAAATTATGTGATCATCCAAAAGTGTAAACATCAGAGAAGGGAGTAGCCAAAACCCTGCACTTGTTGGCATTCGATCTCATCTCATGGTTTCGTATGTAATTTGTGCATACGGGTCTTCTCTCAACCATGGAAACCCTAGAAGATGCGCCTGCCTCTCTTTGTCCGGTAACCACACAACATCTGATACAATCGAAGCCGTCTTCTCTCAAATTCTCTCAAACCCTTGCATTTCTAATCCAATTCCATAAACACATTTCATGTCCACACGCACGAAGTAAAATCGCAGTTTCTCATCTATGTTGCTGTAACTCGAAAAAGCTGAATCAATTTCAAGGTTTTCTGCAATGGCCGTCTGGTTTACTTTTAGGGTTTTCCTTGTTTTGAGCTGCGATAAATTGCTGGCTATGGACTTCGAGGCTTTCGACAGTAGCGGGGAGTTCTTTTTTAGCTTGAGAGCCCTAAAGATTCTATTGTTGCCGAGTTCAATTTAGTTTATTGGGGTTAGGATTTGTAGCTTACATGCATTGTCGTGTCAGCGACATTTTGGTAGCTGCGTTTACAGGGACCACGCGAATAGGTTTAGGATTTCTTTACCCCATTGAGTGATTTCACTGATTTTTCTTTTTCAGTTTATCAATTTTTGTCGGAGGGAAATGTAGCCCCTGGGTATGAAAAGTATGTTTATATAATTGAGTAAGTATTTTTCTTGGACTTATGTTTGATTATCGTTCGATTTCTTATAAGCAAGGTTGTAGAAGTCGGAAATCGGTAATCGGGCGCTTTTTGGCCGCCTAGCGCCTAGGGCCGCCTAAGAGGGCGCCTAGGCCATCCTAGAACCGCATAGGGCCGCCTAGAGGGCGCCTAGAATCTTTGAGTTTGATTGTATTAATTGTGAATCATTTATGGTACTTAATTAGAGTATGATCCACTTATTAGTTATGTGAATCTTATTCCTCAATTTTGTATATTTTCTATGTGTATTCACTCTTTTTATTCGGATTTATATGGCCAATTAAATATTCTAAACAATAATGTTTTAAGGTCTAGCTACTACAGGTTAAGTTGGTAAATAGTAGTGAAATTACTTCATCAAAACTTCTTCTGTTGATAAAGATAAATTGCATTATGCCTATGGCTTATTTCCTTTTGATTAGAGGTGGTTTTTGCTCGACTTTGTTTTCTTGAAATTTAGAGACTTTGTTAAAATGCAGGAATCAAGCAAGGCTGCAAAGAAACTTGATGTACCTTGCTGCAATTGCTGATTCACAACCTCAACCACTTACCATGCACTCTCAGCCGGTATATTATTTCATCTCCATGTCTCACTTTTCCTATTTCAACTTGTGTGAATTATTAACAATTCCACACTGATTCCCCCCTACACTGGTTTAGGCTCATTTCGGGACCAACATATTTATATAAAATAAAAAATATAAAATAAACAAAATAAATAAGTGTCCGAGTGGAACACGTCTCCTTTGGGTAATCTGGAGGTTGGTGGTTCAACTCCTCATGGATGCGTATCAAACAATTTTCATGCAGGCTTATAAACATCTATATACCATAAGAGCCACTACACTACAATCAGTCATAAGCAATTTAAAAATATCACCCATTCAGGTCATGACCAGGATAAATTAGTAGCCGAGTAGTGGCGGTCGCTAAAGTTAGTGACTCAAGGTTTAGCGACAGCTGACCAAAAAGCAAGTGACAAATCGGTTCATAAAACACAATCTTTTAGTAGTGAATGTTCTTGTTTTTAGCTAGTCCTAATAATTCTTGTGTATGTTGTTTTGTGGTGTTCTTGGTTGCAATTTAACCGTTCAAAGGAAAATTATGCTAACTAATAAATATGATGTGTGAACATTTGAATCTTGTATGTAGATGAATTAGACTTTCTGTGTGTTATCATTCATGATTTCGTGCCTTAAGAGGATATATAGAAGATTTGATAAACTGCAGATATTCTTATACATGGTTGGCAAAATTTGGGCCGAAGATATTTTGTTGCATATCTGAAGTTTTATACATGGTTTCTTTACCAGTTATAACAATGTCTTCTTCTGCACTTATTTTGTCTTGTGATCAATTTGGTCTAACTGAGAAATTTTTGTACAATAAAATATGCCTGCCTTGATATTATAATTAAGCTAAAAAGTGAGTCTACATTAAAGATTTTGATTCGTGTGAAAGTGTGCAAAAAACTTATTAGAAAAACAAATGCTTTCTTGAATGCACATTTTAGACTATAATTGAATCTTTAATTTGTAAATGCATTAACTGTTAGAGATTGAGTAAGAAAGATATAAGAATGGATGTAAGTAGATATGCAGATGTTATTGAGTGGTTTGAAGGATGGTTGAATATACCCTGCATGCATTAACTACCTACTCAGATTTCACATTAGTGGAAGATATTCGCTTGGACAATTTTATTAGTACTATTTTATTTTACACGAGTTATAAGAATTTAGGTAAGTGAATAGTATAAAATATTACTCCCTCTGTCCATAATAAATAAACCTTTTTTTTTCACGTGATTTAGTGCAATATGTCAGAAGGTATTATGACGTCTATTACGAATTTAAAAATTGTATATGAAGAATATATAGACATACTTTTCATATTCCCTATTATGTTTTTCTTGAGTAAGTATTTTTCTTGGACTTATGTTTGATTATTGTTCGATTTCTTATAAGTGAAAATATCATTTAATTTGCATGTAGAATCTTTGAGTTTTATTGTATTAATTGTGAATCATTTGTGGTACTTAATTAGAGTATGATCCACTTATTAGTTATGTGAATCTTATTCCTCAATTTTGTATATTTATGTGTGTAATCACTCATTTTATTCGGATTTAGATGGCCAATTAAATATTCTGAAAAATAATATTTTAAGGTCTAGCTACTACAGGTTAAGTTGGTAAATAGTAGTGAAATTACTTCATCAAAACTTCTTCTGTTGACAAAGATAAATTGCATTATGCTTATGGCCTAAATCAATTTGAGATTTCTGGAAATGTAGCCCCTAGGTATATTTTAATAGCTCCTAGGTAAACCAAGGTTTCATTTCATGTATTTGGCTAAATCAATTTGAGATTTATGTTGCTTCATATGCATGTGGTACTGAATTATGAAGATTGATTACATTTCATTTCAATGAATTCATTGATATCAATTATATGTTTACTGTATGTTGCTAACAATGATGTAGAAAGTTCTTTTCCAGTTTTTAGCAGCATCTTATTAGACTTGTGTTTGTGGAATCAGGTTAAAGCCCGTAGATGATAGATGAAGTGCGTTCTTTCAGAAAGAGTGAAAGTGTTGGGTTGTCATCAAACTGACAATGTGTTTCATGGATTTAGGCTTGTAGCATCTTCTGCAGACTGGTTAGTATTCAACCTCTTTTTCTCATTACATTCAAATTTTTTGATATCTAATGTTGGAATTAGTTTAGCACTGGCCCTTTCTTTTCCAATGCGAGCAACTTTTGTCAAGATATACATCATCACTGTCAAATATCTATTTTGTACCAATTCTTTTCATGCATTTTTTTTAAAATTTGGACACAGTAATTTACATGATATTCTGCACCTCTTAGAAAAAAAAAAGATGGTCTGATAGGATTTGAATATGTCAGTGCCACCAATTACTTAAAGTATATTCTAGAAGAAGAAAAGCACCAGATATTAAGTGTGATTTGATTAGAATCATGCAGTTAACAGGTTTGTTTGTGGAGTATAACAAATGTTGATAGAATTTACTAATCGTGTTCGTTATGTGGCTAGTTATAACATATTAATCCTATCAAACAATAATCTAAGAATGATGTGTTCTTGAGTTGATAATATAGAGAGAGAAAGTAGAGGGTTTAGAGAGAGAAAGTAAAATGTTGTATTATGATTCAGTCCTTTTGAATAGTACAAGAGAGACCTTATTTATAGGTGTGCAAGTGTGAGGTGGCACCTTACGAGCCTATTTGGCTTCCGGTGTTGACAAAGGTCCGTAACTCTCGCCTTGATCCCTCACAATGCACCCTTTACCAGGTCCTTTCCTATTACATATCTATTCTCCCTACTTATACACCCACCAGCTGGATCCTCGGACTAGGTGAGCTACTCGGCGAGCTCTCTTGCCCTGTGTGGTTTCCGAGGCCATATAAGGGCGGACTTTGGCTCGACCCCAATGCCTAGGGGCGAGCTTCCTTGCCGAGCTTCCCTCTTAGGTGTGGCCGGGTACCTCGGCAAACTTTTATTCTTACATGGCGAACCTCTCCATGCTTACCTCGGTCGAGGTTAGTAACCTGGTTCTCCATGTTGGCCAACCCTGACGAGGTTCCCCATGTTGGCCAACCCTGATGAGGTTGGCCAACCCTGACGAGGTTCTCCATGTTGGCCAACCCTGACGAGGATGGCCAACCCCGACGAGCTTTTCCAAGTTGGCCAACCTTGATGAGGTTCTCCATGTTGGACAACCCTGACGAGGTTGGCCAACCCTGACAAGGTTCTCCATGTTGGCCAACCCTGACGAGGTTGGCCAACCCTGACGAGGTTCTCCATGTTGGCCAACCCTGACGAGGTTGGACAACCCTGATGAGGTTCTCCATGTCGGCCAACCCTGACGAGGTTCTCCATGTTGGCCAACCCTGACGAGGTTCTCCATGTTGGCCAACTCTGACGAGCTTCTCCATGTTGGCCAACTTCTCAGCCTTGGTTATTTATCCTTTTAATCCTTTATTAGTAGTTCGCTTTAGTTCGCCTATCAATATTTACCCCCAAGCTCATCCACATCATGATACTTCTAATGTGTGGGCGAGCTGATTTGCCCCTGTGGGTGAGAGCTCAAGTGTAGGCGAACTCCCAACTTTGCTGTTCTAATTTGTCTTCTATTTGTTTTCCGAACGTTATTATCTATAAGTAGCTCGTATTTTTTATTATGGTACGCAATTGTTCGTCTTATACCACTTAGGAAAGCAAATCGTTGGTCTTACACCGCTTTGGGCAGCGAATCGTACTTGTTTATTTGGCACTTATTTATTCATCTTACACCGTTTGGGACCGTGAATCGCTAGTCTTACGCCGCTTAGGGCAGCGAGTTGTGTTTGGTTGTTCACTTGGGCGATCGGGTTTTTTTTTTAAAACCTTGTCTTAGACGTTTTAAATCGTCTGTTGTGAACTTTTTCTTATCTTTGGGCTGTGGGCGCTTGGTGATCCTTTAAGAAGGACACCTTCGCTAACCTGGGCATTTTGGCATTTGCCTTGAGCTTTAGATAATAACGTTTTGGAACTTGAGTCCTTGCGGATTCCGAGCTTGAACAGTATAACATCTTTACGAAGAGTAAGCCAGTAGTATCCCTGTCTGATTGTCTTGTATGTCAAAGCTTGCCCCTCAGCGTGGCTCCTACAGATTCCTTGGTGGATTTCTTCTAACACCTCGAACCCTTGCTTTTCAGATAAGCATTTGAGTGGGGGTAGAGAGAATCCACATTTGTATAGTTGGCCATCCACCAACGTGTATCTGGCTGCTTGCTTTACTAGCCGACTAGCTTCCATATCTTCAAAAAAAAAAATTGATCGGAGTACACCAATCATCGCCTTCTTCCTGCCCCCCACTCGAAGTCTGATTTACTTTGTAATCGGACATCGAGGGGTCCTTCAACTTGGTGATGACTATCTCCGTTAGTTCTGCTTCGTCATTGGCTCGTAACCCACTCAAGGTTCAAGGTTATTACTTCCTTCATCAACGTTGGCGGGTTCATGTGTTTCCTTCGTCTCCTGAGGGATTAGGTTGGATGGTCCTTCATCAATTTTCATCGGCACTGGTTCTTCAACTTGGACTGGTACATCTGCTTGGACGACCTCCATCCTCCCCGGTTGGTTGTCCACCTCCATCAACTCAGTTTCAACTGAGACGACATCTAGGATGTTCGGCTCGTCTGCTGAGGGGTATCTTTCGTCTTCAAGCGTGTGTACCTGCATTTTTTTTTAGCTCAGCTTCCATCTTCTAGGCTTCCGGCTGGTCTCATCCGAGGTCCTCAACGTCTGTTGTTTGGGCCATGTTGGACCTCATCTTCTTCTTCGTCATCTGAGTCCTCATTCCCCCTTACCTGTCTGGTTCTCTTCGCCGGGGCCCTCTTCACAAACTCGGTCAGCTTACCATCCTCATAAAATTTCCAAAGTTACTTGAGTAGGTCCCAGCACTCACTAGTGAAGTGTCCGATGGACTGATGGTAAGCGCAGAATTTGTTGGGGTTCATCTTGGCACGGTCTTGCTGAATTTGCCTCGGTTCACTCAGTATTGCTCTGTCTTTGACCACAGTAAAGACATGGTCGATGAAGACAGTGAGGACCTGGATGAGCTTCTCCATGAACTCATCTCCATCGCCGAAAGCTTTCAAGTTCCGGGGAGCTTTATACGTGCCCCCGGACTTCTTCCCGTAGGGCTTCTTCACCTCTGTGGCATCGACCTCTTTCAGGAGGGCCTCCTGCATGGCAACGTACACCCCGGCTTTGTGCCGAACTTCAGTGTAGGTGTCCGGGCATGCCAGGTGCATCTCCCTCCAGAGTTTGGTACCCTTTTTTAGCCCCGTCATCACCGCGATGATCTTGGTGTCCTCGCTCACCGGTTCACCTTCCAGCAGTATCTTATCGAACCTCTCCAGATACTGCTGGTCGGTCTCATTCTCGCCTTGGTGGATGTTGGCGAGACGGTACTTCTGGGTAAGGTAGGATCCAAACCCAGAGAAGTGGGCCAAGAACTCCCGCGAGAGTTGGCCAAATGAATGGATCGACCCCGGGGTGAGTCATGAGAACCAGCGGTGGGCTCGGTCCCCAAGGGTCAGCGGGAAGTTCCGGCACTGAATAGAGTCGGTGGCACCCACCGAAATCATAAAGTCTGCATACTTGGCCAGGTGGACCTTCGGGTCGGATTCTCCCTCGTATGCAAACATCACCGGGAATTGGACCTTCTTCTGGATCGGTGCTCTGAGTATGGCAGGTGCCAATGGAGATGCGGGGATAGTGGTGGCGTCAGGTCCGCCAGACTTGGCTGCTACTTGGGCTTGTAACATCTCGACGGCCTTTTTCAGCGAGGTCAGCTCGTCATTGTGGGTTACCTCCGGCGGAGGTTGCTCGAAGGTCGTGCACCTCGTGGACGCACGCCATCGAGGTGCCTCACTCTGGGGTGACCCCTCCATGACGGGTCGGAATTGGCGCCCGCCATTGGGGCCCAATCTGTCAGCTGTGGGCCTCCGCAATCGATCATGGGCGGACCTACGAGGCTGTAGGTCCGACTCTCCCGCCTGTAATGCGGCTGGTGCCGCCGTTCGTTCTTTTTCCCCGCACCTTGGCCCCAACCTGCCCTGGAGAACCTCCCTCCTCAGTGACTGGTGGGTGTCGGATGCCTCGGTGTAGGCCGAAGCTCGCCCGGTGTGTGGGGCGGGCTCCTCCGCCACCTTGGCTTTCCCAGCTCATTCCCGGTGTTGGCGAGCTTGGGCCGAGCTCGCCTTCTGCTCGGTGGGAAGGTTGATGTACTCCCTGGGTCTGGGTGCCCTGAGTGGGCCTTACTTGTTCCCTGGCCTCTGTGGCTGGAGCTCGTCGGGGTACCAGGGCGAGCTCATCGAGCTGCCTCTGTTGCAACCTTTGCAGGGTTGCAATAGTGCGTTGGAGCTCATCGGGGTTGTTGGCGAGGTCCCTCAAGGCGGGGTTCAAATCCTCATAAGTCACTACAACTCGCGGAGGTCGCGGAGCAGTGTTCTTCTGAGGAGCTCGGTGCGAGGTCTCCCCCTCAACCTGGTCCTGGTTGCCCTCCTTCCACCTCCGGGTGTTCGCCGAGGTCTGTTCCTTGGGCATTTTGGGGTTTTGCAGGGGGTAGCTCGCCGAAGGTCACCGAGGTTGCCGAGGTAGGTCACCGAGGTTATGATCTTCCAGCTTGGGCGAACTTGTCCGGGTTTTCGTCTAGCCTCGGGTGTGACGAATTTATTCGAGATCTGGTTTATTCGTGTACACGCGCGCGTTTGAAAACCTTTTTGGGCAGAATTTATAAATCCAAAAATTTGGATTTTCGTCCAGAAATCTGGGTTTTTCGTTCAAAGAGTAGAAATGTGTGTGTATCTTCAAGTGTTCTTGAACTTTGGTCAAGAACACCTTCAAATCTTCAAATTTCAACAAACCCTAATTTTTTCACTCTCAAATTTTTTGGTTCAAACCACACAGGCCCTCCTTCTAGCGCCAAATTGTTGATAGAATTTACTAATCGTGTTCGATATGTGGCTAGTTATAACATATTAATCCTATCAAACAATAATCTAAGAATGATGTGTTCTTGAGTTGATAATACAGAGAGAGAAAGTAGAGGGTTTAGAGAGAGAAAGTAAAATGTTGTATTATGATTCAGTCCTTTTGAATAGTACAAGAGAGACCTTATTTATAGGTGTGCAAGTGTGAGATGGCACCTTACGAGCCTATTTGGCTTCCGGTGTTGACGAAGGTCCGTAACCCTCGCCATGATCCCTCACAATGCACCCTTTACCAGGTCCTTTCCTATTACATATCTATTCTCCCTACTTATACACCCACCAGCTGGATCCTCGGACTAGGTGAGCTACTCGGCGAGCTCTCTTGCCTTGTGTGGTTTCCGAGGCCATATAAGGGCTGACTTTGGCTCGACCCCAATGCCTAGGGGCGAGCTTCCTTGCCGAGCTTCCCTCTTAGGTGTGGCCGGGTACCTCGGCGAGCTTCTATTCTTACATGGCGAACCTCTTCATGCTTACCTCGGCTGAGGTTAGTAACCTGGTTCTCCATGTTGGCCAACCCTGACGAGGTTCCCCATGTTGGCCAACCCTGACGAGGTTAGCCAACCCTGACGAGGTTCTCCATGTTGGCCAACCCTGACGAGGTTCTCCATGTTGGCCAACCCTGACGAGGTTGGCCAACCTCGACGAGCTTCTCCATGTTGGCCAACCCTGACGAGGTTGGCCAACCCCGATGAGGTTCTCCATGTTGGCCAGCCCTGACGAGGTTGGCCAACCCCGACGAGGCCAACCCTGACGAGGTTGGCCAACCCTGATAAGCTTCTCCATATTGGCCAACCCTGACGAGGTTGGCCAACCCTGACGAGTTTCTCCATGTTGGCCAACCCTGACGAGGTTGGCCAATCCTGACGAGGTTGGCCAACCCTGACGAGGTTCTCCATGTTGGCCAACCCTGACGAGGTTGGCCAACCCTGACGAGGTTGGCTAACCCTGACGAGCTTCTCCATGTTGGCCAACTTCTCAGCCTTGGTTATTTATCCTTGTAATCCTTTATTAGTAGTTCGCTTTAGTTCGCCTATCAACAACAAAGGCATAAATGCATCCATATATTTTGTGGGGAATTAATTATTACATAGATCATGGAAGGTATGATCAAGAATAACGAAAAACACTTATGTAACTAAAACTCACTAGCACAAATTCTGCTAGGTCAATCAACTAAATACTATTAACCATAGGAATCCGATGAACTGTGAAAACTAACTACTATTACTTGACCACTGTCGGACCTAAATCTCTTATACAAGTTTCTAAAAGTATATTTATAATGAATAATAATTTGAACCTCTATTTCTAAATTCAAGACTTAGACTATATTCTTCTATTTTAGATAAATACACATTAATGAAAGGGGGTTAAGAGTTAAATTTTGAGAGATATCTTTACGTGTGGATGCATCATCGAAATTGTAACATGTATCTATGTCTCAATCATAAATTTATCTAGAGCGTTAGCTCGAAACTTAATAGAGATACTTAAATACTGTTTATTAGGAAGTGATGTACATTTGTCGAATAAATAATTGTTAAATGATACATTAGCAATTTCTCTTGCTAAAAATTTTTATAATTGAGATTTGCAACCAAAGTGATCAAATCGTCTAAAGCGGACACCTTTTTATAATTCGGTCCAACCAAATCATTAACTACCTTTATCACATCTTCAATATTTTGTCTTTTCATGTCAATTGTAAGTTTGAAATTAAATCCAATTCCACAAAATTTAACACTACTCTCATTCATTTGCTCAACAGTTTTCAATGTGCAATCCTCTTTCATTCTTAAATCTTTCAACTCAAAAGGAGTCAATGAAAATCTTTCACTGTGAAAATCGTAGACAAACTTAAACATCTGCCAAATAATGTATCTAATCACATGATGTAAATAATATGATACTTTGGTATCTAATGGACGGTGACCTAGGTGTACGAGGATAGGAAATTTGAACATATCTATTGGTGTCCTATCTTCTTTATCTGATGCCTATAATTAAACGAATTCTTTAACAAGAAATCCAACAGACTCGCAAATCAAGTGTCTCACTTTTGTATTAGTACATAGTATATTCAAATTGTTGGCATGTGAAAACATGAATGCACTTTCTAACTAAGTTTCAGAGCAATTAGGGATAACAAATATATTTGTACGTGTAGTCTCGCATTTCCCTCTGTAATTAGTTAATTCAAAAGTGTATGTGTATTTTTTGCCTGGTGGTATACATTTTTGACCAAGAACCCTCTCGGTGAAAATTAAATTGTAAATTCTCTGTACATTTAGTGGAAATTAGATTGGCAAATTCCTTTTGTAGCTAGAGGTTGTTGGTCGTGCTTCCTTCACGCCAGTGCCACCCGTTGAAGAAGCACGACCTACAACCTTTAGCTATAGAAGGGATTTTCCAAGCTAATTTCCACTAGCTGTACAGAAGGGGATGATAATTTACAACTTAATTTCATCGAGAGTTTGTCATGGGGAGGGTTCTTGGTCAAAAATGTATACTACTAGGAAAAAAATATATCTACAGTTTTGAATTAACTAGTTGCAGAGTGAAATGTAAGATTACACGTACAAATATATTTGTTATTCCTATTCTCTGAAGCTCAATTAGAAAGTGCATTTATGTTTTCACATGCCAACAACATGAATATACTACATACTAATACAAAAGTAAGACGCTTGATTTGCGAGTTTGTTAGACCTCTTGTTGAAGAAATTGTTAAATCATGGGCTTCATATAAAAAAGATAGAGTACCGATAGTTATGTACAGACTTCATATTCTCGTAGCCCTAGGTCACTATTCATTAGATACAATAGTATTACATTATTTATATTCTGTCATTAGATAAATCATTTGACAGGTGTTTAAGTTTTTCTATGATCTCCACAGTGAGGGATTTTAATTAAATCCTTTTGAGTTGAAAGATTTAAGAATGAAAGAGGGTTGCACATTGATGACTGTTGAGCAAATTGTATGAGAGTTGTGTCAAGTTTTGTGAAATTAGATTTAATTCCAATCCTTCAATTGATATGAAAAGAAAAAATATTGAAGATGTGATAAATGTGGTTAATGATTTGGTTGGTCTGGATTATAAAAAGGTGTTTGCTTTATACGATTTGATCACTTTGGCCGCAAATCTCAAGTATGAGGAAGACAAATTGTTAATATATGTTTAGCAATTATATCTTCAACAAATGTACATCATTTTCTAATGAACTGCCATAAGAAGATTTGACATCCGATGAACTTTGATAATGCCACGTTTTATTAATAAGTGATGCAGGGGGTGAATGATTGTTATAACTGGGATTTTGAGTTTAAAAATGATACTCAATTAATGCTTTTATAAATTTGCATTATACAGGGGCACTAGATAATGTGAAGATCGAAACAATAATTATCCATCTCTATTCTCGCTAAGTTTTGGATATTCAATTAAGTTTGTTTAGAGTTAATGCTCTTATGATTGAGACATTGAGTGCAACGTCCCAGTTTTTCAAATATAATTTCGATATTTTAGAAACCCGAGTCGTCATTTATTGACCAAAAATCTTGACTAATTTTTTTTTAAACTAATAATATCACATAAACAACGGAAGTATACATTAATATTATAAAATTGCAGTGGCCATTTTCAAAATATTAAAGTTTGATGCAAAATAGACAATCCTAATAAATATTACTTCATTTGTCCCGGAGATGTTTTCACCTTTGGGAGTGCATACATTTTAAGAAAAATAGGATGATGTGTAAACTTAATTGTCCATTATGCTTGGGTCTAATACAATTCAATATATCAAAGCTCAGCACTATTCTATTAGAGGTATTCAGCCCATTTGGGGATAAAACCTGAGTTCCGGTATACCTGGTTCAAAGGCCCAAAATCGTATAAATCTGGTTACAACCAGTGTTTTCATAACCGGACCAGTGATCAAATCGACAGAGCACCGGTTGGACCGGCGGTCTAACCGTTAAAAATCATTTTAGTCAATTTTTAATATTTATATTAAAAAAATAAATTAAATTAAATATTTCCATACAAAATTTTAATGATGGGAAATAATTTTTTGTCAAAAATCGTGAAGTAGGCTCAGGATTTTATTCTCGGCTTATTTTGCTAAACAATCTAACAGCCACCATATTTTTATAAATAAAAATAAAAATTACAATAATTATAAATAAAAAAAACCCAAATACTACTAGTGTAAAAGTTTTGGCCACAGTTGAGTGAATTGTTAAATGGGCCGAATAAGCCCGCACAGCTCATCGTGGGCTGACCCATGAGCAGTACTAATCTAAATGGTCCGATTTTTACTGATATGCAAAAACCCAGCCCAGGCCTGAGGAGGGCCTGCCCAGCCCACTCCATATAAATTTCCCTTTATTGGAAATAAAAATAAAATACTTTTATAGTATTTATTTTATTTTAAAAAAATCTATATTTATTGGTAAAAAATAAATATTTTTTTTTTTTGAAAAATTGTGTTCTACATATAAAGTTTTAATGGGGGATAGAGTATTATTCTACACAAAAAAATTTAGTACTTAATGTTGACTCATTCTAATAGGTCATAGCTGGCTTAAAAAAAATTAAATAATGTTAAATTTAGTTGGTATGATGAACAACATTCGCACTTTCTAATATAGCAATTATTATTTTTGCATTACATGAAATAATGTTTTTTAATTGGTTAGTTTGTTTGAATGAATATGATTGTTAAGTAGAAATATGGGTGTTTTACATATTGGTTTAAAAAAATTACTATATTTATAAATTAGTTTATAAAAATTTGCACGGAAGTGTTTTTTGTGTTTGCACGGAAGTGTTTTTTTTTTTTTTACACATAAACCATTTTGTAATTTGTCCGAATCTGTTGAACCAATTTGTACGAAGAAACCACACACGCCACTCCCCCTACTATTGTATAGGTGCGCTGCTCCATCCCTACAAAAAAATAGATTCGAAAAAAATAAAAAAAGAATAAGAAAGGTTTTCTCTCCCAATCCCTATCCATATTCCTCTCTTAACGGGGGAGAAGAAGATTTAAATCTTTTCACTTTTTCATGTTTCAAATTTTAATTATTTTTTAAATTAAAATAAAAAGTGAAAAGATTTAAATCTACTTTTTCATTATTTTTTAAATTTTTTGCAAAAGTTTGTTTGGATTTATTTTTATGAAATATGTCTTCTTCTTCTTTTTTAATATTATATTTTTTCAAAAATATTTTTCGGAATAATTTTTTGGAAAACTGTCAAATTTTCATTTTTTAATGATTGCTCCTATTTGTTAAAACTGTTTAATTTTTACTTTTTTCTTATCTACTTTTTAAAAAAAATTTATTTTATACAATAAATAACCTCTCAAATTCGATATTTTATAAATTTGTTCTCTTTTTGCTTTCGAAGGTTTTTTTTATTAGAGGTGTTGGCGTACCCATTTTAAAAGAGGGAGTGATGATGGTATTTTTGATATTTTTTTATGTGTTTTAAATTAAAAAATTGAAGAGTTTTGATACTAGAAACATATGTGGATGCATATATAACCTGAGCCTTGCTTTTAAGACTTTTTTAATAATTGAGATCTAATCCTAACGGATATCAGGCTAAACAAATTTAATAATTAGTGTTGTACTGGTGCGATGCACGATGATATATATTTTCTATGTTCTAACTATATGTTCATATTTTTTAAGTTCTATTGACTATTTTTTAAAAATGTGAAAATATTATTGGGACGAAGAGAATAACATTAAAGTTAACACAATTAAGGCAATAACGATTAAATATCTCATAAATAAGTATTTTAAGAATATAATAAAATATATTTAATTCATTTGTCAATTACTTTGTTAATATAAATAAGTGAGTGCTTGTTTCAAATTCTTACGTGGTAATGAGATGAAATTTCATTTTTTCTCTATACCCTTACATAAATAGATTGAGTTTTTGTCTCTATGGTGGTTACATCATTAGTATTGTGATTCAATTTTAAAAAGAATAGACAAAAAAAAAAATTTCATATTTTGATTTGAGTTGTTTATGACTTTTATTTAAAAGATGTTCAATGTATTATAGAAAATATAAAAAAATAGATACAAAATATTTCAACGGTAGAATCTGCTCTTTTTTTTTTCCAATGATAAATTTATTAATATTAATAATATTTTATACTCAACCAGGTGAGTTAGCTCACCTAGCCACCGGGCTCCTCACATGAATGAGTGACCTGAGTTTGATTCCCTCTAGGATCAAATAGGTGGGTAATGTTGATAAAAGGTAAAAATCTATTAGGAGTGTGGACAACGAAGGGGATAATTTTTTTACCATATTCTTAATTTTATAAATTTTCATTTTTTATTACATATTTTAAATGCTTACTAATTTTAATTTAAAACATGAATATGCTGTGTAATATTACTAAAATCTAAGATTTCACATATTTAAGTTCAATCAAATTGCTATATAGTTGATACAATATTTTAACTGCCAAAACATTTAGCTTTAATATTATTATATACTACCAAATATATTATAAATACAAAAGTCAAATGTGGATAGCTTAAAATGGCCAGAGTTCCACTATCTAAGGTCTTGAGTTCAAGATACATAGAGTAAAAATGTATTCCCTCTTGTGGTGGTCATTTCTTGTGGTGGGGTAGTGGTTTCCTCTTGTGGAAATTACGGTTTAGCCTACATTACAATTTTGGAGTAAAGTGTTAGGTGATTCCCCTTTCGTGGTGGTTGTCGTTACAGTCTATATCGAGACAAAATAATATGTCATATATTCAGTGATATAAGAAACTATTGTAATTGATTTTGTTAAAAAACTATTTCAAAAAAATATAATAAAATCAAAATATTTATATTTTTCATTTAATTTTTCATATAATTCTCTGTTCTAAGTTCTAGATAATATATGATAAGTATATTAACTTAATTTTTTTCGATATATATTGCCTTGCTTCCAAAAAAAAGTGTATCCTAATACTTAAATTTATTTTTTAGTCTTGTATGCACCAGATGCATTGTGCAACTCAAGTGCATTTTTATAATGTTACACCATTTATTATTGAAAATTCTCACGTATTATTACGAAAAAATGAATTTTTAAAAGTACACTTTTCAGTAATAATATGTGTAATTTTTCAATAGTATTTTGTATAACTTTTAAAAATGTACTTGAGTTGCGATGGAAATAACAAAGCAGAAATTTTGAACGGTGTACTTAATGCACAAGAGACTTACACATAATTTATTATTTTCATATATTGTCAATAAAATTACATGTCGTGTAATTACATAATTTGTACTATATATATTGAGAATATAATTATAATTATATAAAATAAATTAAAATTTATTTGACGCTTAGATTTTAAAAATAAAAAATCAATTTACGTGTAATACAATTTTTACTCAAATGTCAAAGCTCATAATTAAATATAATATTCAATAATAATAATAATAATAATAATAATAATAATAATAATAATAATAA